>OX422140.1:263647123-263958878 GCA_949129095.1 Volucella bombylans | reverse complement strand
GCACTTTCGACGCGTAATCGGAAGCACTATTTTGACATTTGAGGAATGTATTTTAAATTCTCGTCCTTTATGTCAATTATCCGATACTGACTTGAATCCACTAACCCCCTCACATTTTCTCATAGCTGTGCCTCTAACAGCAGTTCCAGAACCTAATCAACTCGAAGTTCCAATAAATCGTTTGTATCATTGGAATCATATTCAAAACATGGTTCAGGGTTTTTGGAAGAGATGGCATTTGGAATACATCACTTCCCTTCAAGAACGACCAAAATGGCAGCGACAGGTTCCAGATCTACAACCAGGTACTCTTGTTGTCATCAAAGGGCCTAATAATCCACCAACCGAATGGCTACTAGGTCGAATCAAGGAGATTGTCTTGTTCGTGTCTCCACTTTGTCATCACAAGCAATGGATTTTTAGTGCGACCAATTACGAAACTTGCTGTACTTCCGGTAGCCTGAAACTTGTTCCAGGGGGGTGGAAAGTTTTGGAATCATAAATCTTTCTTAGTTCGTCATTAACTCACTGTACTGTGCATCATAGAATCTACGTCATAACCCATCGGACCATCCCAATGCAGTTTGTGCCTACAACAATGCCTAATAAATGCAAATAATTTTGCTTAAATTGTCAAAAAGAAAACGTTGCCTATTTGCTCTAAAGACATTTTTGTACATAGAAAGATGTAATAAGCGCAAATTTAAATACCATTATCTCAGAGACTGTGTATGCATGGAAATTTCTTTTAAAGTCTTAAAACCATGGTTTTTTTCCAAAACATTTGACATGTCATTGGAGCTAACTTTAATTTCTGCATCGTTGACTACGTCGATATATGCGGCAAATTCTAGACCATTCGTTTCCAATGTCTTAATTGATTTAGAAAAAAATAGCCGTAGTTTGCTGCCAAAAATGCCATGTCAGGTTTTAAATTACCTCGTTCAAGTAATTCCTCTTCATCGAATGAATGAAAAACATTTACAATTTTTTTATAATTTTCTGCATAGGATGAAACTGCTTATATCCAGGTTCCCCAACGATTTGTAACTGGTTTCGGAGGAAATGATAGATCTGGTTCAGCTTTCTTAAAAGTTCTTACTCTTGAAGGAGCTTTCAAAAATACTTTTTTTATTCTGGCAATAAGATCGACCTCAGGAAATTGTCCTCTTATGGTTTCGCAAACTATGTGAAGTCCATGTGCTAGACACGTCACATGAGTTATTTTTGGGTAAAATACTAGAATTGTTCCAGCTGTCTTTACCGTATATGGAGCGGCATCCGAAAAAAACAGCAATATGAAGTCTTTTTCAAACTGGTCACCAAACATCGTTACCGAGTTATCGAAGAGCCTGGCTATTATTGAATGGTTTGATTTATCCATTAAAGCAGTATTAATTAAAAACTTCTCCTTTGCAACTGAGTCGTCAGGATCTAAAATGCCAATTATTACGTTGTCAACATACGCTTGTAAATAAAAGAAAGGAAAGGAAAAAACAATGATTCCCATTTTGTTCGTATTTTACTGGACCACTAAAATTCAATTCAAATTTGGAACGTTTGAACATACCTGTTTTTAATGCAATGGAATATCCGCTGCAATGAATGCACAACATAAATCCTCTGCAAGTGCATCATTTTGATTTTGGTTATTCGATGATGAATTCCCGACAAATTGTTGCATTTTTCAATCTTTTCTCTGCAAAAGTTCCAAATGCCTGGTTGTCTTCAAATGTTGCTTGACGGTGAATATTTTTTGAGCATATACTGTTTTATTGCAAATTTTGCACAACATCTTCCATCTGTTTGGAAGTTTGGAGATTCAGCTACGATTTTATTTAACCTATCATTGGTTTTTATTTTAATTTTTAGCATTTTCTAAAATGAAGAAAATTATATAAGTAGGTACTAAAAACTAGGATATACATAATTTGATTCTTTTTGTGATTTTACGTACCCGAATATTTTACCCTCATATTAAGGATTTCTATCAAAAAAAACTTTGTTTATTTTCTATCTTTTCTTTTTTTCACAAGTTGAACTTTTCACAACCGCCTTTTTAGATCCATTGTAAATTTGTAAATGCGCAACTATTCGTTAGCTAGTCGAGTCCTCTACGTTAACATTAGTTCTGACGCCATCGCTAATGACCAGAGTGTATAGCTCATATTTAGACTTTCATTAATGAATGCAAAACAAAAGGATAATGAACCAAAAATAGAAAAATACTTTCATAACTGCTTAGTATTCGCACATGCTCAGATGTCTAGGAAATTACAACAAAAATTATTTAACTTGTCATATGCAGATGGTAAAAGGGTTTATTCGCTAGCTGTGTATGTAGGGAGCTAGATAGTGAACAAATTGTACCTGCTGGTACGTAACTGTTCTGTGCAGTTCCGAAAATATCCATTTTTTTTTCTTCACACAAACAGTTGATGAAAAAAGGACAAATAAGCAAAAATATTGAAAAAAATCACAAATATGCTAAAATATGTCCTTAAAATGCAAAAATATGCCGAAGTATGCCCTTAAAAGTGAAGTATGCAAAAATATGCACAAATATGCCCTACCTAATAGGGCCCAAAATGCTTAGTTTTGTATAAAACGTATTTCTGTGTAATCCAATTTCCAGCTTTGCATATTTCCGGCTGCCCTAGTAATGAGCTTACGCTGCCGTTCCAAGAACATGGACGTCCAATAACATCAACGTGAGTCCAGGAAGGACTATTAAAAGTAGAGACTACTGTCGTCAGCAAAGCAATATATTGGATTAGAAGCAGCAGACGAGAGATCAACCATCCACGACAACTTGAATTGAACGTTGCGAAAGGTAGTTTCGAATGCATTGAAGGAGAGATCCATCAATTCCAATTGCCCACATTTTCGACAAAGGAGTCTGATTCCAAACTCTGTCAAATGCCTTAGAAATATCAAGTGCAACTATCGCCAGATTAATGCACGCTTTGGTTCCACTTTTCGGTGAGACATGCCATCTAATCAGGAATGGATCTGTTGCTATGACATCCGTATTGCCGGCCATTGAGAAGTTTTCGTGTTTCGAGATATTTCATGATCTGATAGTTCATCAGCGTTTCCATGACCTTGAAAAAAAGGATGTAAGTGCAATAGGTCTGTAGGAGGAGAGAGAAAAAAATTTGGCTTTTTTAGGGCTGGACAAATACTGTTTCCGTCTTCTTGGAAAGAGCCTTAAAGAGTAGGGTTGATGGAAAAGCTTACGCAGAGTTTTTGCCAGCATGGAATAACACCTTAAAAAAATAATGCGTGAAAAATAAAAAAAGACTCAATTCGAATATTAATAAATATTTTATTACGAGTACTCTATGAAAAAATTGTAATTATATCGGGTCTTAGAAAATCATTAACTGTCTCGAATTCAGGCTTTGTATTCGCCTTTAATAGACAAATGTACATTAAAAGTTATCACATATATAAATATATTAGTTATTTAAGTGCAAATTTAAGAAAGGGATGTCAAATTAGACACCTTGAGGTATAATTGGAGAAAGAGTTTTTAATTTTCGAGATCCTCCACCCGCGGCAAATCACGATTACGTATCTTCAGAGGATACAAAAGTTTTATAGCTCGTCTCAATTTTTTACCATAAGCGAAATGAACTTTAGTTTCTCTCACCTTGCCATCTCACACTGAAAACTTTTAATGTATTCTTGTACATTAAACCAAGACAACGTCTCCTGGTCAAACTTCCCTCGAAAAAGATTTATTCGTGAAATGAGCTGAACGCAAAAGTCCCAGATACTCAGTTTTCCATCTTCTCCAAAGAAAACAAGTCTCGCAATCCAAGTCCGAAAGAAGTAATGTGATTCTCCCTCTTGTTCTCGAGAGGGCTGGCAGAACCAGTAAGGAAACTCTCGGGTGCAGGCGTAGACAAGTCAAGTGGGTCATCTCTGACATAACTACTATCCGCTCGGCCTCGGTCAAGAGTGTATGTAGCTCCTCGATATTAACCATTGCCTTCCGGATCGTAACCTTTAGGATGTCCTTCATGCTTTCTATAATTCGCTGGCAAACGCCGCCCCACCAAGCGCTCTTTCTACATTAAATCGCCAGATTATGACGCGATTGCTGAGAAATCCATGGAAAACTGCACTGCCAAAAATGTCCCCGACAGATTTTATTTTCGAAGCCGCCTTTTTTAATGTTTGTGGGTTGTCAGATTAGATTATATTAGAACAACCTCTTCTCGCTATAAAACGTCTAAAAGCCAACAGATAACTTTCCGTGGTGCGGTCAAGCACCAACTCCAGGTGTACAGCGCAAACAGCGGCACAGATGAAAATCGTGATGCAAACCTTCTTACTTATTTCTCCATTGTTGGCGATATACAGCGAACAGGCGAAATCAACTCCAAATGTTTCAAAGGGCCGTGCTACCATAAAAGTAATGACAAGGGTAATAGAGCAAATGGTTGTGAAGCAGCTTTTCCCCTCAATCGCCTGCAAACATAGAAATCAGCAATGGCCCTCTTGATGAGTTGGCGTCTACTTAGTAACCAAAACCTTTGACGCATCCTTGTTAAGACGATGTTAACTTCTCCATGGAGAGTTACTGCGCGATATTAGATTGCTTTTAGCTTGCTCGGAAGACAGCCCTTGGGTAGAACTATGGGATTAATGACATCTTGTGGCTCATCTAGTTGTTGTAATCTACTACTCATGAAAGGAAAGCTTGCATTATACAGCAAACGGTTGAGTTTCAGCAAGATCGACGAATGAGCGATGGGTTTTCTGACATTAAAGATAAAATTTCATTAGTAATAAATATATTTTGAATGCATTTAACCAATATTTTTGAAGCTCCCTCGCTCCAAGAAATCTCGTTATAGGATCTTGCTTACCACAAATAATATTCATCGCTCGAAAAATATAACAAATAATCTTTAAAAGCTTCTTCCACGAACTTGTGTTTTCATATGAAAAAATAGACTCCAAAGCCGCTGTTGTTTTTAAGGACACAGTTTATTTGAATACAGCTAAGAACGATGTAGATTCCTCAGTATCAATCAAGGAAGTTGGTTTCGGGAATCAGCTTCAGAGCCTTTCAGCCAGTAAGGACCATCTTTCCGCTGATAATTAAGTCCGCTGAGTTTTCTGATCCGGAGCAGTGCCAATGCATCACGTTTGTGAGACACTGCATCTACTTTTAAAGAGAAACTTATTCCATCGTCCTATATCTCCACGAATCCAATGTAAATTTATTCTCGAATCCGTATTAGTACATACAATAATTTTCATACGGAAAAAACGATTTCTTAAAATAGGCGCACAACCTCTCAGCTACCAGTGCAGCAGCTAACTCCAGCTTCGGCAAACTAGAATCGTACTCGTACCTTGGAGCATACTACCCTCACATGCACCATACTTCCAGGACCCTGAATCCTTAGAAATGCGATCGCTCCAAAGGTCTTTTGACTTGTATCGGGAAATATATGTATTTCGGTTCCTTTAAAATCGACAGCTATGCCAAGCCATTCTGGGAAATATAGCAATCTAATCTTATGAAGATCTTTCACGCAGGCACTAAATTGTTTCAGGAAGTTACAATATTACTAATTAGCTTATCCCAGGCAAGCTTCTTTCGCCATAGAAACTGAAAAAAATCTTAAGCCTAATAATAACTGGGTTCAAGTAATCTAAAGGATCATATATTTGAGCAATAACCCTCATTACGTTGCGTTTGGTAGCTGAATTCATCTTCTGTAGTTCCCGTGATTTGATGTTAAGAGTCAATTCATCACTGGAAGTTTTCTACCTTACACCCAAAACCGTTTGAATGTAGTCAATGTTTTTGACCCCTAGAGATTTTCGCACACCATCATCATTGCCTACCCACTTCCGAAAATTCATGTAGGCGCGGCTCATAATTTCCATTGACTCCTTATGAAACTTTTCTGCTTCGGCTCTACTGGGAATTCTGGTAACCAAGTCATCCATATAAATAGATCCATGGAGTAAAGTTAAAGTACTTGGATATGCAGCTGATGTTGTCTGTAAGTGTAAGTTTATGATTGCTGACAGCAGAAAAGGACTACACGTGATGCCAAATATAGCATGCGAAGCTCCTGAATAGGCTTCATTGAAGAGAGCACTTTATCAGCGAACCACAGAAATCGGTGACTGTCGCGATCCTTAGCAGCTAAACTGATTTGCAAAAAAAGCTTTCTCTATGGCAACAGTCAATCCAATTTTTTCAACGTGAAGTGTAACAATATTTTCAAAATATACGGAAGAATATTGGAAACCTGTCCACACACAATCATTTAAAGAAAGTTTACTGCAGCATGCGAAGACGCGTTGAAGACGATAAACGGCACAATGAGGCATGTAATGCAAATTTGAAGCAACATATTTCTTGCCAACTGGTGATTCAATTGTTTCCTGGGCAAAAATGCTACGTACCTCCTTTGGAGCTCTACAGTTTCATAATTTTGTATGCCAACTAACATCATGTTCCACATATTTTCGAAAAGAGAAAAAGTGCAATGAGTTAGAACATTTTAGCTGAATTTCTACAACCTTCAGAGGCATAAGGGCCCTGAAGAGTCCACATAAATATAATGTCTACAGATATGGATTCACTGACAAAACGTTGATACTTTCCTGTGACAACCTTCCAAAAATAATCTGCTCCGATCAAAACACTCAAATCCTCCATTTGCTCACAACAACTTTCGTTCAAATCAGCTAAACAAAATCCATGTAATGGCCTACGGCAAGTGTCGGGAATCGGCAGTGTCCAGGCAAATTTCAGGCACTACCACGGCAACAATTTCAACCGCATATGCACTAAACTGACTTTTCATTAATAATTGAATGGTCTTTGATTTTCTAAAAATTGCAGTTCCAGTGCTACCGTATGGAACGATACGGATATTGTTAGCTGGGTGACAGGTCGGCAGCTTTAATCTATTGGCAATAGTTTCACTCATGAAAGTTTTTTGGCTGCCACCATCGGTTATGATCCGCACTAATGAATAATTGATGTTTGTTAACCATAACCGTGAGTATATTTGACTTGCGACTTAAGACTAACAGTTTTTCCAACAGAGGCTAGTTGTATTGACTCAACTTCTTGTTTCAAGAACTGTAAGATGATTTTTACTTACCTATATCCGTCAAATGACAGAGTAGAATCGCTGTCATCGGATAGTTCAGCCGTTTTCCTTCAATTGTGTGCTTATTCCTTGAGCATTATGTAGTAGTGCAATGATGGTACACCTAAAGCTGTGAGAGAGCGGCTACATGATATTACTGCATTGAGTACAATTGTCGTAGTGCTGGTGCATCAGTTTTATTATGTACAGTTGCCATACGTTTTTGCATTAATTTGTCAATCAGCTTCTCCGTATAACAGAAAAATGGATCCATCATAGCACATAGAAGGGAGTAAACTCTGCAAAGGTATTTGCTCCTTTGCCCGTTAGCGCAGACTACAAGATGTTAAACTTTTTGACACCAGAGAGCGATTCATTTTTATGGACGGTGGAGCGAAAATTCTCCTAGAAAGGTATTCATTCCCGGTAGTCTCCAAACAATAGCTTTAACTTAAACTAGTGAAGTTGTTGTAAGAAAGAATAACGGGGAAAAAATAAAAAAAACACCCAGGTCGAATATTAATAAGTATTTTATTATTATGCTATGCGAAAAAAAAAACGGAATTATATCGGGTCTTAGAAAATCCTTAAGCGTCTCATATTCAGGCGTCGTATTCGCCTTTTATAGGCAAATGTGCATTAGAAGTTATTACATATGGTGTTAAGGAAAAGAGATAAATATATTAGTTAGTTTGGAACAAAGTTAAGCAAGTGATGCCTAATTAGACATCTTGAAACATAATTGGAGAAATAGTTTCCTTCAGAAGTAGGGTAGATATACAATCTGGACCAGCGGATGTGTGTGTGTTAAGATGTTTAAGTACACGTCTTTATCGAGGAAACATAAAGGCCAGTTAAAATTCTTAAAGAACCTGTTAAGTTCGCTCCAATTGGCATTCTCGTATTGCCATGAGGTTCTTTTTGGAATGTTTTCTCTAACTTTGTGGTCGGCGTACAAGAAATCAGATGATAAATAATGATAAATAATGTCTGTGGAAAATGTCGAAGCCACCCAGAATTGTGTATATTAAAATCGCCCGTAATAACAATTTCAGTATTTAGTATTATCATACAGGAGTTAAAGGTCGAATTGCTGTCCAGTTTGGGGCTTCTATAAATAAAGCAGTGGTGGATAATTTGCTTACGCAGATGGAATTTTAACCACATGAAATTGAATTCCGGATTGGAACAGGGGTTACATTGTGGTGGAGTTTGGTAAGATATATCATCACGCACGTAAATGTTAGAAAAGAATAATTTCACTAGTTCGTATCTAGGTAGCTTCAGATCGGAGTGATCTGAGAGTTGTGGGCAGGGATCTACTCGTAGATGTGTTTCACTAAGTGCCAAAATAACAAAACAGCACTAATTTTTTTGTATTGCTCACGCGAGCGCATTGGTTTTTTTCTTTGTGTTTTCTTTTTTTTACTCGGCGCGAATGTGTTTTGTTTTTTTCTTTTTTCGGCATAAAATACAATAGGAAAATTCACGAGTGCACTGATCGCGGTGTGCGCCCGTGGGTAGTCGACTCGGTATAGTTGTATGTCGTTATTGTGGATTTAAAACACCTTCAACAACTACTTTTTTACAGTAGCAGCAATGTAGGTGTAAAAATCGCAGGAGTTCCCCTTGGTAAGTTATTCATAAATGGCAAAAGAATTATGGGGAGTCTTAAATATTTTCTTAATTGTAGTAGTTTTTGCGATTAGGGGAATTGAGAAGGTAGCTATCAGCATGTGCGTATTTCTCAAAAAAATCTCAATGCTTTATTTCCGTGTTTATGTCATTTGTAAATATCATATGTTATTAGAAAATAAAACACTTTATTTCACTTAACTAGTTAGCTTTGTTCGGAACATTGTGTAAAATAAATATTTTCCCTTCTTTTCTGTGCATTGCGTTATACATTTATTTGCTAAAAGATATGTTAATATTTTTTTCTGAAACAGGCCTATTTCAAAAGAAGAAAAAGAACAGGAGAATAACAAAAAATTTATTCCATCAAAATCCGTGAGCAAAACCAAAGTTCCTGGGCAAGCACGATTAATTGATAACAAAGACGAATTCAGTTTGTCAGGTCGATACAATAGCGTCAGACACCATTTAGAACGCACTACTGGTGCTGGTAAGTGATATACCTACAGCCCTAGTAGCTAGTGCTATATCTTCCGGTGTAAATTAATTTATGTTTTAATAAAGAATAATAATAATAAATAAATATATAGAGGTATACGTAAAAGCACTTCAATAATATTTTGCTTTATTTTATCTGTTTTATTTTTTATTTAAGATATAGAAGAAGGGGCCTTATTACCTTCTCCAACACGTGAAAAATTAATGCCAACTATTCCAAAACCCCGAGAATCGGAGTCACAACGCGGAAGCCCTAAAAAAAGTTCTGCTTCCAAACACGGAAGTCCACAAAAGGGAAGCCCACAAAAAGCAAGCCCACAAAAAGCAAGCCCGAAAAAAACTATTAAAAGTAAGTTGAATGTACGTAATAATAAATAATGCCATTGTACTTTATAAATATAAACAGGTGTAAATTTAGATAAGTATTTTTGTCGTTTTGTAGATAATTATCCTGTGCGAAAACTGTTAAGTACAAATACTCCAAAAAAAATTCTTTTATTTTTTAGATAGGTTTTGTGTAATGAAAAACAATAACATAAAATTGTTGTTTTTTTTATGACAAGAAATCATCTGACTGTATTCAGGCAAAGATCCGCATATTTCATCTTATGCTAGTTGTTTGCATCTTTACGCCACTCCATGGCCAATTAATTTTTATCGCAAAATAAAAAGTTTTTTCTCTAGAATAAATGACTGACGAGTACTCGAAATTTGTCAGTATTAGTTTGAGTGGAATCAATACAAAGTCTTCTATTTAAAAAATATCAAAAATTTGAGAACCACGAATTCTCTAATAGTAATGCAATGTATATTTCCAGACCTTGAAATAGAAAATTATGATGCTAAGAGCAAATTATGGGCACCTCTTCGACTCGCACATCAAACAATATCTTATCGAGATATTTACCGAATCGATATCAATAACGATGCAATTTAAAGGTTAACGATTTATACGATTAGCCCGTCTAGCTCTTTGCATCACACTTGAATGCTATTTGAAAAACTATTTTTATTGTGGGATAAGATAAAACAAGCAGGGATATACTATGTACATGATACATTTCGGGTTTCCCTAATTTAGTATCTAGCTTGCATTATATAGAATATTATGATATCCATTTGAATGTGAGCAGCTCATCTACGAGTACATATCCATAGCAGAAGATTTCCCTATTTGAGTAGCAGAAGCCTCAACTATTGGTGAGTTGGACAGTTGAGGAAAAAGTGACTTGGTGCTCCGACTTCAGGATGCTTTGAACGAGGGACATGATCCAGGTACATATTGCCTTGACGAGCAAGAACAGATAAGTACGGGCAATGTCATAGCTGCGATGATGTAACCCCTCTTGTTAAAAATGGACGAACTGAAGAACAGTCTCGACGAACAAAAGAAAAATGTGGAAGAATAAAAAAATAGCCTCGAACAACAGACGGACGAAGAAAAAAAATCTAGACGAACTGAAGAACAGCACTGAACAAAAATTCGAATAACAAAAGAATAGTCTAGAACAAAATTTGTAAGAAAAAAAAACGTTCTACAGCAAAAGTTTGAAGAAATCGCTGATCAATTTGAAAGAATAGAGAAAAATGCTGACGAAAAATTCGAACATATGGACAGCTAAGTTGAGCAACTGGAAAAAGAGCTCGACATAGTGCGAAGACAAAAAAATTCGGTAATGTTCTTACTTAAGGAGAAAAGAGATGAATGCTCCCTCATTCGATGGCCAAACCTCATACTTATTATATATTATTATACTTATAAGAAGCAGTTTGAAATGGCTGCCTGTGCGAACGACTGGGACAATGAGGAGAAGTGCTTTGCCTTAACAATTGTTGCAAACAATTGAGATCGAAAAATATATAGAGATATGTAGCTTTCGTACAGGCTATCGAGAAATGATTTGGAGATAGTCACACGCAGAAGGTTTTGAAGGTCCAATTGCAAAGCCGAATGCAGCAGCGAGGAGAAACACTATAGCAGCTCCAAGCAGACTGGCACATTTGTCACATACCACCGCAAGGCAAGAAATTATCGACGAAATGGCAAAGGACTCATTCATCAGGAGAATTGCAGATTCGAAACTACAGCTAGCAGTAAGGATGGCTGGGAAAAGAATCTTCGCAAAGACACTTGCCCTCGCTCTGACGATAGGAGTAGCTAGTCAGGCTTAAAAAGGAACACATTTCGTCAGGGAAGTAGCATTTTCCGAATGCTCCTGCGCAAGACTTTATGCCGAGGAAGGAGATACTCCACGGGATAGACGAAGAATGCGATGCTGGAGCTGCAACAAAATATACAGTGTAAAGAATCGGTGCGAAGAAAAGGCTGCCCTCATTGTGGTAACAAGCAACTAGAGGAAGAAACCGGCTGAAACGGGTATCAAGAAGCTGGTCAACCTTCCCGAAGCCATCAGTCTGGAAATGCTTAAGCACCAACTTCGCGAGGCTAGATTTCGTCTAGATTTTTTTTTTGTTCATCGAATTTGTTTTCTGTGCTGCTTTTGTTCGAGACTATTCTTTTAGTCGTACTGATTTTCCTTCGGTTTTCCAGCTTTTGTTCGAGGCTGCTTTCTGTTCGTCCAGATTTTTATTTTACTAGATCATTTTCGATAAGAGGAGCTCCATCATCGCAGCCATGTCATTGCTAGTACTCATTATGTCCCTAATTATTCAAAGTGTCCTGAAGTCGGAACACCAATTTCAATTTGTTTGTTATACGCAATATGTCCTATCCCACTTCTGACACAAATGTAAAATGTTTGTGTGGGTATAAAGATATAACTTTATTAGTGAGTGAAATGTTTAGTGAATAGACGTGTTTTATACTCGCTCCACTTCTATCCACTTTTTATTAGTTTTTCATCAGTTTTTTTTCCCCTTGAAAACATTTAAGTCATCCGAACTTGAAACCTAAATTTTGTTTCCAAATTAAAAGTGAACTCTATTTTTCAAGTTTTCCGTGTTAATTTGTGTAAATTAAGAACCATGACAACACGCCAACAAACACTCAAAAAAAAAATCACCACTACTTTCTCCAGTGGTCCTCGACAAATTTTCAACAGCCACGAGCATTTCAAAGCAAAATCATGCATATGCAAGAACCTCAGGAAAAAAACTATCTCCATCTGAGCAGCTTCACGAAGTAGAGTTAAATCTACTGCATAAATTTAAATCGATGCTCCAAGAATTTGAATGCAATTTTAATGATAAACTTAGTGCTGCCATTTCCTCTCTTGAGTTCAAAGTTCAGCAATTTGAGAATGACTTGTGTGAACTTCGCAAGGAAAATAAATCAATAAGAGAAGAATTAGCCGATCTTAAGAGAAAAGAACGACTCAAGGACGTCATTGTTCGTGGAATACCACGAAAACCTGGGGAAAGCCCCACAGACGTGGTAAAAACTATTGCCACCAAACTACGACACCATCTTTCACCACATTTTGATGCTTTTCGATTGAAGTCTAAAGCCGCCGATGATGATGATCACAGCCCGTTACTCGTCCGTCTCTCTTCGCACACCGAGCAACGTGCATTGCTAGCTGCTTTCCGTGCCAATAAGGGATTAACACTTGCACAGCTTGACGGCCTCTCTTCGGATGGCAATAACAAAAACAATGATCGTATCTTCATCAACGAGAGTTTGACGCCAGAGAATAGCTCTATTTTACGTCACGCTCTTCGGTTACGTAAAGAGGGTATTCTCTTTTCTGCTAGAACCCGTGATGGTTTGGTCTTCGTAAGAAAGAGCAAGGACGACAGTGAGCTAAAAATCCTTTTGTCAACAAATCTTCCCTAGATGAATTAACTATGTGCAATCAACTTTATCTGAATTTCTGCTGGAGCCAATTTAAGAACAATATAAAATTAAAATGAAAAAGGGAATATATATCTATCTATATAGTAAGTGCGTGTTATATATATAGTAAGTGCGTGTTATATATTTGTTTTGCATTAAATTCTGATATTGTTCTTAGTTATTTGTTTGTTAGTGTCTTGTCTTCTTCAAAGATTGTTAATTGCTATGTTGGTAAATACACTGAGATTCTTGTTCTGGTAGTCGCCGTGTCATCGGAATCTTATGGGTGCTAATACCATAGTTGATGACGTCAACAATTTTAACAGCGGCCAAGTCATGCTCAACATTTTTGCTAATCGATGCACTGGATTAAAAGTTTGCCATGTTAATGTGCAGAGTCTAAAATCAAGTATTGATGAATTTAGAGAACTGTTTTCTTCGCAACGAGTAGATGTTATATGTGTTTCTGAAACATGGTTGATCCCTTTCAGGGCAGATGGGAGTGGTGATGATGATAATTGCGTTGCCCTTTCCGGCTACAAAATACATCGTGGCGACAGATTGACAAGAGGAGGTGGGGTTGCAATTTATTATAGATCAGTGTTAAAATGCGAAGTTGTTAAAAGAAATGAAAATTCGACTGGTATTGATTTTTTGTTTGTCGAAATATCCGATAGTTATCAAAAGTGTCTTATTGGTTGTATTTACGTACCAAATCGAAACTTTGCTCTCACAGATGTTGAAACTGAATTATCCACCTATGTCTTTCAGTATATAAATATAATTCTGTGCGGGGACTTCAATAAAGATACATATGTTGGGAAACGATGAAAAATCTAATTCCATTAAGAGTTTCGCTACCAATTGTGGCCTTAACATTATTCATAACTCTGTTCCCTCACATTTCCGAGTTGGTTGCCGACCTTTTAGATTTTTTTTTAATATCGGACATGAAGTTAGTGCTATTTCATGATCCGATATCTGTGCCAGGTTTTAACTCTTCTCATGATCTTATATTTTTAACTTACGATCTTCAAATGAATGTGCAACCTTCCCTCAATAAAGTGCTTTTAGAGACTTCACTAATATCAATTTAGTAAATCTGCATTTTGAATCCTCATTATACCCTTGGGATTTGTGTTGGAATCTCTCAGAAGCTGATGACAAAGTTGCTTTATTCGAGTCAATGGTGTTAGAACTCTTCAACAAATATGTACCAATAAAACAAGTGGTAGTTAAGGATCCGGGGCGCCCTTGGTTTACCTTAAGTATAAAAAAGCTCATGAGACTTCGAGACAAAGCCTACCGAAGATGGAAGAACTATCCTTCAACTGCGAATAGGACTGCATTTGTTAAGTTGAGAAACATAACAACCGCTGAGACTCGCAAACAAACACAGTTTTATTACAAATCTAAGCTTAATACCAACTCTAAGACTCGAGATCTTTGGAAAAATTTGCGCCAGTTGGGCGTTATTCCCACTAAAAATGGTTTCTCCAACTATGCGGACATCAATCCGGATCTTTTTAACAACTTTTTTGCGACAACATCTGTTTCAGACAGTTCTATTCCTTCCACTGAAGCTAATTTATACCGTAGTTCCTCAGACCTCTTTGGCCCAACATTTTCTTTCCAAACTATAAATAGCGTCGATGTCATTTTTGCCATTAAATCTATAAAGTCTAATGGTGTAGGTCTAGATGGAATATCTCTAAGATTTATTAAAATAATTCTTTTACATGTGGTGGATACGCTTACTCATATTTATAACTGCTGCCTAATTAAATCCGGCTTTCCCTCCCCCCGGAAACTTGCAAAAGTAATCCCTATTCCGAAGAATTGCAATCCGTCTGGTTACGCTGACTTTCGCCCAATAAGCATTCTTCCGAGTTTATCAAAAGTTCTGGAATTTATCATTAAGAAGCAACTTCAAACTCACGTTAACTCACTCAATTTGATAAGCCTGCATCAATCTGCCTATCGTGCAAGTCATAGTTGTACTACTGCACTTTTGAAAATAGTTGATGATATTCGTCTAAACTTTGACAAATCTTATATAACCCTACTATGTCTTTTAGATTTCTCAAAGGCATTTGATTCAGTAAATCATGAAAAATTGTATTGGAAACTCATTAATAGCTTTGGTTTGGGTAATAGAGCTGCTGAGCTTATTCTAAACTATCTTAGCGGTAGGTATCAGCAGGTTTCATTAAACGGAAAAATGTCAAGTAAGGTAAGACTATATAATGGTGTCCCTCAGGGGTCAATCCTAGGTCCATTGCTTTTTGTCCTATTCATTAATGACCTACCTCTTGTTTGTAAACATGCCAATGTACATCTATACGCTGACGATGCTCAATTATATGTTTCCTGCCCGCGAACTAAAATTGATAGTTGTGTCAGTCAATTGAACGACGACTTAGAGGCAGTTCGACTTTGGGCTTCTTGTAATGGGCTTCAACTTAACGCCAAAAAAACCTTATGTTTGCCTATTGGAAAGAACTTAGGGCATGTTGAAGAATATCCATATGTTTACCTATCTGGAGATAAGATTAGTTATTCTAATAGTGTCAAAAACCTTGGTGTCATCATTAATAACTCTCTTAATGCCAATGATCATATTAGCGCTTTAGTTAGAAAAATTTACATTGGCTTGCGGTTGATGTGGAAATCTGTCCGTTATACTCCAGTTGAAATCCGGCTAAAATTAGTTAGATCCTTACTTGTACCACACATAACTTACTCTAGCTTGGTTTACAGCTCACTGGACTCGGCATCATTCAGAAAATTGGAACTCGCTTTTAACTCCATGATAAGATTTGTGTTTCACTTGAGTAAATTCGATCACGTTTCTAGGTTTCGAATGTCAATATTGGGGTGTTCATTATTACAGTACGAGTATTTGAACTATCGGAACTGCCTATTCATTGCACGACTTATAAATTATAACAAGCCGCATTACTTATATTGCAAGATACAGTTTCCTAGATCATCTAGGACTTGTACTATTAATACTCCTAATTTCTTTTATTTAGAAAGTAGCCGTCTGATTTTGTTCACTCTGTTAGGCTGTGGAATTCGCTTCCATGGGAAATCCGGCGTTTGGCCGGAACAAGAAATTTCAGTGTGTACCTATTCGGTTTTTTTAGGGATCTCTGGGGCATACATGGCACTAGCATTAATCAATAGATATTTGGTATATATATACACAAATATGTAGCACCGCTTATTTTGTAAATTTTCTTTGACAGAATACGTTTTTTTTTCTTTTTACATTTCTTCAGTATTTACATTTCATTAATATCGTTGAAAAATTATTATTATTATTGTTTTCTTCTGATTGGAATGAAATTATTTTTATTTTCTTTATTATTATTATAATAACGGCTTTTCTCTTTTCCCCTTTTTTTTAAATTGAATTATTTATTCCTTATGCATGTACTTGTAAAAGAGCATGGCTCTTATTTGTACAAACCGCTGTAATTGTTAATTAAATAAATAAAATAAAAAATAAATAAAATAACTCATGTCTCTCAGCACAATCGTTTTATTAACACAGTTAAAATTTACAATTCCATAACTTTCCTCAACCAATTCTACTTTACTTTATCTTTTAGTTAAACCACTTAATCACTCTCTTAATTCAGTCTTCTAATCCAACTTTTGAACAGCCTTCACCATAGTTTGATACTGGTATTTATACTCCCTGCCATTTTTTGAGACCTTTTGTCCGAACCAGCTGTTCATACTATTTTCCATTTTGCCAGAATGTTCGCTAAAGGATTCCATTCTAAACTCGACAATGGTTGAGCCTTCTACTATTCGAATATAATTAGACGACGTTGTTCACATTTTAAGTGGTTATCACAATACTTAACAATTTAGAAATAAGAGGGAGAGAGCTCAATATACTAAATGTATAATACAGGAGCAAGAAGTATTTGCATCGTTTATCAAAAAGGTACCAGAGAATAGTCATTACTCTGATGTTTTGATAGTGAAGCGTCTTGACGAGTGAAACTGAAACTGCCTAATATTGAAAAGTTAAAGATAATGGGCATTGATATTTTAACCTCCAACTTGATCAAAAGTCCCAATTTGTATGTATACACAAAAATCCATTTGTTCCAAATCTTAAGGAAGACTTAATTGGTATTAGTATGGTTATGTGCCGAAGGACAAGTTCAATTTGAAGAAGATCGGGTTGACTAGAACGGCTGGATTTTTCTGCAAACTAAACGACAAAATGGGACCATTGTAGAAAAATTAATCAGCAAATTTGCTTCTTAATGCTGGAAGATGATCTACTGAAAACAGCTGCACAAGAAATAGATTATGGTCCTTAAAAAGGTGTTCCATTTTCATAGATGAATAAGCAGCAGAAGTTTTGTTTTAGAAAAAATAAAAAAAACGCTGGCAAGTTCGATGCATTGAATTTTGTGAAGAATTTTCTCTTATCGGATACTTCGGAGAGACAAAAGATATGTACTATGGAGATGCGAAAGTATTGTTAAAAGCAGGATTGTAAAATTTATCTAAGACGGTAACAAAAACAAATTTTGACTTTGATTACCAAATTATTAAAGATTAGGTCGAACTTTAAGTGAACAAAGAAACCACGAATGAATTGTAAAATGAAACCAAAATCGATAGTGAAAATTATATTATAGTCAAGAATACACAAAAGCTACTAATAATCTAGACTTAATCTGTAAAAAGGGAAAACGCATGGCTGGTTGCAAACGGATACATCCAGAATACATCTGGACGCAATTATTCTAAAATCTTCGCACCTATTACACAAGTTGGTTCTTCAAGATTTTAATATATTTTCACACTTTTAAAGGACTATGGCTAAGGTTCCTCAAAAAAGAGTGCAGTTACTGAAGTAATAGAAAATGCTGAAATATTTAAGGTTTTTATAAAAAGTAATGCACGTCGAAATACTAAAATGACCTCAACACTTCTACAAAAGACATAGCAATTTTTTGAGCACTTTTCTCTTACCAGACTATATTTGTAGCTTAGAGAGCAATTAAACGCAAGATTTTCAAAGTGCGACTTACTTCCTTGTTTCTTGTTTCCTTGAAATTTATCTGTTGATGAACATTTGTACTCGTATCACCAATCAATCAAAAATTGTAATATGAAAAAAACGATTTGTTTCGGTTACCGAAAGTGAGCTTTATAGCTTCGAATTTTTATTGCTACGCATTTGATATATGTATAATAGATACAATATATTGCAATATATATGTTATACGAGTATGTGGTATATGTTATTCGTACCACTTAAGGAAAATGTAAGAGTGGAATAAAATCTTACTAATATTACTCAAAATAATGAACTATAACTATTTACAAACTGCAAGAATGAAATTATCATCATCAAAGACCAATGGTAAACAATTTTAATATAATCAAGCCCTTGAAAAAGGTCAAGCGATGGTGTTAAAAGTTAGAATAAAGAATCTACTGGTGCTTCAAGTCTTTTTTCATTTTAATAAAGTTTTGCGAGAAGTAGATGCTTTGGACCAATCAATATAATTTGATCGAGTGGTTTAAAAAACAAGAAGTGGTGGTGGGTTATTTTCACATTTATCTAAAGGATATGTATGTTTATTCAGCCAAAAACCTGGCATTTTCATGTTACAAATGAAACGACGTAAAACGCAACCTACTGAACCCTTTTTCGTGTAAATGTGTGTCATTAGGGTGTAATAATTGAGACAACCCGTTGGGTCTTATAACAGAATCCGTTGGCGTTGAAAAAAACAAGTCATCAAACACCATATGTTATAAAGGATTGAAGTTTATGAAGATAATAAATAATAAACAATTTAATATCTTAATTATTTTGCGTTAATTTTTTTTATAGATGACAATGCTACAAATGAATTTACTGTTTTCTTATGTTGGCACACTTGCTCTAGTCAATACAGACAAATAATGCGTTTTATGTATGAACTACATTCGGAAAAAAAGTCAAAAAGTGAAAAACTGAAAGTTCCACACATACGCATCTACCTCCTGGTAGTCAAAAACTGACCCAAAAAGCTATTTTTTTTACATTTGAAAGCTTTTAGAAAGCATAAAAACAAGAATTTTATTTGCTTTGATGTGACGTGCAATGACAACAAAACTTTGAAAATCTGACAAAAATTAGGGTCGTTTGTTTAAAATCTGCGTGCACTACAGCCACCTCAGTATGAAATCAGGAACTAATGCATTTTTTTTGTGAATGTATTAGTTCATTCTGAGCTTTCAAAAAGTAAAATACTTGAAAGTTAAGGGGTACTCCAACTTTCAAGTAAATTACTTTTTGAAAAGTTGAGAGAAAACTACAGATTTGTAATTGTGAAAAAAGAGACAAAACATTTTCGTGCACACACTTTACTTTTTGCCGAAGGTAGTTCAGCCTTAACAATTACATATTTATTACCTTATTATTATCGTTAACATATAAAGAATTAGTAAAGAAAAATTAAAAAACAAGCTATCTATAGTTCAGAGGGAACTAGAGACGATACAATTAACAATTATTTCAATTTACAATTATAAACTCAAATGAGGTGGGGTCGCCGTATATTATTAATTTTTAGTTACAAAGTTTGTAGTGCAAAAAAGAAGAAAAAAATAATAATAACAAAATAAATAAATGATTCAGGTGGTAACTGATGTGAGATTTGCTATATCTTCATAACTTTTATCTAAAAGACACAGTTTTACCTTATTTAGGAAAACATATTTAGATCTTAAGGTTCTAATGCTAATAGGTAACTTATTAGTCTAGGGGCAATTGCCGTATAGAAATTAAACAAATATTTGTAGATTGTGTTGTGGTACTAACGCATAATTAAGATTGTTGATTCTAAGATTATAGTAAAAACAATCTTTAATACCTTAAAAAAGTGTAAATGTTTACTAGGGAGAATTTTAAGATATCTAAAAAGTGGCATATAAGACGAACAACATGTTTCTGAGATATTAAAAGAGGATTCAATTTATTGTCATGAGCGCCGCCCCAGGAAGCTATACCGTATTCAAGTTTTGAATGAACTAATCCATAGTAGATACATTTAAGAAGATCTAGAGAGCAATAGGGTTTTAAAAAGAAAAATTGCTTTATGGCAGCTATAAGGTACTTCTTAAGTGCACTAGTATGTGCAGACCAATTCATCCTCCAATCAAGTATAACACCAAGGTACTTAAATGAATCGACTCTCTCTATGGTGAAACATTTATCAGAACAAGATTCCCTAACAAAAGAAGTTTGCGATCGAGCAAATGCTCGATTTAAAAATATGATCACTTTGTCTGAATTAATTACAATTAGCGCAATGAAAGGAGTATGTACCAAAGTCAAACTTCAATCCGTACACATTGAAAAACATGATTTTAGTTTTATCACTTATCACCACATTATGTTGTTGAAACCAGTGGTTTAATATCTCCAGGTCATGATTTATATCGGCAGCTAAGTTTAGAGCTGAATTACTATGAAAAGTGCATGCCATATCATCAGCAAACGCATTAACCTTACTTCGACAATTTTGTGAAAGTAGCGAGTTAATGAAAATCAAGAAAAATATCGGACCCAGAACCGAAGCTTGCGGGACTCCAATAGTAAGTTTCTGCTGGAACTAATTTGCCCATTAATTTTCACATTTTGTCTTCTATTGGAAAGATAAGAAGAAAACCATTTATGTATCATGCCTCTAAACCCACATTTGTACAATTTGTCTAAAAGTATATTGTGATCTACCGTGTCAAAAGCTTTTGTTATATCGATGAAAAGAGCTGCAGTTAATTTTCTATCGTTAAAAATATTAAAAACATCAGTGCAGAAGTTTAACAGTGTTCCTTCAGTAGAAAAACCCGGGCGAAAACCGAACTGGGATTTACTAAAAAAATTCTTTTATTCTTTCTCAAAAACTTTAGAAAAGTTAGGAAGAAGTGAGATAGGTCTATAACTATTAACTGATGTCTTATCACCTTTTTTAAATAAAGGTATCATTTCGGCCTGTTTTAGATCATCTGGAAATACACCCATGGAGACACTTCTGTTGAAGATATAACATAGAATGTCACAAATATTCAAGGCTATTTTCTTAACAAAACTAATCGAAAGGCTGTCACTTCTCTTAGAGCGTGAGCTATTAAGAGAAGAAATAATTTTGTATATTTTGAAAGATGTTATTGGTTCAAAATAAAAACTGACACAAGAAGATACATCATACATAAGAATAAAGTACATTCACATTTAAAAACATAAGCACAGCTATCTGATACTACTTTGTTACTAATACAATCAAAACAGCGATTGAATTTTTCAGCAGTTTCCTTAGGGTCACTGATGATAGTATCAGAATCTTTTATATTTTCAACGAAACTAGTGACAGTAGATATACGAATTTGTCACCTTTGACTTCCCGAAGCTTGTTTAGGTAGTAGTTATTTTTACAATTTTCACATCTTTGGCAATATCTTTACAATTTTTTTTATAAGCTTCAATATTACTAGAATTGTTTTGAAATTTAGTTTTCATTTTTAAGCAATTCCGTCGTTATCCAGGGTTTTAATCTTTTTGTTTTATTCACACTACTTTTTATTTTTTTCGAACTAAGAATAATGTAATTACTGAGTGTATCAACAAAGTAACTGTAAGCTTTTTAAGGATTATTTTCACTATAGACATTAAACCAACTTTCATAGCGAAGAAATTCATTTAGCGCACACTAATCAGTGATAGAGTAAAAAGACCACGAAGGAAGTATATTTGGACTAACAATACAAATGTATTTAATACTCAGACATGCCATACAGTGATCAGAAATTTATAAATCGAAAACAGAGCTATAAAACACGAGATCTTCAGGTCTGCAAAAACGCACTATAATATGGTCTATACAGGTACTTGAGGATTCATTAATACGAGTAGGTTTGTTAATACACGATTCAAAACCAAAAGATGCTAATAGGAATAAGTAACTGTCAACCTCTGCAGAATCCTGAATGATGTCAATATTAATATCGCCTAATAAGATAATGTTATGTCCTGGCGCACTTATTAATAGACCTTCCAATTCCTCCAGAAACATTTTAACCAAAGACTCATTAAACCTATAAACACAAAATATAGTTAGTTTCTTATCACTGCTAGATACTTTCATAGCATCACAACTCTGGAAATTAAAAGAAACAACATCAACATTAAACTCATTTTCAATAAAAACGGCAACACCTCCAGAACCATATTCTGCAACATGGGAAAAATTCATAGCCATCAATATTAAAAAGGGATACTTCCTTATGATAAATCCATGTTTCTGTTAAGAAGATAAAATTTGGCTTGTTATCAAACGAATCTAAATGAAAAAGAAGGTATCAAAATTTTTACGCATACTCCTTATATTTTGATGAACGGTACAAAAGTTGTTCAAGTAGTTCTGGCTAAAACAAGATCGAAAGAATTAGTATTTATGCAGTTTACAGAGGGGATATTTAGATTATAATCTTGTGATTTAAACATAATAATTTAATTTAAAGTTTGGAGATCAGACTCCGACTCAATAATTATATATTTCTCATTATCCACTTTGCGCATAAATATTTTTCCTGCCTTCACCCACACATACTTAAACAATTTCTCTTCTTGCACCTTTTGGGCAGCACGTAAAATTCGCCTTGTTGTACCATTTAAAGATTCGTTAATAAAAAATTTTGAAATACGTTTACAGTTAAAAATATGTGTCGTTAAATTATTCTTACTACTAACTTTTTTTTTCATTATCTGAATCAGTTTTCCCTTTAATTCCCTTTACATAACAATTCTCAATATCCGCTTTAGAAACATCTGCGCATATACCCTTTGAAAAAATTTGCAGCGCACAGTCAAGAGCATTATTATTGTTTAGATTAGGAACGCCCATAATCTCAACACATTTTTCTCTCTTCTCCTGTTGCATAAAATTCAATTCTCTTCTGAGATCGTTGACTTGTTACTTAAATTGGTTTTTTTCTTCTTGGAGACAGCTGATCAGCGAAAGAGCAAGTGCATTCTCAGATCTGAGTGCCACAATTTCTTTGGAGACATGCTCAATTCTTTGGTGGACATGCTCTAACGTTATTTCCTTATTTTGTAGCTATTGATTTGATGTCTGTGGTTCATGTTGTTGTTGTTTATTTTGAGAGTTTTGTTGGGGACACAGTTGACTCAGTTCCTCACTTGACGGCGTTGGAAACGTAGGTGGAATTTCGTCTGCAGTGAGTACCGATTGCAGTGCCTGGTCTCGCTCTTTGTGGGAATTGTTGAGAGGAGGAGAGCGAAGAGAATTTCTTCTTCCAGTAGGGAATTGCTTTTTCGATTTCTGAAGAAATTCAATATCAACTGGTTTGATATTCACACAAATGCAGTGAAAAAACTCGTTACAGCCCACACATTTGATCTTGGGCTGATTTCGATCAACTCTTTGTTTGCACAAACACGGCATATTATTAACAATACTGAGAAATCACTACTAAAAAAAAAAGTAATTCGCACAGTCTATGAGTACGTGTTGACCCCACGACACTTAACTTAACTTTTTGTTTAAAGTAAGGGTGTTGTGTGTCTTTGACAAAATGAATAAAGTTGAGAACCGTTCCGTCATAAAATTCTTCGTTTTGGATGGTTTATCGCCCTTTCGTTATCGACAGTAATACAAATAGCCAACTGAGTATAAATTTCGGTAGACTTCGATTGAAGATGCCCCACATGAGCTACGACCAAAAAATGCAACCACTGAAGAAAATATCGGGTATATACACAATATAGTTCTATATGATCGACGATTAAAGCTGTATAAGGTAGCTAAGGCTATAGGTAACTCAGAAAAGAATGCTCAGAATTAAGCGGGGAACTCAAACAATTTTCTGCTACGATTTGTGACGATGAATGAAACTTGGCTTCACCAGTTTACACCTAAGTCTGGAAAGACTATGGCTAA
This sequence comes from Volucella bombylans, assembly GCA_949129095.1. Taxonomy (NCBI): domain Eukaryota; kingdom Metazoa; phylum Arthropoda; class Insecta; order Diptera; family Syrphidae; genus Volucella; species Volucella bombylans. The sequence goes on along the minus strand of OX422140.1, from coordinate 263,934,825 downwards.
TGTTTTTTTGGGATTACAAAGGGATTTTTTTAATTTAAAATTAAAATTTAATTAATGAGGAATACTACGCACATCTTTTTAACTAACTGGATGAAAAAAATAGAGAGAAAAGGCCTGGTTTGAAAAAAAAATTCCCTTTCACCAGGAAAATACAGCCGCCCACATTCCTACGCGAATTCCAGGCTGGTTTTTGGCAAAATTATTCCACTATAGACTAAATTTTCGCACTAATAAACATAGCGAAGATTTACAAATGGAAACACACAAAGCTGTATGCATTTTTCGTTGATTTTCGTGCAGCCTTTGACTCTGTACCACGCGAAGCGCTTTTTTACAAGCTCTACAGATACGGCATCTCGACCAAGTCGTCAAAGTAGAGCTATGTACAAAGACAACATAGCATACGTCTGGGATGGAAGTAATCTATCAGAGGAATTTAATACAGAAATGGGGGTGAAGCAAGGATGCGTGTTGAGTACACGTTTTATATATTATTCATTTATATATAAATTCATTTTATATATAAATGACATAACAGATCACGTAAAAGGTGGGATCGAGATAAGTCAAACCACAATACCAGCTCTTATATTTGCAGATGATATCGTTTTTCTCGCGGATTCGGTGAACTCAATGCAACTAATCATCAATAGACTGAACGAATATTGTAAAACCTGGAACCTGTCGGTAAACTTATCGAAGTCAAAGATGATGATATTCAGGGACGGCGGAGGCATATACTCTCGCAGAGGAAAGTGGAAGATTTAAGAAGAACAGATTGAAATTCTGAGCGATTATACATACCTTGGTGTTTTGATTACGCGTAATCCAAATATGAACAAGCACCTAGCAGAAGCGAAAACGGCAATTTGTTCAGTTTGGAGTTGTTGTATTAAAAATAAAAGCATTATCCATAGCTCGAAATAGAAAATATTCCGTTCTACTGCAGCAACTATTTTGTTTTACGCTGCCCAAGTATGGGGATAGCGTTCATTTGAAGCCGTCGAAAAATATCTCTGCTATTTCATCAGGCGAGTTTTTAGGTTACCAAGTAACTCACCTAACTACATGCTTCACCTTGAGACTGGAGTAGCACCGCTATTTATGGATACCCTTAAACTTCACCTTAACTATATTGTTAGAGTCATGGAGATGAAGGAAGGATACCGAAGATAGTACTCACCCAAATGCTGCTTAACGGAAGAAAATGCGTTCGAGGTAAAATCTAGCATCTCAATGTGGTTTCAAACCTTGTCACACCAGATGAACAAGTAGACCCCCTAAAATACAAAACATTTGTAAATAAAGCTCAGTCGTCGCAATATAGGACATATTATACCAAATTGAATTATAATTTGCAGAATAGAACTTACTTTCTGAGGAGTTACAGAACGGACATGATAAGCATTATCTTCAATGTAAGAGGTGAACTGATGAATTTAAACTACATGCCGCACCGCCAAGAACTCCCACTTTTGTGTAACTTGTAATACGTTGTAGGTTCGAAATAAAATACTATGTGTTTTGCTTCGATAGGGCACGGGAGTATCTGGCTTCTTTACTGATGTTGTTCGAGTATTTATACAAATTTAGCGTGGTCACATGTTTACATACTGTACAGTGACTTTGCTGGCAACCGAAAATGTGACGTAGCAATAAGCATGACTCCACAGTTTAAATAAGCAATGGTCTCAGAAGTGTGTCTTTTAGATTTGTTTTACATTAGGTCACTGGCACCGTGAATCATTTGTGCTTTATTTATGTTATTATTATTTTGTTGCGTGGTCTGCTTCTTGATATGCTACACCTCCCTTCTTTTTGAAGAATGTTCTACGTTGTCAGTCAGTGGATAAACATTCTTTCACATTGTTATGTAATATTTTGTATAATTAGCTTAGTTTACATTTTGTATCAATTAAATTTTTTTTTTACATTTTCATAATTTGTAAAATGATATGCATATTAAACTTTTTACAATAATGTTTGTGTGTTTTCGTTTTTTTTTTCTATTAAAAAGTGTATCGTAAATTTTTTTTTCTCTGAATCTAGATATCTACTCAAATTTAAATTGCATATATGTATTGTTTAATTATTTTATTTTATTATATATGTATATGTAATGAATATATAGGTGTATAATGTAAATTTTAAGTCTATAAGTATATTTAGTCTATAAGTTTTAGCCTGTTTTTGTGTATTACAATATTTCTACTTATTTGTTTTCTGACACTGTCATTGTCTATGTTGTTAGGTGCTAAACTATAATTATTGTTCTTATCTATGCTTTCTACTCTTAAAGGACCCTTATACCTACTATCTAACTTATGACCTATGTCATCTTTTACTAACACTAAGTCTCCTATGCTAACTTCCGTAGATTGTACTCGTATTTTCCTATCGTATATTTATTTCTGTTTTTCTTTTGCTTTCGTTATGAACTCTTTGGCTCTTTGTTGCGCTATCTGTAGTCGGTAATTTATTTTTTTGTCGTACTCGTCGTAATTATAGAGTGTCGTAATTTCGTTCTGCTGGAGAAAGTCAAATGTAGGTGGTGACTTTCCGAAAACTAGCTCAAAAGGACAATAACCGTGCAAAAATATTTAAGATATTCGTCCCAATCGTTTTTATCAACGGATATGTAGGAGAGTACATATTCATTGAATGTACGATGGCTGCGTTCAACTGTACTCAGTGATTGATGATCGTATGGTGTTGAAGTTTTGTGTTCAGCTTTGAGTAATTGGCATAATTCTTCAAAAATGCTGTTTTTGTATTCTGTTCCCATGTGTGTTATGATTGTTTTCGTACAACCATAGACGAGAATAACGTTTTTAAATATTGCTCTTGCTATTGTTTTCGCGTGCTTGGTTGGTATTGGTATTGCAATGAGATACTTTGTGAGGTCACATATGATTGTGGCCGCATACTCATTCCAATTAAAAGATTTGGGAAGAGGGCCAATTGTATCTATTTGAACGGTTTCCAACTCTTTAGTTGGTGTTTCTGTGACAACCGAATTGGATCATCGTGGTACTGTCTAACGATTTTGTTGATTTTTTCAACGTCTGTTACTTGCGTTAATTCTGGAGTTAACGCTATTTTAATTCCTTTGGGAACTAGCGTACCCTTTGAACATCTACTCCAGTATTATTATTATAATTTAACAATTCGTCTCCTAAAGACAACTGCATTTTTGCAAGTCCTAAATTGCCGGCTTCTTTCATAAGCCTGACAAAGAATTGTCCTAAGTCAATTTTCATCTCAACAATCTTGTATCTACCATATATAGCTACACATTTTCTTTCCTTTTTCGAAATATAATTTCGGTGGATTGAAAACGAGCTGAGCATGCTTTCTAACTTCGTATTTGTTTAGCGCTTCATATATTTTGGGGTTCTCGTAGTGACGTATTGTCTAATATTGTCGGGTTTAGGATCTAGTCGTAACTTTTAATATTTTACCGGCTTCTACTGAAGTTTGTTTTAACTCTGAGATATTTGTGCTGGATAGTGTGTCCGCTACATATGTAGTTCTCTTTACCTGCTATGAACTCCACTACAAAGTCGTATTCCCCCAAATCTAGTGCAATTCTTGTGAGTTTAAAGGAAGAATTCCTCGTATGCTAAAGGTCGATGATCAGTTTTTACGCGAAACTTTCTACCATAAATATAGGGTTTTGCCTTGTTCAACTCGCTTTTAGTAAAGGATCTTAAGCCAAACGCGATAGGGAGTTGCTTATCGTCATACTGTTGACTTAGTACTGCTCCACACGCGTAACCACTAGCGTCTGTAATAATGCAGAATTCTTTTTCGAAATCAAGGTACTGAAGTACTCGAATATTAGGGTTAAGTAACACAGATTTTAAATAGTTAAATGCAATTGTGCATTCTGTAGTCCATTCAAATTGTATATTTTACTTCAAAGCCTAGTCAGGTGTCTAGAGTAATCCGCGAAATTTGGTATGAATCTTCGGTAATAGTTACAAAAACTACGAATCGTTTTACTTCATCAGCATTTTTGGGAACAGGATATTGTTGAATTACTTCAAATTGGTAAAATGGCTTTACTGGTGCATTTGCAACGAAGATAAGTGACTTCTTCACTGAAAAATTTGCATTTGTCAGAATGCAATTTGAGATTGTGTTTCCGATAAACTGAGAAATCGTTCCGTAGATTTCCCATCATATGTTTCTCCGAACATCTTAGCACGACCAAATCGTCCATGCATAGGAATGCTTGAGATGGTGCGAGACCTGCGAATGTCATGATTCTCTGAAATAAATTTGGAGCTATTTTTAGACAGTAAGGTAAGCTCTTGAAACGGTATGTGCCTCAGTCTGCTGTGAATGATGTTATGTCACGAGATTGCTGTTTTAATTCTATTTGTTGAAATACTGATGTTAAATTTAGACATGAAAAATATTTAGCTCTGCCTAGCTGGTCGAGAATGTCGTCTATTCTAGGTAGAGTGAATTTGTCAGCAATTAGTTTTTTGTTGATTCCCCTATAATCTAGTACTAATCTCCATATTTTTTGAGTTGTGCCTGGGAGTGGCTTTTTGGGTACCAAGAGTATTGAGCTATTGCATTCCGAAACCGATGGTTCAATTACATCATCTTGAATTAACTTACTAATTTTTTCCCCTATTTCTTCTCTGTGTGTTTGTGGTGACCTATAATTTTTAATATAAACTGGATCATCATTTTTCATACGTAATTTATGTCTCTGAAAATTGTTGGTGGTAATAGGTTCAGTTTCTAACACGAATATGACAACGAACTCAGAATATAACATGTGAAGTTTGTCTTTTGCAAATATTGGAAAATTTTTATTTAATTTTTCTAATTTTGTTTTGTTATTTGTGTCTATTGGGTGATATGAGTTACTTGCTCATATGTAGTCTTGAACCCTTACGATTGGGTTATTTTTAGTTGATATGATATTTGCAAGAAATATACCCGGTAGTATTTCTTGGTGTGGTATTAAAAATTCGGGATGCGACACTTAGACGTTAATTAACCGTATAACTTCCGAGTGTTAACCGTAGGTGTCATTTGAAAAGCTATATCTTTCTGGTGATCACATGGTCTTAGTATGAGTCTATCTTGATAGGGTTTATAATCTAACAAACAATTGTACCTTCTGATGAAGTCTAATCCCAAGATTCCTGCATATGGTATGGTAAAATCATCCGGTAGCACATGAAATTCGTGTTTAATTAACAGACTGCTGAAACTACTCCCAGAGATTTTATTGCTCCTTGTCCTATTCCACTTATTTCTGTTATCTGAGATTTGTCTATTTTTATATCACTACTAATCTGAGCTTTTATAAAGATTGATATATCGGCTCCTGTGTCTATTAGAAATGTTGAACTTATGTTGTTTACAGTAGATTTAGAAAAAACGTAACTGCTTCAATGCAGATTAAATATATTCGTACTTGCACTATTTATTGTTGGTTTTATTTTGGAGTTAGCTGGTTTTCCTGCTGCCATTAAGCTGTCTTATATTTCTTTGATTATTTGGACAGTTCTGAATTATTGAATTGACTTCTGTTATAGTTACTACCATGGTTTCTATTGAAGTTGGAATTACTATAACGGCCTCGGCTATTACCCTGAAAACCTCTGCGATAATTTCCACGGAAATTACCTTGATGCCGCCTTATGTTTAGTATCGAATTTTGACAACCAGTAGCCTCTGTGCAACTCTTTGTGAATTTAGATATAGCTTCTTTCATCGATGTGAACGTACCTGTTTGCATGATCTACAGCACAATTCTTCGTTATTGCCTTTACGGCAGTCTGTGTTACATCTTTAGATGCTAAATCTGAAGACAGTCCGTCCTGCTCCTTCTAAAGACTTGGTAAGTTTTTCGATTTCACCGGTGTACTGGTTTGCTGTCTTACTTTTTTGCTGTACGTTCATTATCCTTGCATTCAATACCTCTACCCTTTAACTTTACTTATCAGGTTATTTTATATTTGTTGCAATGTTTGTTCATTGCTAATAAAATTCCTAGCTATTTTTATTATAGAAACGGCCATGCCTTCATGAATTTCCTTAATCTGATCTAATATCTCTATAGAGCCTATGAAACTTGCCTTATTTTCTACCCTCCCGTCGAACTCAGGTAGAGGTTATTTTTATAAAGTCTATTTCTGAGAGAGACATATTAGATTGTAAAATTTTGGTTCCTGCTCGTATACTTGTATGATCTTTCTACCTCTGCTTTATGATTCTCTAATTCTTGTTCTATTCCACTCCACTTTTCCATAAGTTACTACTAAAATGCCAGAAAGTCTACTATCAAGAATATAAAAGTTACATTTTTCTTTATAAGTGTGTATATACCACCTTGATCAAAAAGTTTGGAATTTATTCAGAAAATTAAAAATACAAGTTTATTCATCTAAATTTACGAGTATATTGTCCCCTTCAAAGTAATCCCCATCGACTGCAACACACTTATGCCAGCGCTTGATCCAATCCTCGAAACATTTTTTATATTCGGTTTTCGGTATGTCCATCAGTGCTTCATGCGATTTTTCCATTACTTCCTCTCGGCTGTTGAAACGCGTTCCCCGTAGTAGACCAAGAGCCCGCAGTACTTTTTAGGTGTAAGAGGTAACCAAAAAATAACCAAATGAGTTGAAAGCTGGTGTAAGCATTATGCTAAAAACAAAAGTCTTGCAGGAAAATATCAATTTTTGAAATAATTGTTGTAACCAAAATTGGAGTATACCATAACATTAATAATACTCCCCTGATTACAAATTGGTGGGTCCAAGACCATTTCAAAGTGGCATACACTCTCCCAGACTGTTTCGAAATTCTAAAAATATCAATTTTCGAAATAACTATTATAATCAAAATTGGAGTTCATTTTAAAATTCTGAAAAAAATAACGCGACCATTTAACCAAACAAAATACACACCAAAATATATGCTAACGACCCCTAAATGCGTATCTGTAAGTCAAAGATTATTCGGACCGGCTTTCCCAACAACAAACCAGCCTAAAAGTTTTCAACCCAAAAAAAAGAACTATTTGTTATCTACAATACGAAAAGTCCGTATAATAGTCCGTATAATACACTAAATAATTGGGAAAATGGGCTGCTCACAGAACCTTTATCAGCAAGCCGGAAGGAAATGTAACTACTCGTACATAAAAACCGAGGCAGCGATGGGAGGATAGTATTAAAATGTATAGATGTAAATGACTATTGCTCTTTCACGAAGTCATGAATGGAAATAAATAATAATAATAATTATAATAAGATTAATCAACTTAGACCAACATATCAGGGAGAGACTGATCTTAAATTTACATCTTCGCGAAAAATGTGTCTTTGATTTTTCTTATCAATCTAAACTCCCAAACACGTAGACAACATTAGCTCACGTCACAAACAAAATATAACAAAAATCACGTTTTACTGTCCTTGCAGTAAGTAAGTAAGTTCATAATCTATTCTGATGATTAGTTACACTTTCGTTTTCTCTGTGTGTGTAGTAATGAGTGCTTCAAATTTAAGTGCAAAGTGCATTCTTAGCTATAGTGGTAACCCAAAACACAGTGGTAGAGTGATATGTTTCACAGAAAAAACTTAAGAAAAATGTGTTGAAATACTAAATATTAGAAAAATCTGTGGATTTAAATGTAATGATATTGCTCTACCAAATGCTGTGGATGCTTTAACCGGATATCATACCGGCTGCTATAGTGATTTCACAGCTGTCCCGAAGGCTGTAAGAGCATCTTATGAAACATGTAAGTACATTTTAAATGGTTATAATATATCTGTATATATGAGGAAAGTTAAGTAAACTATGGTGTATCTATTTAAAGTATCGAGCAGCAATATTTGTGCAACTTCCAATACTTTAAGGCTGTGTTCTTCTTTGGACAGTGGCGAAGATGCTACTAATATAGTTGCAAGCTCACCAACTACTGATGAAGTGATACTTATGTATGTTAAATGTTTATTTTGTGATAAGACGACAAAGAGATGTAAAGGCAGAAAAGAGGGACTTATATGTGGTAAAAGATCCACATAGGAAAATATTGTGTGTAAAGCTGTTTTACTTGCAAATGACGCAGTATATCACAAACTGACAAACGGCAGCGATGATGACCAGAAGTAAAACAAAACTTGCCTTGCGATATTTTTGCAGACGGCAAATAATTTAAGCACACAATTGTCAAAATGTAATAATAATTGTATTGTACCAATGAGAATTAAATGAAACCATTGCAACAATTACGTTTTCAAAATTACTTCTGAATAAGAAGCTACTTAATATATTAAAACAAAAAATTGATATTAAAAAAATTGATTAGCATTAGTAGTTTTTGATGCACCCACATATGAATACCAGGAACATTTAATAAGTTTAAAACTTAAAGAACAATGCGCTAAATCGGCCATGAGGTATTTCCTATACGAAGGTTACTTATTGTTATATTTTATCAACAGAGATATCGCCTATATGTTAAGAGATGAAATTATGAGTCTTGACAGTGTAACTCTCCCAGATTAAAATCTGTGGTAGATAATGAAGTGAAAGTTCCAGATGCACTAAACGATTTTTTCCGTTATCTTCTTACTGGCCCTGATCCTTGCTATGGGAAAACTGAAATTAATAGGGAATAATTGGTCTCTGTAGTGATACTATTTATGCCGTCACAAAGGGTCGAGTAAAGCCAAGAAAGCATATCCAAGTAGGTTAGTATTTATACACTTATGTATGTACAACAAGAAAATCTCGATAATTCAAATATATTATATATTACGTTATGTACGCATGATAATAAATATCTGCAAATATACAAAATGTATTTCTCATAGGCCTTGCAATGAAAGGTCTCACAACAAGTAGGCGAGTGGTTGAGATTTTAAATAAATTCGGACATTGTATTAACAATTACTACGTGGAGGAGCTTGAAAGAGAATTAGCATTTTCTAGTTCCTGGCATGTCAACAGAAGAAAGTTTTTGTACAGGTGTGACATTCGACAACTACGATTGCTTCGTAGAGACAAGTAATGGCAAGAACACATTACACGATACAGTAAGAATAGCCTATCAAATTATGGATTCACATTTACAATGCAAGATAGTTTATCTTTTAGAACATGGCATTATTAGCTTCATTATAATTTACAGCCGAAACTGCAACGCCAGAAGATTTATCAACAACAATGAGTAGAAAACGGCGAACTTATATTCCTACAAACATAAAAATCGAGCCCAATTATAAGACACCTAGAATGGTCTCAACCATCTCAAGTGCTATTTCACCTGATTTAAACCTTTGCAAAGAATCAGTGATAAAAGCCAGAGAACTGGATTATTTATGGCTGATGTGTTTATGTCGTGGTACTTGAGATACACCTATGTGGACTGGCTGGAATTCGAGACATACCAAAGAAAGTCTTCCACAACAATAGGTTTTCTATCTATCTTCCATTAATTTATTACCAACAAGTTATTCAGTGGTTTTGGAGACCCTTAAGAGGTCCATTGAAATCGCGAATGGCTGCCATCAAAAACATATTTTCGTTACTTATGACCTAGCAATAGCAAAAATTGCCCTACAAATTCAGCATGAAGAATCACCGAAATTTAATCGTGCTTTTATTCTGCTTGGGAACTTCCGTATTGAAATCACCCTTTGTAAAGCAATGGGAACATTTTTTGATGGATCTGGTGGTAACATTTTGCTAGTCAATTCTGGCGCACTTGCGCAAGGTTCACTAAATGCTTTCATATCTGGTAAGTTTCTATTTCTTACCTCACATATTTTATTTAGTGCAGCCATACAAGTTCTACATTTTAAATCATTTATGGAAGAAGAAAATATATGTATGGACGATCTGAAAGCTGACATTGAGCTTTTTGAAAATAATGCGACTCAAACAGAGCTAGCAGCTTGTCTTCTGACCATTATTTCGCTTTATGTAGCTTATATTTTAAAAACTTTAAGCGGTTGCCATGATGCAACAGCAGAGTATTGGATGAAGTATGCAAATATGATCAATCTACGGAACGATTTCTCGAGGAGCATCCGAGGCGGAGACATTAATTTGTACGTTTATTCTTTAAACGAAATAGTTGCATACTTTTTTGCACTGAATCATCGAAATTATGCAAGATGGACTTTGAAAGTCGTAGATAACCTTAAAAATATTGGAGACACTCACCCCGATCTTTTAGAATATGTAAAAAAATGTGGTTTTGGTATTAAAAGAATCAATAAACCATTCTCAATGACGGCTGTTGACCTTACTTTAGAGCAAACTATTAATGCCGATGCTGCGAACCGGCTGACTGGAGTATTAATAACTCCATATCTGCAAAAATGGGCCAAAACGCACACTGAGAGAATATTTCATCGCTTTTACCGTTACTGGGAATCTCAAAAAAAGATGATGTAAAACGGGACTTAAAATCAGGCCAAATAAAGCAGTTTAATGAAAATTTAAAAACTCTTACAAATGAAATTGCGAACTTCAGCAACCCATTCACAGATACAGGAAATAAGAAAAATCTCATTAATATTTGTACCGGAAAATGTGTTTCAAAAGAAACAGAACATTTTTTACTAACTTTGAGCAAAAGTGGTGCAAATAAGAGAGATAAGTTTATAAATGATTGCATAATGATGAAATAAGTTTCGAAAGTAGAATTTGAAGAACAGAAATAAAAAATGTTGCGTATGAAAATAAAACAAAATAGATAAATACGATTTCTCAGATTAAAATGGAAAGGAATTTAATAGGACGTATCTTATACATTGCTTCCGAAAATCAGGTTGATATTAAAAATGTTTTTAGATACCCTTTAACTTTCCTATACCTCAGGCAATGGGCCATTTGGATGAATCAATGGTAAGAACTGATAAATCCATGTTCCAAAAACATTTGACAAATGGCAGCGTAAGCTCCACTCCAAATGAAATTGATGCCATTACATTTGATGGTTTCTGTCTTTTGCATACTCTAAGTGAATCCAAAAGTATGGATTGAAGTTGGAACAGTTACTAAGAACACATTTAGATACATTAACATCAATGGATTGTATCAGGAATTGGGACCCACACTTTCTGCTGCTTTCATTGGATTTGACAGCTTTACGGGATGTAACTACAGTCCAGCTTTTTTTAACAAAGGAAAAATTAAGCCGGTATTTTAAGAAAGAGACTAGATTTGCAGGAAACACTCGGCAAGCATGGCAATGAATTTATCGTCCCTGAAGTGGATATATCAAAACACGAAAAGTTCGTCTGTGAAATTTACAAAACCAAAACTCTCTCTGTGGATAACGTCAGATATGAAATTTTCTACAAGACCTGTAAGCCAACATCAGATAAAATTTTTAAAAATATTAAAAGTAAGTACTTCTCCAGAAAGGTTAAACTTGTTTATATATTTCTACTTCAATTTCGTATATTTTGGATTTTGAAGGCAGCCTATTACCCCCAAATAAGGCCACACTTCTGCAACACATAAAAAGAAGCAACTACATATCTTGTGCTTGGAAAAACGCCATAAAGAACGAAGCAATTCAGTTGACACCAGCTGAAAGTGGTTGGAAGCTCAGCCACAATTTATTCCAAGTTAAATGGTTTGATAGCAAGGAGGCACCGGATACACTGCAGGAAATGCTGGTCAATAATGACGACGGCCTTGTTGAAAGTGAGGAAGATCTGCTTACTTGTACATCTTGTGATTCTTCTGATGAAAGTGATAACTTATACTAACATACTGTGATAACCACTTAAATGTGAGCAGCGACATCTAGCAGAAAATGTCGAAGACCAGAAGATTTCGATACTGGAATAACAAAGTCTCGACTGGAGAGTGGAATCGAATTTTCTAGCAAATTGGAAATTGTATGGCACGCTGGATGGCGAGGATTGTTCTCGAAGTATGTCATTCGAGTATAAATACCAGCATCCCAAAGGTATGCAAATCAGTTCTAAAGTGTAGTTTGAAGTGTTAATTAGAAGAAGTGATTAAGTGGTTTAAGTAAAAGATAAGAAAAGTATAAGTGGTTGAGAAATTGGATTGTACTGAGAGAAAGAATTAAATAGTGAATTGTAACTGTACTGAATAAAGGGATTTGTATTGAAAAGAATAAGTTCTATTATTTTACATTGGTGTCAAAAGTGGGATAGGACTTATTGTGTGTAAAAAAAAAAAAAAAAGTGTTTTCTGACTATTTGAAAAAGCTAGAAAGAATGGGTCGAATACTATTACAGTTAACTCTCGTCCAACTCAAATCCGAGTTGAACAAGAGAAGCCTCAGCGCCAGTGGAGGAAAAAGTGACCTGGTGCTCCGACTTCAGGAGGCTTTGAACAACGAGGGACATGATCCTGCTGCATACTCCTTTGATGTTGACGAGGATGAACAGACAAGTACCGGCAGTGATATGGCTGCGATGATGCAACTCCTCTTGTTAAAAATGGACGAACAGAAGAATAGTCTCGACCAACAAAAGAAAAATCTGGATAGCCTCGAACAAAAGCTGGATGAACAAAAGAAAAATCTAGACGAGCAGAAGAGCAGCATTGAAAAAAAATTCGACGAACAAAAGAATAGTCTAGAACAAAAACTGGAAGAACAAAATAACGTTCTACACCAAAAGTTCGAAGAAATCGATAACAAATTTGAAAGAATACAGAAGAACGTTGATGACAAATTTGATAGAATAGAGAAGAATGTTGGCGAAAAATTCGAGGAAATGGACAGCAAAGTTCAGCAACTGGAAAAAAAGCTCGACACAGTGCGAAAACAGAAACTGCGAGAATGTTCTTTAGGCGATCCAAGGAGAAAAGAGTTGAAGCTTCCCTCATTCGATGGCCAGACCTCATGGTCTACTTATAAGAAGCAGTTTGAAATGGCTGCCTGTGCAAACGAATGGGACAATAAGGAGAAGTGCTTTGCCCTAGCAATGGCCTTACGTGGTCCTGCGGCATAATTGTTACAATCAATCGATATCGAAAAGAATAGAGACTTTATGGTTTTAGTGCAGGCTATCGAGAAACGGTTTGGGGATAGCCACATGCGGGAAGTTTACAAGGTTCAATTGCAAGGCCGTATGCAGCAACGAGGAGTAACACTGCAACAGCTCCAAGCAGACGTGAGTAGACTGGCACATTTGTCATATCCCACCGCAGGCCAAGAAATAATCGACGAAATGGCAAAGGACGCATTCATCAGGGGAATTGCAGATTTGAAGCTACAATCAGCAGTACGGATGGCCGGGAAAGGAACCCTTGCTGAAGCACTTGCCTTCGCTCTGGCGATGGAAGCATCCAATCAGGCTTCCAAAGGAATGCATTTCGTCAGGTAAATAGTATCTGGTGAATGCTGCTGCTCAAGACCAACTACCGTGCAACAAAATATCCCGCGGGAGAGACGAAGGATGCGCTGCTGGAACTGCGATAAAGTAGGACATTTGCAAGGGCATTGTAAAGAACCGGTACGACGAGAAGGCTGCCTGCGCTGGGGTTACAGGCAAATAGAAAGAAAAACCGGCAGAAACGGCTACCAAGAAACCGGTAAAATTTCCAGAAGCCATCAGTTAGGAAATGCTTACTTCGCGGGGCAGAAGTCTGTAGCAGGAGTCGACTCCAGGGTAATTACCCCAGTCTCACAGGTAAAACAATGCAATGAAAGCCTCCCAGCAGAAGTAGTCGGTGGTAAAGAAGCAAAAGAACAGGCAACTATCCAAATGATCAGGACTGAGCCAATAGAGGGTTGGAGTATAGACGAAATCCGTTCCTCCCAACAGGCAGACAATGACATCGAACTAATATTGGCCTGGAAAGAACACGAGGAAAGACCAAGCTGGCAGCAGATATCAGATCGGAGCCAAACTCTGAAGGCACAGTGGAACTCGCTTTTTGTGAAAGATGGATTGCTAAAGAGAAAATGGGAAAGTGCCGATGGGAAAACATCTCGTATGCAGCTAATTGTGCCACGGTCCAGAGTCAACCAAGTGCTCCATGAAATACATGACGGAATCTCAGGAGGCCATTTGGGAATAAACAAGACGTTGGAAAAGGTAAGGGAACGTTTCTATTGGCTAAGCGCTAAACAAGATGAAGAAAATTAGTGCAAAAAGTGCATAAGATGTGCAGCTACCAAGGGTCCAAAAGTAAAGCCACATGGACAAATGCAAAAATACAATATCGGAGCACCTTTCGAACGAATAGCCATCGACATCGCTGGGCCATTTCCTGAAACCTTTAATGGAAACCGATATACTCTCGTAGTCATGGATTACTTCAGTAAGTGGCTGGAAGTGTTTGCCATCCCAAATCAAGAGGCTAAGACCGTAGCCGAACAGATAGTCAACAACTGGGTGAGCAGATTTGGGGTTCCAATGGAACTTTGAATCAAAAGTCTTCCAGGAAATATGCCAATATTTGGGAATAAGAAAGGCAAAGACAACGCCACTACACCATCAATCTGATGGAATGGTCGAGCGATTCAATCGGACCTTGAATGAGCATCTATCTAAGGTTGTCAGCAACTGCCAGCGGGATTGGGATCGACACATTCCCCTCTCCTTAATGGCCTACCGAAACGCGGTCCATAGCTCAACAGGGCACACACCATCCTAGATCTTATTTGGTCAAACAATTCGGTTGCCAAGTGAAGCAAAATTCGGATCCCCACCGACAGAGCCCAAAGAGGTGAACGAGTACGTGAATGACTTACGCAGCAGCATTCGTAAATTGCATGAAGACATCAGAGAAAAGATGAAGCTAGCAAGCAGCCGCATGAAAACTAGGTACGATATCAAGGCGAAATCTTCCGGTTTCAACGAAGGAGATCTGGTTTGGCTGTATAATCCTCAGCGTAAGAAAGGCAAATCACCAAAATTGCAACAGGACTGGGAAGGTCCATACAAGGTGATAACCCGCATTAATGACGTTGTCTACCGGATCCAGCGTGGGGATCGAGGAAAATTGAAAGTGGTCCATTTGGATAGAATGTGCCATTTCAACGGGATGCTGAATGACGAAGTTGTTCGGGACGAACAACTGTAGGGATGGAGCTATGTGATAACCACTTAAATGGGAGCAGCTTAAAGGAACCACTTAAAGGCTCGAAAACCAGCCTGCACTAAAGCCATATAGTCTCTATTCTTTTCGATATCGATTGTTTGTAACAATGCTGCCGCAGGACCGCGTAAGGCCATTCCTAGGGCAACGCACTTTTCGTCATTGTCCCAGTCGTTTGCACAGGCAGCCATTTCAAACTGCTTCTTATAAGTAGACCATGAGGTCTGGCCATCGAATGAGGGAGGCTTCAGATCTTTTCTCCTTGGACCGCTTAAAGAACATTCTCGCAGTTTCTGTTTTCGCACTGTGTCGAGCTCTTTTGCCAGTTGCTGAACTTTGCTGTCCATTTCTTCGAATTTTTCGCCAACATTCTTCTCTATTCTATCAAATTTGTCATCAACGTTCTTCTCTATTCTTTCAAATTTGTCATCGATTTCTTCGAATTTTTGCTGGAGAATGTTCTTTCGTTCTTCCAGATTATTCTTTTGTTCATCTATTTTCTGTTGAAGACCGTGCAGATTGTTGGTTTGTTCGTTGAATTTTTGATCAATGCTGCTCTTCTGTTCGTTTAGATTTTTCTTTTGTTCATCCAGCTTTTGTTCGAGACTATTCTTTTGTTCTTCCAGATTTTTCTTTTGTTCGTCGCGACTGCTCTTCTGTTCGTCCATTTTTTGTTCCAGACTGTTCTTCTGTTCGTCCATTTTTAACAAGAGGAGTTGCATCATCGCAGCCATGTCATTGCCGGTACTTGTCTGTTCATCCTCGTCAACATCAAAGGAGTATGCATCAGGATCATGTCCCTCGTTGTTCAAAGCCTCCTGAAGACGGAGCACCAGGTCACTTTTTCCTCCACTGGCGCTGAGGCTTCTTTTGTTCAACTCGGATTTGAGTTGGACCAGGGTCAACTGCAGTAGTTTTGGACCCATTCTAGCTTTTTCAAATAGTCAGAAAACACTTTTTCTTTTTTTACACACAATAAGTCCTATCCACCTTCTGACACCAATGTAAAATGTTTGTGTGGGTACAAATGATAGAACTTATTCTTTTCAGTACAAATCCCTTTATTCAGTACAGTTACAATTCACTATTTAATTGTTTCTCTCAGTACAATCCAATTTCTCAACCGCTTATACTTTTCTTATCTTTTACTTAAACCACTTAATCACTTCTCCTAATTAACACTCCAGATTTCACTTTAGAACTGATTTGCATACCTTGGGGATGCTGGTATTTATACTCGAATGACATACTTCGAGAACAATCCTCGCCATCCAGCGTCCCATACAATTTCCAATTTGCTAGAAAATTCGATTCCACTCTCCAGTCGAGACTTTTTTATTCCAATATCGAAATCTTCTGGTATTCGAGTATCGACATTTTCTGCTCTGTGAATCTAGATGTCGCTGCTCACATTTAAGTGGTTATCACAATATGTATATGTAACAATTAATTTCTCTTTTTGGGTTGAAAACTTTTTGGCTGGTCTGTTGTTGGGAAAGCCGGTCCGAATCATCTTTGACTTATTATGGTATACTCTAATTTTGGTTACAAGAATTATTTCAAAAATTGATATTTTTATAATTTCGAAACAGTCTGGCAGAGTGTCAAATGGTCTTGGTCCTTCATATCTTTTATGAGGCATCGATACTTTTTGTATCGATTAATACTTGGGTATGTCATATATTAAGAAAAATTTTTTTTTTTAATTTGAAAACGATCTGGCAACAGCGTTGCCACACTTGAAACGTCTTGGACCAACATTTCTGCGATCAAATAAAAATACACAATACAATGAAATTAGCATTCACTGGTTATATCAATTATCAATTTTGAAAAAAAAAAAGAGTTTTCAGCACACTATTACTCACCAAAGCCGCGACCATTTCCTGCAAGACTTTTGTTTTTAACATAATGCTTACACCAGCTTTCAACTCATCTGATTATTTTTTGGTTACCTCTCACACCTGAAAATTGTTGCGGGCACTCAGACTATAAGGTTGTTATAAGTTATTCTTGAGTTTTAACTTTTTTAGAAGAATGTGAACGTTTTTTATGTTTTGCTCTGAGGGAACAGAAATTAGATTACAAAAATCTGTGGTAAATAATTCGTTTCAGATTGTTTTAACATAAATATATACAATGGACTGTTAAATGTTTAATTGATAAAATAAGGTTGGATTAGCAAAAGTGGCATATCGGTGGAGAGACCTTGTTAAGTTGGTAACTATGAGTCAGCTTGGTGTGTCCAATTCTTCAGAAATTTTTGTTCAACGTTGTGGTTGAGTTTGCATGGTAGAGAGCAGGAGTTAAATTTGGATTGATGGGGGAATAGTGGTGATTGTATTGGGTACATTCAACATAATTTTTTTTTGTTTCCGGTGGTAATTAATTTGAAACCTTAGCGTTTGGGTTCGAAGATACAGCTTTGGCTTCCCGATCTGCTTTTTCGTTACCTTGTATGCCAATGTGACTTGGCGACTTGGCAGACTAGTTTTAGTTTACTTTCTTGTTTGCTGATGTTTTCACGAATTTTCTTAATGTAGGATGACTAGTTTTTTATATTTTTAACAGGTTTTATTGTGGATAAACTATCGGTGCAGATGACAGTTTTTTTATTTTTATAAAAAGCATATTCCGTAGCTTTGAACGGCTAGTGCTTCGGTGGAAAAGATTGAAAAGCATGGTGGAATTTTTTCAGCAAATAAAATGTGTTTATTTGAGTTAACTACAGCATAGCCAGCAGTATCTTCTTTTTTTGAGCCGTCAGTATAAAGGATACCCCAAGTGTAACTTGGAAAGCAGTTCATTAATTCGTTGAACATTACAAGATAAGTTTCATTTGGGGTGTTTTATTTTTTGAGTCTATGTTAGATAGTGTGGTGTTAATTGAAGTAGGAGACAAGAGCCATGATGGGTGTATTTCGAGGTTTTGTCTTTTTCAGCACAGGGATAAGACCGATGTCTTTGGCAAAATTCAAGGCGCTGTAAAGAGCTGATGGAACTTTTGGATTTTTTTTTCAGTTTAAAATTTTTGTTGCATCGGCGTATATTGGTGTTCTGGAAGAATTGTAGATCTTAGGTAAAAGTCGAGATGTAAGCAGGTTTTTTCTTTCTTCGATGGATGAGAAGCCTCCTTCTTCAAGTTAATTTTAAATTGGTCTGGTTCTGAGTGCTTTGAGACTGCATCTTATAGTTGCATGGTAAGTTGATTGAAGAGTTTGAGGAGTCGATTTTGCACAATTCACATCTATAGCCAGGCAATAATCTATTCATGACAATATAATTGCTTTTGTTACATATATAAGTGTATTTATATGTTCATTACTATTTTTGGATGCTAAATATTTTATAATATTAAGCCTGGCAGCTAGTTTCTTTTTAAAGAAACTAAACAATGTACCTTAAATTTAAACTTATTGTCAAATATAATACCTAGAATACTTCAATCGCTAACAGAAGGTATTTCTATGTTGCTAAGTACAATAATTGGCTTAGAGCAGTTCATTTTCCTGCAGACGTACAGATGTTTGCTTTTATTGAATCAAGGCTCCCGATTGGGTGCACCAGCCATTAATGCTTTGAAGTATTTAATTAATAGTGTTTTCTGTGCTAGAGACATCTTTGCATTTTGATAGGATGTATAAGTATAAGCATATAGCGTGTGACTTATGTTTTTGTGTTGCGTAATGATGTTGCTTATGCCATTATATGCAATGATAAAGATCACGACGGAAAGGGGTGATCCTTTCGGTATGCCATTATCAAGATTGTACATATTTGAATGATATTTATTAACCTTGGCGCGGAACTTTCTATGTGAAAGAAAAGATTTAATGTAATTAAACATATTTGGACAAATTTTCCATTTTTTTAATTTATTTAATACTATATGGATGCCTATACATCGAAGGCCTTTTCAAAGTCAAACAACAAAATCAATTGAAACAATTGAAAAGCGATTTTTGCAGGAGAGAGCTGTAAACACATATTCGTCAATATACAGTAAGGAGTCAATTGTGCTTGGACCTTGTTTAAAAGCAAGTTGATGGAAATTGATGAGATTTTTACTTTCAATAACATAAAGTAACCTTTTAGAAATTATTTTTTCCATCAACTTGCTTGGACACGGGAGGAGGGAAATACATAGATCTATAACTGTTGGTGGCTGTAATACTTTGATGAGTTTTGGGAATTGGTATCATTGTCGATGTTTTCCATGTTTGTGGAATTGTGCCTTGATCAAAGATACTATTGTAAAGCAAAATTAAGCGTTGTTTAATTATTAAAGGTGCGTTAATTAGCATTGGGTACGATATACGGTCATATCCAGGTGTTTTACCTTTAACTGAATTGAGAAAGCATTCAAATTCCATTTGGTTGATAGGAATTTCAAATAATCTGGCTGAAGGACTAGGGTCGTAAATCAAGATTATGTTAAATAACTTTAAATAAAGCTGAGGTTTTTGAAATATGGAAGCTGGGAGGAAAATTTAAATCTTTGGAATAGGAAGACCAAGTTTTTGCGAAATGTTTAGAAATAACGGCTTCCCGATTTACGTTTTGCGATTGGTTATTGAGAATTGAAAGCTCGCTCGATTTTTTTTTGAAATAGGTTCCAATCGGTTTTGAATTCTGGGTTGGGTTTAGCAAAGTTAAAGTGAGTGCCAAGTTTGATTGAGGCGCTCCCGTGAAGGTAATCGTCCGTCTTCCATGAACAGGAAGGTAATAATTGTGAGGAAATTAGCGTGAGTTCGATATGTGTGTAGGTTCTGTGGGTTAGAAGAGAAAAATTATTATTAACAAGGAAGTTTTCAACTTCCCTGCCTCTTGTGTTACCTACGGGAGAACCCCAAAGGGGACTCCAGGAGTTAAGATCACCCGTAAGCAAGACGGGAGTATCGAAGGAATTTACGATATCTTCTATATCTGAAGACGAAAAAGACTGGGATGGATGAATATAGATTAAGGTAATTGCTAAGTTGATGTTGTGCTGAATTTCGACAGCGGTAGCAGATATGTTTGAGTTTATGTTTAGTTAATTCTGGGGAATAGAATTATGGATCAATAACACCTTTCCCTATGTATCTGTTGTATTAGTGGGAAAGTTTTTAAGTTTGGTGCTTTAGGTGGAGGTTTAGGTTGCGCATGTGTTTCTTGCAAGGATATTATTGATGGCATATAATCTTTTATAAGAAGTTCGAGTTGGTGGTAATTATTAAGGTATCCGTTAAGGTTCCATTGAAAGACTCTAGGGATTAGGTTCTGGGAAATGGGTGACTTTTGGGCAGTATAATTACTGTTATACTGGCAAAAATCAACTGTATTAGAAGTACAATTAAAGTCATTCGATGACATTATCATATTTTTCAGAGACTTGATATTGATCTGGAGCTTTTGTAGCCATTGATATGGTGCTTTGTAATACACGAGTAATGCTGTAAGTTTTTATTATTTAGAGAAATTGAGTTAGGTATATTCAGTTTAGATCTTGTGGTTTGAGATTGTGATGAGACAATTTGATTATTATTTGCAGATGAAGATTTTGTAACAATTGTATCAGTTTCCGTATGGTTTTGAGTTGTGTTTGTTGTGTTATGTGTAGAATTTTTGGTTGAGTTGAAATGAGAGGACTTTAAATTGTGTTTGTGTGAAGTGGAAGCAGATAGTGCTGAGATGGAGGGTGTTATAGAATTTGTTAAGTTAATAGGAATCGCGACGGATGATTGATTATTATTCAGATTATGAATTGGCATGGCTTTGTTTTGAGGAACCGGTTTTGGAGTGTTGAATGTGATTGAACTATTGTCTGTTAGAGGGAGAGAAATATTATTATGGGAATTAAGAGATTGGGGTGGCGAGACGGATTTGGATGAGTTTTTTTTTTACAACGGAAGAGTATTGTAAAGAAGAGAATGGGAGAGGATTTCGCTCAGCGTATATATTTTTCGCTTCGGCCACACTGCATTTTTTTATTGATTTTATTTTCAAGGTTTCTTTGGCTTGAATAAACCGCTTACAGAATTTTGACGAGGCGGGGTGTTCTTCTGAACACAAACGCGTGTGCAATTTTCCGGGAAGTGAGGAGGTAGGTTATATGTTACACATGATGGACTACGGTTACATCTTTTTGATGTGTGTCCGAGCAGTTGGCCGGTTTTGCATCGCATCTTGTTGGTGAAGTATTCTTGAAGAGTGTACCAACCAACATTGAGAGAAGTAGGGGGACGGAAGCGGTTGAAAGTGAATAATACAAGGCCAGAGGCCCATTGTACATCGTTTACATTTTTTTGGAATTTGTGCACATCAATTACTCCTTGGTCTTTCGTCTCAGACACGATTTCGTTTTCTGGCACATTAATTAGACAGGGAGCATAAACCGTGCCCTTGGAGGAATTAAGATGTTGGTGTAGAGAAACCACAATCGGACAAAGATTAGAGAGTAATTTTTTAGACAGGAAGAGATCTGAAATTTTTTGTGATTTTATTAAAATGAGAAGTTGTTTGATGCTGTCCATGGCTTTTTTAATAAGGAAGACGCTGAAGGAAGTGATAGGCTTTGAAGGGTCGTCAGGAGAAACTGTTATAAATTTGGGATTTGAGTTGGTAGAGAGAGATGGCAATTTCGTATTATGGACTAATGGGGAAAAGGAGGGTTTTTTCTTTTTTTTTGAGGGGGGGGGGGAGTCGGGGGGCTGGTCTAACCGCCCGAAACGATTGCTCGAAAGCACTTGTGGCCCTGGGACCATTGTCAAAAAATCACTCGAACGAGTTGTATTACGAACTGGTTTGCACGACGCGGAAAATGTGATAAAGCAGGCGAAGGGGTTCGAAGGCGGAGGGAATTAAAAATCACTAACTTTTAAGAGAGCACACGAATAACAATCGGAAGACTATGTTGATGGCTCGGGATATAGTCGGTGACTGATTATAAAAAAAAAAAATAATAATAATAATAATAATTAAATTGTCAATCTGGTAGACGGCTATAAGCCAAGTCATATAGACTAAGTATCTATAATTGCCAATTTAAAAAGTCAATTAAACTGATTACAACCGGATATTGGAAATTTTGAAGCCCTGTACGATGAAGTGCGATCCTACTTCATGGACGGAATCCAGTTATTAGACAAACATTGGACAAAGTGTATTGAATTAAAAGGAGACTACATTGAAAAATAAATGCATTCTTAAAATAAAAATAAACGAATTTTTCAACGAGTATTTTTTATCTGATATAAAAGGCGTACTTCAATCATCAAAAAGTCCAATTCAATCCGTAGTTCCTGAAGCAGCAAATTTAAATTCACTTAGTCTTAAATATTGGGGTAATTTTAGAGTTAAAAAATAAAGTTTCCTTTTCATAAACAAAAAGCACAAAAAATAATATTGATGGCACTAATGGCGCTTTCGTTTGGGCTGCCGGAAGGCTTTTTTTTTTGTACTCCGATTTTCATTTAATCCTAGAACCGCGTTTGGAGTTCTGGACTCCCCAATCACTTTTCAGTAATGAATATAAGCCACAATTTGTTCCACACGAACGTCATATTTCAACATTTTCGATGTATTGTACCGTTAGCTTTGTAAAAATAATGTATTCTGATTGAATTTCTTTGTGGGTTTAGTGTGAGAAATCCTAGAACGACACATTCTATATACGTGTTTGAGTAGCTGTACTTTCCAGTGTTTTTCTGAATACATTTGGTGCGGTTTCAATTGTGTTTTCATTGTCTGTTACGGTTTGAAGTGAAAGTTAATTTTTATAATTTTTTTGTCGGAAGAGGTACGTTTTTATTGAAAATAATAACAAAAAAAATGTAATACTGTTTGTTATTAGTTTACAAATTCTTTACTTATATGTGTGTACTAAATGATAGATATGTGCTACTACTTCATTTGCCACCTATTATTGCATATTTGCTCGTTTGATTTAGTTGCAGTGCATTATTTCGAAGTGAAATAACACCTTGAATAAAAAGTTCAGGGAATAACCACCGTGTGGCGCTCCCATTGTTTCGATTTGAGTTGTTTTTTTTTGTTAAGTTGGTGAATCTATTGTTGACATTTTCTCTAAATCTTAGCATCATAGCTTTACATTTGCAAAAGTTACGTAGCCAAGAGTACATCTATCTCTGTGTGGGTTGGCGATTTTTCACAATTTTATAAATGGATTTAAAGTTGCAACGGATTTAATGGTGTGCGAACGTTGGAAATGTTGGAAAAGTGTTTCGAAGATGATGAACGCAGTGGTAGACCATCGAAAACCGACGAAAACATTGATGGAGTAAAAGAAATGTTGGTCAATAACCGCAAATTAACCATCAGAGAGATAGCGGAGGATTTGAATATTGCCTATTGATCTGTCCAAGATATTTTGGTTAATGATTTGGGTTTCAGTCGCATAGCAGCAAAGTTGGTGCCAAAAGACCTCAATTTCATGCAAAAAAGAGACCGTGTTGACGTCGGAAAAAAGATGAGTTGCGGAACTGAATCCGATCATTAAAAGGATCATTACTAGAGACGAGACATGGGTTTATGAGTACAACACGCAATCCGGACATCAGGCAAGTGAATGGCGTTCACAAATGAGCCGAGATCAAAAAAAACACATCGTTTTCAGTCAAAAAAGAAGGCAATGCTCATGGTTTTCATGGATTACAACGGTGTAGTGCATCATGAATTTTTGCCAGAAGGCCAGACAGTAAACAAAGAGTATTATTTGGGCGTTATGAGAGGTTTGATAACGCATGATAACGCACCGTCGCACAGTGCAATTATTATTCTTTTTTTTTTTGTATAATTAACGCGCGCCTAAGGGGATGATACCCTTTTACTGTTGCCAGGTAGAAGGAGGAGAAGGGAAAATTGGTTTTTTGTAGTGGTTTGAAACTCAGGTGTATTTGGTTTCGATATTCGCTCTCCAGGGGTGGGAATCCGAATAGGAGGGAGAGTTTTTTCTTCACTCAGAGTGATTCGAACGTTATAATTCACACTATTTTTTTGTGCTTGAAACTCTACAACAGCCATGTCAATGTTATGCTTTCACACGCAGAATTTTTCTGTCTGAGTTCCAGTTACACAAATGAGAAACTTGAAAACTTGTCAATGGGTAGGATTCGAACCTTGATCCTCCGAGTGAGAAGCTGGTACCACTACACCACGGCCACCCCGTGACGAAAAATGCAACAAATGCCATCCAACAGCCACCGAATTCACATGATTTGGCTCCCTATGACTTCTTTCTGTTCAATCGAGTTAAAAAACCACCACTACGGGGAACGCATTTCAGCAGCCGAGAAGAAGTAATGGAAAAATCGCAGGAAGCACGTATGTACATACCGAAAACCGAATATAAAAAATGTTTCGAGGCTTGGATCAAGCGCTGGCATAAGTGTGTTGCAGTCGATGGGGATTACTTTGAAAGGGACAATATAATTTAGATGAATAAACTTGTATTTTTAATTTTCTGAATAAATTCCGGGAACTTTTTTATCAAGGTGGTATAGATAGCTGAGTTATTTATTTGGCAAATATTCAGCGTGAGTTGACCGATGAAGAGCAACATGAGATTGCTAATTATTTTGAGAGGGATATCGGTGAAGATGTGGCCAAAGTTAGTGAAGCGATTGGTGGACGAGATCATACTGTGGCTCGCTATCTCTTGACATTTTTGACGATGCTAAAGATTCTAACGATGATTCTTATGAATTGGATCGCGACGATTCTAATGTTGATGACCAACATGCACATTTTGAGCCGCTACAAGACATCCATTTGGAAGTGATCAACCAAGATATGGAATGCAGATGTTGAGACAGTGCAAGTGGCAGCGCCAGAAATTGCAATTGAGCCAACTCGTGGACAAAAATACATTGGCCAAGGCAAAACAAACAAAACTACTTGGTGGTCGATGCCGAGTGCTAAAGAACAAACGAGAACTGCAGGAATGAAAAGGTATAGATTGGAGTCTGCTTCTTTTACCACTGAGATTTACATTCAAGTGTCTTCTGCCAATTGCCATCGTTGAATCAATTGCTTTGGGAACAAATAGAAAATTTGAAGTTGGCTTTCGTTCCATCCAAAGAGCTGATGATTGATGAGCAGTTGTTAACGTTGATGAATAGGTGCAGCTTTCGATAGTATACACCATTAAAGTCAGAGAGCACGACATCAACATTTTTTGGCTTGTAGATTCCAAAACGAACTATCCATTATCAACCGAAATTTATTTGGGCACACCGCCAAATGAAGGACGATTGAATGGAGTTTCACATGCTTTGGTCATTTGCCTTGCACAGGTCCATTTGAGTATTGGGGAAAACATAACAGTGGATAATTTTTTTACAAGTTATCCATTGGCGAAAGACCTGTATGCCCGCAATATAACTCTAATCGGCACAGTTCGATCAAACAAGCGCGAGTTGCCAAAACTGTTTGCATCGATCGAATAAGCTAAGAAAAGGGGACCGTTCACTTCGGTTTTCTGCTCCTCGGATGAAGTATCGCTTGTAAGCTACACCACGGACTCAAAAAAAATGTTTCTGCTGATGTCGACTGCCCATGCTACTGACCATATACATGAAAAAACTTGGCCAATTATTATTCATGACTACAACGAGCACAAAAGTAGCGTTGACACATTCCACAAAATGGTGCGCGGCTACATCTGCAAAAACAAAAACCAATCGTTGGCCAGTGGTCCTTTTTGAAAACATGGTTGACGTTGCTGGACTTGCAGCTTTTCGATTCTTCGAGCTATGTCACCCGACTTGGAATACCAACAAATCAGGCGCATTTGGATAATCGGTGCAAACTTCCACTAAAGCCATCCGTGCAAATTGCAATGAATTTAATGCGCTATATAAAAAAAGACGTCATCCCTTCGAAAAAGTTTCCGAAAATACGGGTAAAAATCAGTAATTTTCTTACATAAACTTCTCTAACTCGTCATCTTCC
Source organism: Volucella bombylans (assembly GCA_949129095.1). NCBI lineage: Eukaryota > Metazoa > Arthropoda > Insecta > Diptera > Syrphidae > Volucella > Volucella bombylans. The sequence continues at coordinate 263,908,785 of OX422140.1, read as the reverse complement.
TACAGACTCAAAATCCACTGCGCATGAAAAACAAAGATATAAAAACAGCCGCCAAATGTGATCTATATTGCAAGCCTAAGTGCGTCAAGCAGTACATTCGGGCTTGCGAGCGCTGCTACTTTGCCAAGTTCAAAAGCCCGTCTTCTGACGAATTTTAGGACGAGGATGATGATTCAATCAAGCCAGGGACATCTACATCAGGTTCATCAACAGCATGTCCATCCCTACAGGGTCGATCCAGATCACGTTCAGGAGTCTTACGTCACTTTTCTTCTCCGGATCACGGACAAAACCTCAAACGAAAACAATATAAAGACCTTTTATATGTCTCCGACTTTTTATCAATCAGATTTGGAAAATAAATAGTAAAAATTGGAAATAGAGAAAGTTAGTTGTGCAGTGAATGAATAGTACCAGAGTAAAAGTACCCCATAACAAAGGTATAACTACAAAGTTTGAAGAGGTGAATAAACAAAATATCAAATAAAACTTAAAGAAAAATTATTGGCAAAAAACACCAAACACAAAGTTATACCCCCAAAAAGCAGTTAGTGAAAAACCAACAGTAAAATTGGACAATCCCTAAATTGACAACAAATCTTAAAATAAAACACAAAAGACACCGTTAAGGATGTCAAAGATAAAAAATTAGAAAGTTTTTATTGAAAGGGAAAAATAAAAATTGTGTCCTTTAATATTAAGTTATAAATATTATATTATACAGCGTTTTCCAATAAAGACTTGACAATTTTTTTAAATAAAACACAAACCATTTGAAATATTTCAAAATCTTTATTATCGGCTTGAAGTAAAATCAAAACACTTATGAATGGAACTCGACTTCACTCATATGGCCACCGCGGGCACGTTTGCAGCGGTCGATTCGACGGACCCAATTTTCAACGACACGGCCACACATTTCGGCCGAAACGGCCGCTATTTCGTGTTCAATGTTGGCTCTGAGCTCTTCCAACGTCGTCGGCGTGTTGGCATAAACCAATGACTTAAAGTAGCCCCACAGAAAATAGTCAAGCGGCGTTAAATCGCACGGACGATGCGGCCAATCGACTGGCCCATGTCTTGAGATAACACGCTCACCAAACTTACTCTTCAATAAATCGATTGTAGCTTGTGCTGTGTGGCTTGTGGCACCATCCTGTTGAAACTACATGTCGTACAAGTCCATATCTTCCAATTCAGGCCAAAAATAATCGGTGATCATAGCGCAATAACACTGACCATTCACATTAACGTGACGATCGGTATCGTCGATGAAAAAATATGGCCCAATAACGCCGCCGGCATGCAAACCGCACCAAACTGTTATTTTTTGCGGATGAAGTGGTGATTCATGAAGCACATGTGGATTTTCACCCGACCAATAACGCATATTTTGCTTATTGACGAACCCATTGAGACAAAAATGAGCTTCGTCACTGAAACTGAGTTTTTAGTTTAGTTTTAAATGCATTTTATTTTCTTAATCACTAACTCTTACACACTAACAAAAAATGCTTAAATGCTAGCTTACAATTACTTAACAATCTTATACTAACCTACTGGCCCCACACTGGCACTCTAAGCTACTCTAAATTCTTATATCTATGTCTTTGAACTTAATTTACATTTTATTTAGAATGTTTGTTTTGTATACTTAGGGTTAAGAAAAAATTGCTAACAAAAAACTTAGCATATGGATGTAATTTTTTACTTTTTATAAAAACTTAATATCTAACTTAAAATAAACCTTAGTCTACCTAATCCTACATGCACAATACACACATACACACACATTATACACAATTATATACATATATTAGTATATACCTTTGTATGCACTAATATTCGAGTATGTATATATTTCTTAAGTGCTAACCTAAACCTATGTAAGCTGCCCATCGCTATTCACAGAGCAAATAGATTGGTCAGCTCTGCCTCATTAGTGAGGCTGGTCCGTAATTGACGGAAACGACGACGAAACATCTTCCCCATCATTCAACCACCAGAAATGCTGGTGCTGCCGAACGACATCCCTCTTATCGCGATTCCCCACCGCTCTACTGAACCTGAGACGATCCACACTGCCGTGTGCGACGTCTCTGTTGTAGTTGAGTCGCCTGTCCCCAACTGTTCGAGCGACATGGAAGATTAACGGGACCGCTGATCTATCCTGGATCAACCCTTTCTGATCTAGGTAGAGGAATGCTTCCGGTGGAACGAAGCCGTCACAGCGCACACTCTCGTGGTAAAGGTAATTGGGGTAGTAAGCCCCAGATATTAGGTTATTCTTCGAGGTCATTGCTCTTGCAAAGTGCCTTCGAGTCAGCTTAATTACGAAGTTGTCCACTCGCATTAGGTTCGCCCTGTTGTAAAGGACCTCATTAGGATAAAATTTCTTGTACTCCGACTCTGGTGTTCTGTACAAGCGAAGACAAGCCCTACGGCAAGCCCTCTCAAACACCCGAATCTTTTCCATTAAGCTTGCTCGTACATTGAACCACACGGGACAACCAAATACCAGCATGGGCCTGAACAATCATCTTAACTGTACACAAACCCCTTGAGCGCGCGCTCAAGTTTGCTGCTATAAAACAGTCTCTTTGTAAGGACAAAAGCGCCATAAGCTCTGGTCAGAGCAGCATCTACATTTTTGCCAAAATACATAAACTGATCTAGCCAGATTCCAAGGTATCTGACTACATTTCGACAGGCAAGAGGCTGCCGGTCTTATCTTATCGAAGTCACGCTGCAAGTGAGTATTAATGACCTCGATTTTTGGACCTGTTCTGTACGCTATGAAATCGTCTGCGTACGCAATAGTATGGGGAAGTGAACCTATCAAGTCGCTTGTAAAAATGTTGAATAGGATCGGCGAATTGACCGCGCCTTGCTTAAGACCATTTTTAATTTGAAATATTCCAACAGAAGTCACGTCACCATTCTACACGATGAACTGTCTGTTGTGTAGCATATTATAAAGAATGTACAAGAGTGGTTTACTGATCTCTAGCGTAGTCAGCTTATAGAAAAGACCCTCTAATTATACGGTGTCCAAAGCCTTCTCCAAGTCAATAAGGCGGGCATCAGTTTTTTGCCTTTATTCCATTGGATATCGGACACCAGTTTAGACGCGGTATGTGAGATATCATGTCCCGCCTTAAAACCGAATTGATTATCCGGAACTATATGTTTGTCCTTAACCCCAACTGGTCAGAGCTCTATTGATTACCCTTTCAAACACCTTACTGATATTCGGAAGGAGACTTATCGACCGGATGTTCGCCAGATTGGATATATCCTTCAACTTTTTGGGGATTGGTTAAACCACCACCGTTTTCAATGCGCTGGATAATGTGCATTATTCATTGCATTATTAAACAGGGTGGTGTAAATGTTCACTGCATCTAGAGGAAGATGTCGAAGCACGATGTTCGGGATACCATCGGTCCCCACTGACTTCTTAGCCCTGATTGTATCGAAGCTCTCATGGAGATCTTCCATCGAAATGAACGGGGGTAGGTCACCTTCTCTGGCAATGACATTATCTGCCATATTTCGTCGCTAAACCGGATGAAAATGTAGAAGTTGTGCACCACGACGCGATTATCCGGGTCGTAATTAGGACCAGAGGTATCAGTGGCCTTGTATACTTCCTGGAAAGTCGCCCCTATGGCCTCAACCTTCTCTTGTGGATGCTCGATCACAAAGAAGTCGTCATCTTCAGCGGCTTCATTTGGATCAATACCTGCTATTGTCAGTAACCGTTCGTTATCTGTTGTCCGGGCTATTTTAAGACACTGAAGGTCGTTTTGATTTTTTCTCCGAAATAGTTTATTTATTTGCGGAAACATATTGGGGTTGCTGGTGTTTACAGCCCGCACCTTGTTGTTCCAATACAAATTTAGAGAAATTCGGTAATTCTCTTTTATTAACGTTTGAATGTTTTTAATCGACGACTTCAGTGTCCTAATCTCCAGGTCTTGTCTGTCAGTTAACTGTCTGTAGAAGTTTTTGAGTGTTGTCAGAAGTCTACTTTTGTGTCGGTGCAGTGCGTCAACAGTAGGATTGCGGAACAGGTCTTCGTTAGTCGTACGTCGATACCGCGGTATTGTAGCGTCAATATTTTGTTTAATTGTCTCGTCCATTTGTTTTACGTAATTGTCGATCTCCTCGTTTGACAAATTCCTATTGGACGGTGGGTGGAGCGTGTTCGAGGAGGGCGCACTTTTCAGGGTTATGGAGAAGCGTATCCATCCAGTCTTACTGTAGGTGTAAGAATATCTTTGGACAAACTCCTCCAATTCCGCAATTTCGTTGGGAACTGTAATTTCGGTGCTACAACCGCAATGGTCGCTGTCATACACGAATGTGCGCAGACAGTTTTATGTTTGTAAATTCGTGTAGCAGCAGATCCAAATAAGATCCGCCTGTGGGAAATGACGGCTTATCCATAGCTTTAAGACCGAGTCTGTGCATGACATCGTGCTGACCCCACCAATCGAGTAGTAGGTTCCCTCTAGTATTTGGCAAATAATTTCCCCAAACTCTGTGTTTAGCGTTGAAATGGAAAGAAGTCGAAAAAGCGTGTCGAGCACTGTAACGAATGGAGTGGATTGTAAAGCCTCAGGTGCATAAACAGAGGCCAAGTACAGCTGCTTTTCACTGCGGAGCGGGATGTGTATGACGACTGCCTCCAACACACGGGACCTGCGCAACACGTCCTTGTACACTCTGTGGAATTTTATACCTTCTTTAATGAAGATCGCGACACCGTCTCCACGTTTGGATCTGGGCCGGTTTCTTCTTATAATAATATAATTATTGTACTCCAGTTTGTGATTATCGGTTAGCTTGGTTTCGCTAGCGAAAAGTACATCAGGAGTTTGGTCTTGTAGCAATTTAAACATAACGGCTCTTCGTTCGATGCTAATCAGTGAATTAACATTCACCGCAAGTACTTTCAAAGTTTGTTCCACCATGTGCGTACCCATTACGACACGTGTTTCGTTAGTGCCGACAACAGCGCGTAGATCTGGTCCACTCGCTTGGCCTGTTCTTGTACCTGCTGTTGCAGCTGAGCCATCTGCTCTTGGATTGCGAGCAAGATGGCCATCATGTTAGGTGCAGCTTCTGTTGTTCTCGGCTTTGGCGCCGGAGAAGCAACAGTCGCTTGCTGTACCGTAGCCCCCCTATCTGACGCCATTTGGACGTAGGAAATTTGGGACGTAACGGCTGGTGTTTGAAACCTAACAGGTGAACGTTTGACCTCCACCTTCTGCTGCCGAGCCAGTTTTGCTTTTTTAATGTCAGCGAACTTAGGACAACCCCGATAGTTTGCGGTGTGTCCCACGTTCCCACATAATACGCAAGAGAGCTGCGTCCTATCGGATGCTCTGTCCCTACCCAGAGCACACTCCTCGGAGCTGTGGTTCTTTGCGCACTTCGCGCATCGAGGCTGCATTTGGCAGTTCGACGCGGCGTGCCCGAACCTCTGGCAGTGAACGCATTGTACAGCGCCTTCTCTCCTTTTTAATTTTTCCCACTGAATCACCTGGTAGTCTAGGACATTGATACTCCTTAGACTATCCAGACAGCTTTCGGGACTGAGCTGCACCAGGAAGAACGGCAAACTCCGTTTCTCCCGTCTGGCTCTAGCTGTGGTAAATGGCTTTACTCCCACAAACTTGAGTCCTTCGCACTCCTTCTCTTTGAGCAGCGCCAGGATCTCCTCAGGATCAGAAGACAGACTCCACTGTATTACAGTAGATGGCCTGACGATCGTTCCCCAATTTATTAATATTAAAATTGTTACCAATGACCAACCTACACAGGTCCTTTGTTGCACTCACCTCTAATTTATAGGTATCGATAAGAGGCAACTTCTCCTTCTTCTTCTGGTGCTGCTGCTGTTGTTGTTCTTGCCTCTGTAGCTGTTATTGTTGCTGCTGCTGTTATTTTTGTTGTTGTTGTTGGTGCTGCTGCTGCTTTTTTTCAGCTGCTGTGGTTTCAGGTGTTGTTGTTTTTGCAGTTGTTGCTGTATCTGCTGCTGCTGCTGCTGTTGTTTCTGCTTCTTCTGTTTTGTTTGCTGCGGTTGTTGTTTATGCTGTAGCTGGTTTTGTTGTTGGGAGCTCGCTACTTCCCCAATTGCTCCCTCTGCCTGCGTGCTGTTTGCTTTTGCTTAACCCTAGAATGGTAAACATATTTTTTAACTGTTCATTGGTAAACTTCGCCTGTGAGGCGACTTTTATAAAAAACCCACATTTCACCGTTAAGAAACAACAAAATATTTAAAATGAAAGAAAAACGTATTTATTACATATTTGGTTACATGAATTGACAAAAAAAATAATTCCATATTAAATATCTTAGAAATGTTATAGGAATATTTGGAGATCACATATTTCAGTCTATGGTATGAAGAGATCTTTTACAAACAATTAAAAATAAAAATAAAAATCAGTTCGAAATGAAGAAAACAAGTTTGTTTCATACAGCCCTTAAATCGAATTAACATATTAAATAAATTACATAAGGCGTCTAACTTCAAAAACTTGTGCAGAGCAAATTAAATTTTGTGATTTTGCATCTACTTTTTTACGTCGCATTGCCAACAGTTGGGTGATCTATGCTCTAAACAGTAAGTTTTCTTACATTTTGCGCAGAAATAAACGCTCATACGTCTCAATTTCGGCGGACAGAAATCGCATATTGATCTTTTGCCCTTTTTTATACCTGGCTCATCTGTATCATCGTCAGTCTCAGTATTATTATCAATCGCGTTACTAATTGCTGCACGTACCTTTTTCTGCATACGAGGCCTTTCTTGCAAACGGATGGAGCACCAGTCACTACAAAGGTCCTTGCTCAATTTTTTAAGGAATTCTCTTCTTGACATTGGCTTTACTTTTAAAACTCCGCAATTGGATACGTAAATTACATAGCTGTTTAGTAGAGCCATATTCAACATTCCATAGAATAAGCAAAGTGGCCAACGCTTGGTTTTACGGTTACAGCTTGTGTGACCACACATCTGGTCAAAAGTATCTACAGCACCTTTTGTTTCATTATATGATTTAACTATTATTGGCTTACCGGAAACGGGGTCAACGGAAGCTTGATCGTGCATCGTAGATAGCAAAAGAACAGTCTTTTGAGGCTTTGGTTTGTAGCTAACAAGAGTGAGCTTATCGTTGAATCCAAAAAGAGATGTTCCAACAGGTCGTGATGAAATATGCTTGAACTCTTCAGGAATTTCTGGCTTGTTATTGCGTATTGTTCCAATAAGAGTGAGGTTGTATGGCGATTGAAGCAATTGCTCAGCTAGCGGTACCGAAGTAAACCAGTTATCGCAAGTTAAATTGCGATTTGTCCCATGTATAGTCTTTGTAAGCAGCTTACAATAATAAGAGCCCAATGGTTCCTTTATAGTTGAACCGGCGTTTTTTCCTAAATACGGTGAAGCATCAATCATATATTTCGATCTTACATCGCATACTAAAACAATCTTTATTCCGTATTTGGCCGGTTTATTGGGAATATACATACGGAATGGACAACGTCCCCTGAACGCCAAAAGTTGTTCATCTATTGTCACGTACGAGCCTGGTTTATAAAGATCTCTACACTGTTTGATAAAAATTTCCCAAATATATCGGATAGGCGCAAATTTATCAGATTTTCTTCTGTCGTCTCGAGTATTGCGATCATCGAAATGCAGACACCTGACAAGGAATTCAAAACGTTTACAGCTCATTGCAGCTATATTTTGGGATCCACAAATACTAGGATCAAACAGTTCATCAGTTGACAAGTGATTATTTTTCAATGCACCGCTCAAGATAAATATGCCAAGGAGAGCACGAAGTTCTTCTATTGTGATCTCTGATGTAGTGGTATTCTGAATTTTATACTTAGGAGCTGCTAGGTGAATATATTCATTAGTGCGCAGAAGTACTTCATCCATCAATTTTGAAGTAAAAAACAGTTCAAAACACTTCAAAGGATCTACAATGCCCTTGGCTCTTTCTTTTGGCCCTGGTACAATATGGACTATGTTTCTCGAAGGAGTTCTTTTCGATACTTTTTTGGACGAAGACGATTCGGAAGACCAAATATATTTATTCTTACCCCTCATAACCGATGCCGGTGGCGTTATTACCAAATTCACACAAGCTCGTTTTGACGTTCCTGGAGCTTCCTGAACATAAGTACGTGTCAATTGTTCATTGTCATCATCTTGATTAGATACATCAATATTCTGCATGTCATCTTCTAAATCAGCGACGTAAGTAGGGTCAGCCTCACTACTATTATCTGAATCGAAATCTAATCCCAAATCATCTTCAAGTTCACTTCCATCTAGTGATATCTCCTCCAGCCATTTTTGTAGAAGCGCTTCAGAAGTAGTCATCTCAAAAAACTATAAAAAGTTTATGCAAACACTATTTTTTTAGCAAAAAAGCCAAAAAATGCACAAACAAATATGTTCAAAAAAATTACCTCTTTTGGTAAACTTCGCCTCACAGGCGACACATGTGTGTATATATCGGCAATGCAGTGGAGAAAAACAAAGCACGTGTGCGCGCAAGCACGTACAACACTCATTTGAATTGGCACGAGCGCATGCTTTAATACGAGTAACCGATTGGGAAATATCGCAAAAAAAAAAAATTGTTTCGCCTCACAGGCGATGTTTACCGTTCTAGGGTTAATAGCAAACACATTTTCTTCCAGATTTTGTATGCTACTGTTGATTTCATTTATTTGTTCATCCTCATCCTCCGACTCGGATGACGGTAGAGAGGCAAAGTTGTTATTTCCCCCTCATAATGGATCTCATCAGCCGTTAAAACCGCATTTATTCTTTTTTTTGTGAGATTAGGAGGGGTTTTCAAACTCCTCCTCCTTTTAATGGCTTTCGCCACGGCACCGGCAACATTATTTTTGCCTTTTCCCACTCCCGTTATGGGAAGAGCGGAGCGCATAATGTGCATTATTCATTGCATTATTAAACAGGTTGGTATAGATGTCCACCGCTTCTGGAGGAATATGTCGAAGCACGAAGTTCGGAATACCATCGGTCCCCACTGATTTCTTAACTCTGATTGTGTCGAAGATCTCATGGAGTCCTTCCTTCGAAATGAACGGGTGTAGGTCACCCTCTCTGGCAATGACATTATTTGCCATATTTTCGTCGCTAAACCGGGTGAAACCAGAGCCATTGGATCGCCAATTCTCTATTTCATTTCGAATGTGGCAGTTGTCTACCAAGACGCGACTGGCCAGGTCATAATTAGGGCCAATGTTATCAATGGCCTTGTATACTTCCTGGAAAGTCGCCCCTATGGCCTCGACCTTCTCCTGTGGATCCTCGATCACAAAAAAGTCGTCATCATCAGCGGCCTCACTTGGATCAATGCCTGCTATTGTCAGTAACCGTTCGTTGTCTGTTGTCCAGGCTATTTTAAGACACTGAAGGTCGTTTTGATTTTTTCTCCGAAATAGTTTATTTATTTGCGGAAACATATTCGGGTTGCTGGTTTTTATAGCCCGAACCTCGTTGTTCCAATACAAACTTACAGAAATTCTGTAATTCTCTTTTATTAGCGTTTGAATATTTTTAATCGACGACTTCAGTGTCCTAATCTCCGGGTCTTGTCGGTCAGTTAACTGTCTGTACAAATTTGTAAGCCTTGTCAGAAGTCTACTTTTCTGTCGTTGCAGTGCGTCAATAGTAGGATTGCGGAACAGGTCTTCGTTAGTCGTACGTCGATACGTCGATACCGCGCTATTGTAGTGTCCATAGTTTGTTTAATTGTCTCGTCCATTTGATTTAGGTAATTGTCGATCTCCTCGTTTGACAAGTTCCTATTGGACGGTGGGTGGAGCGTGCTCGAAGGTTGCTCAGAAGCGTGTCCATCGAGTTTTACTGTAGTTGTACGAAGACCGAGTCTGTACATGACATCGTCCTGAACCCACCAATCGAGTAGTAGGTTCAATCTAGTATTTGTCAAATTATTTCCCCAATCTCTGGTTCTAGCGTCCCCGCCGATTATAAAATAATTCTCCCCCCTTCCAGCCTCAGAAGTCGAAAAAGCGTGTCGAGCTCTGAAATGAATAGGGTGGATTGTGAAGCCTCAGGTGCATAAACAGAGGCCAAGTACAGCCGCTTTCCACTGCGGAGCGGGATGTAAACGACGACTGCCTCCAACACCCGGAACCTGCGCAACACCCCCTTGTACACTCTGTGAAATTTTATACCCTGTTTAATGAAGATCGCGACACCGCCTCCACGTTTGGATCTGGACCGGTTTCTTCTTCTAACAATATAGTTATTGTACTCCAGTTTGTGCTTATCGGTTAGCTTGGTTTCGCTAGCGAAAAGCACATCAGGAGTTTGGTCTTGTAGCAATTTAAACATCGCGGCTCTTCGTTCGATCCTAATCAGTGAATTCACATTCACCGAAAGGACCTTCAAAGTTTGCTCCACCATGTGCGTACCCATTACGGCATGTGTTGCGTTAGGCCCGGCAGCAACGCGTAGATCTGGTCCACCCGCTTGGCCTGTTCTTGAACCTGCTTTTGCAGTTGAGCCATCTGCCCTTGGATTGCTAGCATGTTGGGTGCAGCTTCCGTTGTTCTCGGAATCGGAGCCGAAGAAGCAACAGTCGCTTGCTGTACCGTAGCCCCACTACCTGACGCCATTTGGGCGTAGGAAATTTGGGGCGTGACGGCTGGTGTTTGAAACCTCACAGGTGAACGTTTGACCTCCACCTTCTGCTGGCGAGCCAGTTTTAATTTTTTAACGTCAGCGAACTTAGGACAACCCCGATAGTTTGCGGTGTGTCCCACGTTCCCACATAATACGCACGAGAGCTGCGTCCTCGCGAATGCTCCGTATCTACCCAGAGCACACTCCTCGGAGCTGTGGTTCTTTGCGCACTTCGCGCATCGAGGCTGCATTTGGCAGTTCGACGCGGCGTGCCCGAACCTCTGGCAGCGAACGCATTGTATAACGCCTTCGCTGCTTTTTAATTTTTCACAGTGAATCACCTGGTAGTATAGGACATTGATTCTCCTTAGGCTATCCAGACAACTTTCGGGACTTAGCTGCACCAAGAAGAATGGCAGACTCCGTTTCTCCCGCCTGGCTCTAGCTGTGGTAAATGGCTTTACCCCCACAAACTTGAGTCCTTCGCACTCCTTCTCTTTGAGCAGTGCAAGGATCTCCTCAGGATCAGAAGACGGTTCCATCCCCTTCAGCAGCATCGATTGCCGCTTTTCACACTTCGGTGTGAATGAGTAGTTCTCCGTTATCGTTTCTTTTAGGAGATCTTTCACTTTCGCGTAGCCCTCCACTGTATTACAGTGGATGGCATGGCGATCGTTCCCCAATCGCTTAATATTAAAATTTTTACCAATGACCAACTTACACAGGTCCTTGGTTTCATTTACCTCTAGTTTATAGGTGTTGATAGGAGGCACCTTCTCCTTCCTCTTCTTCTGCTGCTATTGTTGTTGTTGCTGCTGCTGCTGCTGCCTCTGCTGTTTTTTCAGTTGCTGTGTCTTCAGCTGTTGTTGTTTCTGCGGCTGCTGCTGTTTTGTCTTTTTTGTTTTTTTTGTTGCTGCAGTTGTTGTTTCTGCTCGTGTTGCTTTTTTTGTTGGGCGCTTTTTGCCTCTAATTTCTCGCTCTGCCTGCGTGCAGTTTGCTGTAGCTTAACAGCAAGCACTTTTTCTTGCAGCTTTTCTATGCTGCTGCTAATGTCTTTTAATATTTCATCCTCGTCTTCCGATTCGGATGCCGCTAGAGAAGCAAAATTTTTATTGCCCCCCTCATAATGCTCATCGTCCTCTGATAGAACGTCATTTATTCTCCTTTTAGGAGGGGATTTCAAACTCCTCCTCCTTTTAGTGGCTTTCGCCACGGCACCGGCAGCACTACTGTTGCCTTTTGCATCTCCCGTTATGGGAAGAGCAGAACGCTCTTCACCATCCATCACGTAATTTCTTTATTTCTTGTTGGTTTTGTTTGGATGATATGTGTAATTACACAATTTGAAAAAAAAAAAAAAAAAAAAAAAGTTCTAAAAGTTCGACCTGAGATCGAACTCGCGTCCCACGATTTAACGACCGACGCCGCTAACCACTTAGCTGTCGAGCTAATTAACAAAGCGCAACTAATTATGTTTACGAGGTAAACCGAATCACTAATATGCGAACGAGATTCGAACTATATACGTACGTAAAATGCACTGAAACTGAACACATCTATCCTCTATCGAGGTCTATGAACGACTGAAGTCAAAACAGCCCGTGAACATATGTGGGTTGTTTTCCGTGGTCTGGGGTTTGTAGGCCACTGGCTGATGGTACCATATCTGCCCTCCACCACTGTCGGAGACAAGAGTGATATCTAGCACTTCCTGTCGGTTTCTAATTATAATGCCAATGTTGCAAGCAAAGAGTTTAGTATTCAAAAAGTAACTCATCTCTATCGCTGATATTGGTACTACCCCATACCGTGTGATGAGCTTTAGCGTCGTATCAGATGATGAGGCCACTTTTTTGCCTTCCAGCTTTCAGTGCCAACCTTTCTAGGTTGATACCATGGAGATGGTCTACATGATCGTGGCCAAGGTAAGCCAATACCAGACAGTAGGAACCTTTGGCAGTCTTAGTTTGGCAATGGTTAAGTCGGGGTCACTGAGATTAGGAAGTTAAAATGCATCAAGGCTACGTTTCACGAATATACCGTTGTCTCTTGTATAGAGCGGAGCGTATACAGGTGTCCTAAGTCCATGAACCACGCCTTCTACAATCCGTGGTTCCTGGATTAGGATAACGTCTTCTGCGATTTTTGAAAGACGCAGTATGAGTGCGGCCGAAGCCTTTTTTGAGTGATGGAGATTAATCTGGAGAAATCGTATCATTGCTACAGTTTTCCAGAGTAGCCTCCACTACGGTGCTGTTGAGTCCTCACGATCAACGTGCATCTATAAGAGCCCCTTACTCCAGTTAAGGCTTTCCAGTTGTCAACAATGGTTTTTGGGACTTCAACTAAATTAATTTTTACAAGAGTCTGGTTTCACGATGTTTATTTAGATGTGGTCCAAATTAAAAAGAAAGCACATGCAACCATTTACAAATTTCAGTTACAGAAATTTTCTGGTATATAGAAGTACATAGAAAATTAAATTTCAAAAGGAAATTTAGCTTACGATAAAGGTTTTTACATCGAAATGAATTTTAAGCTGATTCACAATTGCAACAATATTTCACATTTATACTTTTATGTAGCTTTAAGTTTTGCGGGAGATATAAGTTTAAATTATGTTTGAAGTCTGCCTTGAAGAGCCGAACAGGTTAGAAGACCAATTCAATGAATTGGTAGGGGCGCCAATCGATGAATTGGTCGTATGAGTATCGTTTTTTTAACTTGAATATCTGCAACTCGTATCTTTGAATCCGCACCAGGTATGACTCTTTCTATGCGACCCAAGAATCACTGCTTTGGAGGCAAATTTCCAGCCGCATCTGGCTAGGGTTCCGACACTGATGTTCTCAACTGAATTTTACCATCCCGCTCGTCTTTGAAGCTCCAGTACGTACTCCTTCGACCATCTTGCCCAAAAATGTTGCTTGATTTGTCTTAGTTTTCGCAATCTGTCAAGTAGTGGAACATCTTTCTGAACGGCTGGTCCTGTAATAGAGTTTAAAGGGACACTAATTAAAAAATGACCTGGGGTCAAAAATGTTTCAGCACTTGGATCAAGACTTAGAACACAAAGTGGACGAGAATTCATGATACTCTCGATTTCAGCTACGACGGTCGAGAATTTTTCATATGTCAGATAAGCTAATTTCACTGTTCGATATAAGTGGGATTTAGCGGACTTCACTGCAGCTTACCACACGCCTCCGCAGTGGGGAGATACGTTTAACAGCACACCAAGATTGTATCTCATACTGAGTTTGCTGCTCCAAAAACAATCTGCGAAGTTCTTTGAGCTCATTCTGAGTCCCAACAAAGTTTATGCCGTTGTCACAATGGATCTCCCTATACAACCTTCGTGCAACAAATCCCTTCAGCTCAGCTATGAGACCTTGAGTTGAAAGATCGGAAACAACTTACAAATGGGACGCCTTCGTCGCAAAACAAATAAACACTGCAATATACGCTTTGTGTGTGCAATTCCCGCGCCGTTTTTGAGAGATGTGAAACGGCCCACAGAAATCCACACCAGAGATGCAAAGAACCTGGATATAGTGACTCTGATTACAGGCAAATAACCCATGATTGGATGCATTAATTTTAACCGATATTTGAAACAATGGAGACATCCATCTATCACTTTTTTGGCTAAGTGGCGAGCGTTGACAATCCAGAAGCGCTATTTAATAATTGCAACTAAGGCTTGAGGATTTGCATGAAAGTTAATTTTGCGAAAAGGGGCAACGACATTTTTGACAAAAAGGGAATTTTGTGGAAGGAGAATGGGACATTTGGAATTATAGGGAAGGTCTGCATTCTGCAAACGCCCACCTACTCTTAGGAGTTCAATTTCGCGTTCAGTATCGAGAAAGCGATTGAGATTACTGATAACACTTTTTGGGCTTAGGTAGCTTGTTCGTTTTACTCAAAGCCTTTATTTCCTCCAAGCAATGAATTTGTTGAACGGTCTTAATGATACGAAGAAACGCACTTTCCAATTCATCTGGTATAAGTGTTGTACTTACATACGGGGTTAGATAATGTACGTACGTTAGATTTAAAATTATTGTAGAATCGCAGTACGTATCCGAAGATTATGTTGGTGTTTTGAAAGTCATTGCAACGAAAAAAATTTCCCGTAAATTTAACTATCTCATCTGCTTTAGTAAGCAGGGTAACCGGATGATTATTTTCATCAGCAACGAGCGAAAAGAGAGGTTTTTGTTTCGGCCAGATCTCGATAATCTGATAAAAAGCTGTGGTCCACTGAACCAATTACTATTTATAATCTTCGTGCAATAGGCTCCATGGGGCACAATGTCAGCGGAGTTGTTTTTTGTGTTTACGTACCTCCATATAGCTGAGTGCAATGAAGATTGTATCGCGGAGACCCGATTGGCCACGAAAATCTCCCAAGAAGACGGGTGGGCCGAGATCCAGCGAAGGACAATTTCAGAGTCTGTCCACAAATAAATATTCTCAATCAGGTAGCTAAGGTTGGGTAACACTTCTTAAACTAATTTAACGAGCAAAGTAGTAGCGCAGAGTTCCAATTCCGGCAATGATTTGGTCTTAATATTAGATATCTCCTTGCGAAAACCTTCCCAGCGAGTCTTTATCTCCATGGGAAGAAACTCATCCCAACTACATTTGATGATACAAATGTCTTGAATCAGAATTTTTCCCTTTACTAGAATTGGATTCATAAGACCAAGGGAATCGAAAATTTGTGACAGTTCTGATAAAATCAATTTCTTAGTAATGGCTTTAGTTTGATGAATTGGAATTCATCATATGCAGGATTCTGAACTATTCCTAGGATTATTAAAATCCTAGGTCATTAATCATTGTCCTTGTCATTAATCCTCAGAGATGAATCTTTTTCCTTTTCCTGATACGAAATACTTCCCATTTTCCCGCTATTACTACACCATTTCCTAAGATCAAAGCCAGCACTTAACAAAATTGTTCTAACCTCGGAATATATTTTAGCAATGATCTTTAATGAATTTTCTGCATTGATCACATCATCTCCTTGAGTTCATGCCGATCCGAAGCTCTATACAAAATGCATTAATGGTTCCGATCTTCATCATGCACGAGTATCTGCCGATATATTTTTTTAAATATCGACATTAACAACAATCTGTATGTACAAAAACAAAGGATGATATCGTACAAATCGTCTTGAATTACTGAGCCTTTCAACGAAAGATTTGAAGTCGCCTTTACGCTGCAATCATAAACAACTCTCAATTTCGTAGAAAACGAATCGGGTCTGAGCACAAACTGATGAGGAGCGAAATACTTGATCTCATCAATTTGATTCCAAGGAACTTCTTCCATATGACCTAAGCTTTCATATTCAGCCATAAATTCTACGTATTGTGCCCTGACTTTCTTATTTCTTCGCAATCTTTTTTCTAGGTTAATAAACCGCCTCTGAGCCTGAAATATTCCATCGTCCTCTCGACGTACGCCTTTTAAAAATTACATCTCACACTCCTCCACTTCTTTTGATGAAAATGATTGCTTTCGATTCACCTCCTCCATTTTCCAGAACCTCTTAACTATTTCACTAAGAAACGCATCCTCAGACTCGGAGCAAGCAACTATTTGAGGATTAGAGGATATATCGTATTTGCCAGAAACAACCCACCCAAATCATGTCTTTTGGTGGATCGGTAGTTGGGGGTTCAATGTTATTTGTCCGACGCACAATAACTGTAAAAAGCTGTCAACTCCTATGAGCAAATCTATGTAACTTGGCCGGTAAAAATCGGGATCAGCAAGCAAAACATGTTAAGGTATCTTCCATTGTGATATATTTAATTCATTTGCAGGAAGAATATTGGTTATACTTCCTAGAATCAAAAGATCTAGATGATTTCAAAGTTTGAAATTCGGGATCGACAACTAGCTTCAACTTTTTAGTTAATGGCGGCATTCGATTTACCAATACCAGCAACGACTGAATGAGTTTGACTTTTCTTAAGTCTGAACTTTTGCACCATGTTCTCCGTAATGAAATTAAGCTGTGATGCTGAATCAAGAAGGGCGCGAAGAGGATATAATTGGCCAAACGACATTCTCATATACACTAGAGAAGTCGCTAGGATAATCTCAGAACAATTTTTCTTAAACATGCTCGAGACCAGGTGAGTACTACCAAAGGTACATGACTGTAAGCTATCAGCAGGTACATTATCAGTGTTAGTGGGTTGATTAGTTGTAAACTTGTGCAACAAATGGCGGTGTGGCATTGTGCATTTTAGTGCTTGACATCTATGGATCAAATATTACCTTGCAAGACAATTAATGCAAAGAACTCGTTACTTGGCTTCTTGAATTACTGACAGCTGATTGAAATTTTCACACGTACATACTTACATCATTGTGATTGCGGGTCAAAATTCGTAAGATAACGACTGCGCCACTAATGCGGTATGAGCCTGTGCTTGTCGATTATTATTTCGGAAACGAGATCTATTCGGCGGTGGATAAATATTAGCTCCATTCTTTGATTGCTTTGACTCAAGAGTTTGGCAACGACGACGGTCTAATACTTTTGAAAAGTCTTCCCACTTCGGAAGTGTGGAGTGATTGACCGATTCATACCACTTTGCCCTAGTATCAGCATCAAACTTTTTCAAAGCTAGCGAAATCATCGCTGCTCTAAATTGCGAAAATTCAACGCAGAACTTTTAGAAATTTTGTTAATATTCATTAATCCATTTAAATTTTCTTGAAACATCAGTGTTTTGCTATCAATTTTTTCAAACGATCCAGGAACTTGCGATAATTTAAAGGCGTTAAATCGAACTCTTTAATTGCGTTCAAAACTGCACCAGATAAGCACTTCTTCAAATAATTGAATTTCTGTAGCGCTTCCAATGAATCATCCACCTCGGAGCTGCGATTTGACACCGTTGGACTATTATTTGTGGGGTGGCGTAAAAGATAAGTGTTACGCCGACAAGCCAGAGACAATTGACGCTTTAAAGGACAATATTCGTGAAGTCATTGGTGAAATACAGCTGCACACAATCGATAATGTGCTTAAAAATTGGACCGATCGTGTAGGCTACTGCATGGCCAGCCGAGGCAGCCATTTGAATGAAATTATTTTCCATTATTAACCGGAAGGATAATTGTACTTTCAAATAAAAAAAGAAATTTGAGAAAATATTCAGCAGTTCTTTTTTATAGCATTTTCAAAAAAAAAAAATATTTGGCGGACCCTTTATTACCTTTCGTAGAAGACCTAATCGGTTTTAATTCGGACTATGTTCGCAATTGATTGTTATCTAACCAACCATCAGACTGCTCACCACCTCTTTGCTCAGCATTCTCATCTTGATCAATCATATCAACCTTCCAACTATTTATTCAACCAACGAACATAACCAAGAAAATCCAACGAATACACTATTAAGGGAATTTCCAATGAAAGATTAGCAATCCAAAACAACAACGTGAGAATTTTAGTAGCAGCAACAACGATGAATAATTTAAATTTTTGCAAAAAATAATAGTATGGTTTCAACAGCAAGAAGTAAATATTAGCTCCAAGCGATAACCACAGCGAAAACAACAACAACAATAAAAGCTTTTCACACACCGCGCATGAAATGATAGCGAGTGGCAGTTTCAACAACGGTTAAGATTATCTCCAACAAGCAGCGACGATTAAACCAGAAAACAACTTGGAAATTTGAAAGCTTTTCTTCCTTTTAGCTAGTAGCGATTGAAATGCGATTGCAAGGACGATGAAAAGCAAGAAGAAGAAAAAATAGACGTCTTTCAAATGTCATTCAAATGTCTTTCGAATGCCCCGTAAATTATGATGTATGATATATTAAAATGTAGATTTATTTTATATATGTAGTATCGAATATTTAAAATAGAGTAAGAAATGTTTAACTTATAGTATTACTACTGCTTTAAATCACCAACGTCCAGAGATACATACATACATTTTAGAAAAGCTTTTATACTCATTCCTTAATTGGTGATCGCTTGGTTGTTTGTCTCCAATTGTTCTCCCTCGATGTAGACCGATGATCGATATTGAGCAATGTGAAGAATATTAAAAGCGTTTTGACATTTTTGACTTAAAAGTATAATGGGGATTAATGTGAATCCCGGGTCTCGGCACCAAAAAATGTCCAATGGTTTTTGGGACTTCAACTAAATTAATTTTTACAAAACTTCGGTTTCACGATGTTTATTCGGCTGTGGTCCAAATTAAAAAGAAATCACCAGCAACCATTTACAATTTTCAGTTACAACAATTTTCCGGTATATAGAAATATATAAAAAAGGAAATTTAGCTTGAGATAAAGGTTTCTACATCGAAATGAATTTTAAGCTAATTCACAATTGCAACAATATTTTAGATCTACATTTTTATGTAGTTTTAAGTTTTGCGAGAGATATACGTTTAAATTATGTTTGAAGTATGAACACCAGCCATGAGTCGGAAGGGTCGGGTTACTGAGCCTGATGATTTCCAGAACGCTTTCTGGGGAGGAGGGTTCGGCTGAGATCCAGGTGCGAGTTCGAGGGGTCTGCTGGGGATGTCCTCTTTAGACACGACCTCGAGTTTTGCATCTGCCCAAATCTCTCCTAAACCACCTATGGCCTTAGTGAAAAGATCAAGAGATCTCTAATTGGCACATGCGATAAGCTTGACGTGGCCTTGGTGCCAGCCAGCGTCACTTGTGATGGAAGGTGGTCCGGGCATCCCTGCATGATGGCAAAGAAGTTGCTCGAAAGCTTCAGTTTGACCAGCTGCCACAGTTCAGGTGTTATAGATCGAGTCGGTATCGTTCCTGTCGATTACCGCTATTATTATTGCGTCCTTTAAGGCTTCGCTGAAATACCTCAGACATGTGCTGTTAGATGGCCCAGGGGTTTTGGTGCTGTGAGTATTGGGCCTCTTGGGAACCGGCACTGTTTCCTCCAATGATCTCTGGCGCTCGGAAGAGTCTTTTGGAGTTTTAAGAGCAGTGGAAGCAGTTTGTAATCCGTCTTTTAGGATGTTGTTAGCCCACTCAATCTTGGTCTTTATATCCGCACTTCTCTCAACCTCCGGAATGTATCCGAAGGTTTTGATGATGCGTGAAGCATTTCGTCGTCTTAGGTAGAGCGCCTTAGATGGAGCTTGCCGATGTGGCTGAGCTCACGGAGAGGAGTTTTAGTAGCTGCGACAAGTCTGTGGAAGAAGTGATAGGACCAAGGTTTGCTATAGTCCTATCACTCCTTGAATATTTCTTTTTCGGCTCGTTGCGCTTGCATTTAGAGGATGGTGCACCATGACCTTCCAAATTTTTACCCCCTCTCGACAATGGAGGAGCCTTTCCAGTAGTTGGCGCAGTCGCCGTTCTACCGCCTGGTATTAAAAGAGTACCGCCCTCGTGTTTTGTTTTATTTGAGATTATCCATAATATGGACCCACGAGTAGCGGAGAAAAGGTCATCTATACAGAGAACCGCTGTATACAGATAAGGCTAGCTGATCCGGATGTCGCCAGGTATCCGGATACTCCGTTCGTGACTGAGCTATTTTTGGAGATGCTGGGCCCTCAGGCAGGTTAATATTCGGTACGAGTCGTATGACACCTTGATCCAGCCCAAAGGAAAAAGGAGCATATCTATAGTTATCCGAGTTAAATTTAAAAATTATTTTGTTATAATTCAAATAAAAACAAATTTGTTAATTCAAAAGTTTGAAAAAATGACAATACCTCAGACTAACTTGTCATATTCACTGAAAGCTGAGCCTTAGCAATCAGGCAAAAGCCATAACACGACTTAGTAATATGACCAATCACCAGCTCCAGACAATTGATAACAGTCTTTCATACAACGGTTCTGATGAACGTTGCCACATTTTTTAACATTTAACATAAATGTAGTTAATGCTCTATCAAGAGAATATCTTAATAACTTCACAGATTATTATCCAATCTCTGAAATTCTACATTCCAGAATAATGGAAACATTAAATAAATTAAGTTTTTAGCTAAAGCTAATTTTCCTATTCTCCAGCAGAATAAAAAATTCGGAAAAACTAGACATATTATGGCATACGATATGCCAATAAATTTTGTACAAATTCTCAAAGAATATTTGCAATTTGGTACAGCTGTATTTTTTTCGCACCTGAGGTTTTTTCAAAACAAATGATAAAAGAAAGTTTTCGTAGTCAATTTCTGCATACAAAAATTTTCTTCCTATGTAATAATAGAACTCAATCTAGCACAAAGGAATAAAAATAAAAAATTCCAAAAAATTTATGTTTCCTATTATTGTCCTGTCTATGCATAAGCGGATCCTTGTGGTCTACCCCCTCTGCATTCTTCTTCACTTGCCACCCCTCGATATTTTCAGCAGGAAAGTAGCTGCGATTGCAGCTATTCTCCTTAAAGTGACTAAACAGTGGACAAATTTGGCACCCCAGCATTCTTAATACATTACGAATCCTCACAGAGAACATCGATTACACCATACCTGAACTTTGGTCTGACAAAACTTCCATTTAAGCTTCTCCTCTAGATCCTTCTGGGAGGAAGATGCTTTCATGGAGGTCAAGTCAATCCATCTTTACACAGATGGATCTAAAACCGATAGCGGAGATGATGGCGGTGTTTTCTCAGATAAGCTAAATCTAAGCCTCTTTTTCCGTCTTCCAAATCACTGTAGCGAGTTCCAGACGGAAATTTTGGCGATTAAAGAAGCTCTGTCTTTGTTGAATAAAAACGTGATATCTGCAAAGGATATCCGAATCTTTTCGGATAGTCATGCTGCTATTAAATCCCTGGACTCGGTCTCATTAAATTCTAAAACCGCCCTTGAATGCAGATCATCTCTTATGGAGATGGCAGAGCAGTTCAACCTTAACCTTTGTTGGGTGCCGACCCACAGAGACATTCCAGCAGCATTATGAATGCTGCATTATTTGGTGTCCATTTGCGTAAGTTAAGTCCAGCATTCCGAAGTAACTGCATCACATTCCTTTGAAAATATTTGCATTCTCTTAGTGAATTTTCACCTACTAGACAATTGTCTACATAGGCAAACAATGTCTGGCTTGCCGGTGGATACTTTCCTTTTTCATCTTCGGCTAGCTAGCATAGAGTTTTAATTGCTAAAGACGGTACGGGCGATGTGCCGTATGTGACGATTTTGAGATCTATGTCTTGGAGCCTTTGGAGTTCTCTTTCCACAAGACGATTGGAAACGATCTCCATCGAAGTAGTAAGAAAAACAGATCCTTTTGTACTGTGGGACCGGTTATCTTAATGCTGTTTTGTGATTCCTCAGATGTTATCAATTCCGAGGCGTCGAACACCACTCTCAGTTTTGTAGTAGTGCTGTCTTCTTTTATCACTGCGTGATGTGGAAGCTAATATCTTTTTCCAGTATAACCCTCTGATACTTCCATTATATGTCCAAGATTAATATATTCTCGAATGAAATCCTAATATTCATCCCGAAAACTCGTATTTTTCCCGAATCTTTGTTCCAACGTATATAATCGCTTTAATGCCATTGTGCGTATATCTCCCAAAACCATGCGATCCTTCAGAAATGGCAATTTGACGATGTAACACCCTGTTTCATCCCGGTTGTGCGTCATTTGGTAGTGATTCTCGCACATTTCGTCTTCTGTAGACTTGATCTTTGCACTTGGAACTTCTTCTAATTCCCAAAATTTCTTTAGGCCTTTATCTGTACTGCACACACTGATGCATGATCTGAGTATATTAACTTGTGTTTTCTTCCTTGAGGTTGAGATGGTGCTAACTGGTCCCGATAGTATCCAGTCAAACCTTGTGTTTTGTGCCATTGGAGTATTGGCTGGACCCTTGACCCAGACCTTTTGACCCATGCGTCAAAAATTGCGGCAAAATGTCTGATCCTATAAGTAATTTAATCTCTTTCGGTTGTTCGCACCATCCAACTTCAACCCCTGTATGTGTAATCACTGATTGGGTGTAAGTTGTTGTGCTGGCAGTCTTGTTGTAGTAATTAGAATTACTAGAGAATCTACCTCCAACGTGATCTTTTCATCGTGAATTGATTGAATGGTAAAGTTGCATGCTGCGATGATATCAGTAGCATGACCGTTGATTCCATTGATCTTTAACTCATACTTGACCAATGGAACTTTTAATTGACGGGCTAATTTCGCTGTCACGAAGCAAGTTTGAGATTGTTGATCGATCAGAGCTCGTACGAGTCTAACTTCTCCCCCAACGCATATATTCACCATGGCTTTGGGTAGTAGTACCATCCTATTACTATGACATGCGGTAACAATTCGTGTTGATGTTGTAGCTTCTTTACTGGATGTTCTATTACCAAAGCTGCTGTACTCTCACCTCGAGGGAAAATAAATAAGGAATTATGTTGCTGTGTGCATATTTTGCACGCATTCCCCTGCAGTATGGCTATCTCGGAAACAGTTGAATCACAGTATTGATCTTTGGACTACGTCCAATCGGGTTTTCGTCTTCATACTTAAAAATCGTTTGCAGTTATACAATTGATGAGACTAGCTGCACATAACGCATTTCAACTCTGCGACTGTAGTCAAATGGTTTTTTGTGGCTATTGCTCGTACTTGCGACTGGTGTTCACGGTTCAATTCGCGACTGTTTTCTAATCCTCTGAATCTAGCCTCAATGAAGTCAAAAAATTCGCTTAGTTTAGGAATTTCTGTTGAAGTACCTTTGCATTGTTGATATAATATCCTTGATCCAGGGTCAAGTTTCGGACATAACAATTGAATCACTAACGGATCCCAGGAGCTTACGTCGATCGTTATATTGTTGATACCGTACAAGATTTCCAAGATTTCATGATATATCCATGATCGTTTTGAAATCGAACGCCTTTGCATGTCGAACTGATTTTAAAGTAAGCAATTTTTGGATGTATTGTAGTTGTTGACCAATGCTGCTGAATTTTGAAACCGGTTCGTTAGCAATTCTATAGCTGTTGCATAATTGCTTGATGTCGGTGCCAAATGGTTAACAATTATTGCTCCTTCTAGTTTTAAATATTGAATTCGATGTTCAGATTCTTTGTGAAAGGGACTTTTAGATATTTGTATCCCTTTACCACTTCGATCGCCCTGCCATCGTAGTTCCACGCTTCTTTTCGACTGAGTTTACCTCAGAAGAAAAGAGCTTTTATGTGCAGTCATGCATACTCCATATCACCATAACATCCTCTATGTATAGTGCGAATAGAGTAGGATTCTGGGCACAGGTATGCTTTACACACCATGACGACATTCCCGCGTCATCTCATATACACGACTTGGTTCCCTCGTACAAGCATTGTAAGACCCGCCCAAACTTCCTCGATAATCCCATGCAATTAAGCTTGTATATGAGTGTCTTACGGTCATCCGTATCAAAGTCGGTCTTAGAGTCAACAAAGAAGACATCTTTCGTATGGAAAAAACTAGCCTCCGCTATGCTATGCAACTCTGAACCCCGCTTGACGTTCTTTAAACATCTTATTTTGCTTGATCCATGCCGGTAGGCATGTGATGTGCGTCCTTTCTTGAAAATTGGAACAATGACCGATTCTTTGGAACACTCTGGAACTTCACCGGTATCAAGAATTTGGTTAAAGATTAAAACTTCTTTACAGTGCAGCTTGTTGGTCCCATATTTATAAAATTCAATATGTATACCATCTAATTCACACTTGCCTCCTTTAAGGCTTTCAAATGCTTGTGTAACTTGTTCAACCGTTATCGGTCTGTCTAAGATAACAATTTCGATAGCTTTTCGTGATTTTTTTTATATATTTTTTTTACCTGGAAAACTGAAAACAGTTGATTTATAGTATGTTACATAACTTTTAATATTCCTTCTACGAGCTTAAGACCGCTCGTCTTAATAGGTCTAGTGGATATATCTTATGTACCAGTTGTAAAGTGCTTTTGTTAATTTAAATGTCCAAGCGCCTGTGAATACATGAAGAGAATCAGTATACCCCATCTCTGTGTATCATGCAAATGTAGCCGACGCAGCTCTGGGCGATCTCCAACTGTGGTTAACACGCACAATGTGGTAACCACGACTGCTAATAGCGACACCCGAATGTCATCATCGTCACTAAGTGATGAGGAAATTCTTCTCTCCCTCATACAGCATCCCACTATTGACTCCAGAACTAAACACTAACACACTTGAGATGTTGTATAACGAAATCATCACCCTCAAAGAAATGCACTCTGAGCAAAGTGAGCCATTTGCATCGGGATAACCAAATGTGGCAATGAAAAGGCAATGAATTCTGCAATCAAGATACTATCAGAAGGTTGGGATGAATCTGTTGCTAAGGATGACATAAAGTTTTGTTATGTTAATTTAATTTAATTTGCTGGGGGTTAACGCCCCATTTTATTTCACTTAATGCTTAAACTAACTTAAAAACTAACAAGAGTTAAGGGTTAGGAAGTAAGGGAATGCTGAAGGAGATCAAGTTTAAGTCGAGAAGTGCTCAGGTTAAAATAAAAAAGGAGGAGTTTGAGTTCACATTACAGATCATGCGGGGTATTGGTTCGTTAGAGCCATAAGAGGTGCAGTGGGTTTTACGAGGGTTAGTATTGAAGGAAATAGAATTGTAAAGGGAAGAGCAGTCAACTGAACCGGAGAGCAGTCGATGAATGAAGAGAATGTCAGCAACGTCTCTGTGGGTTTCGAGGGTATTCAAGTTAAGAAGTTTGAGCCGGTCGCGATAGGGAGGTAAGTTAAATGGGTCGGGATATATGAATTCTCTGAAAGGGGGACCACACTCGGCTGGCATATTCGAGAAGGGGCCGGACAAGGGTAATGTAAAGTAACTTTGTCGCATAAGGGTTGCAAAATTCTTTAGACCAACGTTTGATAAAACCGAGCGATGAGTTGGCTTTAAGGATTATCTCATCAATATTCGACCGGAAGTTTAACTCTCTATCGTATAAAACTCCAAGGTCGCGAAGGGATTGAACCAGGTGTACAGGTTGGACTTACAAGACAAAGTCACAGATTAGCATTTGGGGACATTGAGTTCAAAGCAATTTTTTATACACCAAGTGGTAAACCTATCGGGGTCTTCTTGAAGCAGAATAGAGTGTTGGGGTGAAGAAATAGTTTTGGTGAACTTAGTGTCAGTGGATACGGAGCAGTGTTTGATAATCCTCTCAAGATCATTTATAGTTAAAATGAAAAAAAGGGAACATAAATGGCTTCATTGTGGGACACCAGAAGTGGCTAAAAACGGGGTTGAGAAGGCTGACCTAAAGCTAACGCTATGGTAACGGTTCTTCAGATAAGATGATATCCATCTTAACAATATGGGGTCAAAACCGAGGGAAGACAATTTGAAAAGGATCAGTTGATGTGATATTTTATCGAAGGCCTTAGCGAAATCTGTAGCAATAACATAGATTTCGTTGCCATTTTATAGGGCTGAAAGCGAATAGGATACGAATTCAACTATGTTTGTAGTAGTTGATCCACCTTTTAGAAATCCATGCTGACTGGGTGATATAAGTGACTTGCACTAAAAGCTTAGAACCTCATATAAAAAACTTTCGAACATTTTAGGTAGGTTCCAAGATGGTTAGAGTAGTCATAATAAGAATTGGTGCGAAGAAAAGCTCCCCATAATTTGTTTCTTTTATTACGTAAAGAGCGAAGTCTTCTATTGTACCATGGAGGGGAAATAGATGATGTTTTATGCCGCGAAAAAGGAACGTAGAGAGAAATGGAATTAAATATTTCACTGTAGAAAATGGGGACAGCATCTGATAAGGATAGGTTGGTAAAATCAAAAGAACATTTGCTAAGATAGGTATTGATGAAAATTAGCTTTATGGAAGTTGTAAGAACAAATGGTAGTTGAAGACGAGGGCAGGGATGTAGAGTTATAGAAAATTGAGAGAAAAAGAGGGGGTGAAAGTTGCCGGCAGTTGATAAGATTAAAGGACAGGACGTTACAGTGGAGTTAATAGGATCACTAGTGAAAATAAGGTACAAGTTGCGTACCGATAGAGTTAGGGACGCCACTAACTTCGCACAGGCTTGAGTCAGTTATGCTGTCAATGAAAAGACGTTCCATGGATGAACTGGCGTTTGGCGCGGTTAAAAATAAGTGATCATCCGATAGAATCCACTTCATCAGGGGCAGATTAAAGTCATCAAAGATAAGGATATCGTCGATGTCACTTAGTTCAATTAGCAGGGATGTAGGATTCGATAGGTTGAGCTGTGAGAATGAAGCAACATATAACGTACAGGGACCTATTGGGAAGTGTTATTTTAATTGAAACAAAGTGAAGTTTAACAGAAGAAGAGATAGCGATGAGAGAAGAGTTGAGATTATTGTGAATAGCAAGTAGGACACATCTACATGGAGAATCACCTTTAGGGATGGTAGGTTCATTAGAGATAGGGAGAGAGTGATTGTCATCACGGAAAACATTATACGAAGATAAGACAGCACGAGTTTTAGAGCGCACGCCTCTTACGTTTTGGTAGTAAAATGTAAGAGGTAGTTTGTTGCGTGGAGGAGTAGGGGAGATGAGATGCAGGCAAAGAAGGCAAGTTAGGCGCGATAAAATATGTCATGGTCAGTTCGGCTACGCAGAAGGTGAGAAACTCTTTTAGGGTGTACATAACATAGCTGCGGAAAACAGCGAGGTCATCTGCAACCTTTTGAGGAGGAGGTATCTATTGTAAAGCTTTCTGAAACTGGTTACATCCGTAGGAAGGCCTTCCTGTTGGATGGAGACCATGACACTTAATTTTCCCTCAAAGCAAACAGAGTCAGATTTGTCGTAAAGATATGCGAGAAAGAGACGTATATTTTCGTAAATCTTTTTATCCCTTAGTTTAGCGCGTAACGGCATTCCGTGGTGTCTATATTCTTTTGGGTCAATTTAACGTTAGGTGGCGTTAGGGGATCAAAAATAGGGACTTAGGCCCTTGAAACCGAGGGAGAAGGAGAGCCACAAGCGGGATTTAAGATATGTGGCAGGAGGAGTTGGCGTTGGAGCAGTTATATCTCCATAAGATTTTTGAATTGATGGGCTGGTGCGAGGATTTGGAGGTTGGGTTGTCGGCTCTGGATGTGGCAATGATTCGGCTTCGGCTTGTAATAATTCTGCCAAAATTGAAGTATTGAGTTGGAAGACCAACAATTTTGTGGCATACTCTTCCAATGAGATTTTCAAAATGATTTGATTTTGTCGAATATAACGTCAATCATGGACTCGTAATGCTTTGAGAGTTGTTGATTGTTTGTTGCAGGTTCGAGATAGAGATTGGATGTGGATGATTGAAGATGAATATCGATGTCTTCTCGGAGATAGTTGATGGAATTACATGTTATCTTGTTGGAATCCATCATTGCGGAACCGATTGATATAAATCCAGTTAGGACTGTATCAAGCTGGCACTTGTATGCTTCCTCATTTCTGGGTCTTGCACTTTCTAGTTCAATTAAACGCGCAATTTGTTTTTCAATGGTATGACCAAAGTCTTCCGCACATCTTACACTTTGTTCAAAGATTGATAGTTTGTCTGTTATCAGTCTGACAAGTGAGTTATGATTGGATTCATTGGAGTCACTGAGGCACTTCATTGCAAGAAGCACATGTGAGAGAAAAATACTGATACACTCATCACAGAAGAACAGCAGATTTTCAGAGAACTCTTTAACGAAGACCTTGTTTCTTTTATTTAGGCCGACACAAATAGCATGGAATATTTTGCGGCAGACCCCTTACAAGCAACAAAGTAAGCATTATTTTCGTTAATGGAACAGTTGTTCAATCCCCAAGAAAACATGACGTAGACCAGGAAAAGAAAAATCAAATTGCGGAAAGCTATTACTATGTATTAACAAACGTAAGAAGAAGCTTGTTGGAGCAGATAGAGTTGGTATAACTTTGGAATTTCCCGCAAAAGTTATACTAATCGACATATTTTTTTTGTATTATAAAATAGTTGACTAAATAAAACTCATAAAAACGGTTGTTCAAAGAAGCCTATAAAAACCTGGATGAAATATAGAGATTTTTTTCTTTTGTAAAACCACACTGGTGGAAGCCTCGTTTTTTTCTTTTGTTTGCTATCGCTCGTTTTTCTCGTTGTTACGGTTGTGGGTTGCACAATTTTCAATAGGTATAGTTTAAAACAACCCATAAAATGTAATCCGTATACGAGAAAACAAATGTTCGAGGTTGACCATCAAAAAGTAGGTATGATCGTTCATTTTGGCGCCCAAGTTCCCGAACCCCGGTAAAAAATCCAACAACTCGTATACATAGGTACATATAAAGATAAGGGTGCAATCCAGTGATACTGTTATTCGCATAGCAAAAACAAAAAAAACTAGAAAAAACTTTCTCGATTTCTTTTTCGATTCGGTCTTGCGAGTGCAAAGTACTAAGAAATCGGAGACAGAGAAGATAAAGAAAACACCATCCAACCAACATGCTGAGATATATGTACCTTTTAAAGTTAAAAACAAAATTAGCTTTGACAAATTAATAGATAGTCTGATGTTCGAATTTTGGGAATCCGTATAGTCAGAAAGTAATCCATCAACTGCTTACGATTCACTTATACAAACCCTACAAAGGCATATCCATAATTGCACGGTCACTATTAGATCAGACAATTCAAAGCTGAAACGTCTTAGGCCGTGGATTAACAAAAAGTTGCTTGTAAAAATAAACAACAAAAATTCGCTAAGAAAAAAATGTCAACGTCACCCTCGAAATACAGCATTAAAACATATTTATTTGAAACTATGCCAAGACATAAAGAAAGAAGTAAAGTTTTGTAAAGATAAATATTATTCCACTAAACTTCATAATTGCAAAGCTGATGGAAAACAAAAGTGGAGAGTAGTAAACAGCATCCTCAACAGAGGAAATGAAAAAAATGATATCAAGTTAATGACATGACAATAAAAGAGTAAATGGACATTGGAAATCAATTTAATAAGTTCTTTACCACTATCGCTTCAGATATGAAACCCACTCTTAGCCACTACAGCTGTAATTGTAATATGTTTCCTGATTTAGTGAATGATAATTCTTTTAGTAATAGTTTCGTTTTCCGTCTATTTACACCTGTCGAGATACATAAATGTATTATGTCAATCCATTCTATCTCAAGTCGTTCCAGTTTCAAAACTCTTTCTGTCAATGATCGATTGGAAAACGCTAAGAAACTAGGGCTTTGTCTTAATTGTCTAGGAAAGGGTCATGGTCCAGCAAAATGCCCATCAACATATAGATGTAAGAACTGCTACCAACCTCATCACATTCTCTTGCACCGGACACAACCCAAAGAGAGCACTGGAAGGAACTAAGAAACTTCTAGGTCACGCAATATGGGTCGAAGTGACGGACCATCGACATCAGCAGAAGTTCACGCAGCAGTTGAAAATACAAGGGTTCAAAACACCCAAGTTATTCTGGCTGCTGCACTGCTTCTTCTTCAAGATTCGTCAGGTAGCTTCCAAATATGTAGGGTTCTATTTGACTCAGGCTCGCAGGTTAACCTAATTAATAAAAGATTCGCAAATAGTTTTCATCTCAAGAAGGAGAGCAAACAAGTGGACATTGCTTGAATCGAGGTTAGTGAGACAAAAATTAATTTCCAAACGCAGACAACTTATTCGCTCGAGGTACAACACTCTCTAGAATTGCTTGTTGCTCCATCAATAACCGGATACCAGCCACAAAAAACGTTAAATGTGAGGAACTGGAACATGCCCTGTAATCTGGAGTTAGCAGACAAACACTTCAATCAACCATCATCAATTAACTTGCTTTTGGGTGCTGAAACATTCTTCGACTTGCTGCAGACAGGGCAAATCAAGCTCGGCGAAGGACTTCCAATGCTACAAAGGACGTTATTGGGCTGGATAGAGTCAGGCAGATACAAAACAGCGGTAGAGAAGGACAATCAATCTTGCTGCATAAGTTTGTTGAGAGAAAACAACTTGGAGCACTATGTTGAAAAATTCTGGCTACGGGAGGACGTTTAAGGACGCACATCAAACTGGACAGAGGAGCAGCAGGAGTGCGACAGTTTTTTCAAGCAAAGTGTTGAAATTTTATCCAGTGGTCGACTGATGGTTAGACTTCCTTTTAAAAGGGATCCGAGTTGTTTAGGGGTATCCTACGACATTGCGTTTGGAAGGTTTTTATCACTTGATGTCAGGCTTTCCAAAAACGATTTGCTATGGTCCCCGTTTCTCAAAGAATTTGAATCATTAGTTCATATGACTCTGGTAAAGGAACCTAATTTAAACGAACCACATTATTATATGCCTTATCAATGCTAACTACGCATTGAAATACGACCAGATAGTATTTCAACAAAATTAAGAGTGATTTTCTATGCATCCTGCCGTACATCTTCCCAAATTTCGTTTAATGGAATTTTAATGGTTGGTCCAACAATTCAGGACGATCTTTTCAACATCCTTGTTCGATTTCGCTTGCATCGGTATGCTATTACTGCAGACATCGTAAAAATGTACCGGCAATGCCTGATTCACCCATCTGATCGTCGATTTCAATACATTTTGTGGAGTGAGAACGAGACAATGCCGGCGCAAACCTATCAGTTAAATACGGTGACATATGGTACGTCTTCAGCCACTCGTAGTCTTGCTTACTTGAGTGAGCTAAGTAGGAACAGTTATCCATTAGGTTCCCGTGTTCTGAACACGGATTTTTATGTAGATGACATGCTGACCGGAGATCATAATCTAGAAGTCGTATTGCAGAAAAAAGAAAAGGTTTCGAAAATATTAAAGTCATCGGGGTTAGAATTGGCTAAATGGAATAGCAACTATCCCGCAATCGTTCAGACTTCAAATCGTGAAAAAAAGGAGATTAATCTCACGGAACCCAATCTCACAAGCACATTGGGAATCGCTTGGAACTCTGCTTCTGACGAGTTTAGTTTTTCGTACAAACCACATCGGATGTACACAAAGTACACTAAAAGATCAATCCTTTCGCTAGCTTCGTCGCTCTTTGACCCTATAAGGGAAAAGATAATCCTTCAACGATTGTGGATCGAAAAGTATTGATTCCGAGTGGCCAGAGTTCATGGGTAATCAGCAGTCGTTGCAAAACCTGACTGTTTCACGACATGCCTTAATAGCAGATACATGTACATATCAAATTCATGGATTTGCTGTCGCTTGTATGCAAGCATATGGATGCTGTTTATATCTGAGAGCTACAAATTCGTCAGGTGTTGTACAGACAAGCTTACTAGTGGCAAAATCACGAGTAGCGCCAACGCAAAAGAAGCAGCTACCTCGTTTGGAAGTGTGTGCTGCACATCTCTTATCCAAGCTCTGGAGAAAGATAAAAAATAACTTCGGAAGCTTTCCGGCAAAAACCTTTTTTGGACGGATTCCGCAATCGTACTGCATTGGATTGCAAGTCATACGTCGAAGCTCAGCACGTTTGTAGGAAATAGAGTGGCAGAAATACAGGAGGGATCGCGAGATATAATCTGGAGACACGTTCCCACTCTCAAAAATTCACCAGACATCATGTCTAGAGGCTGTACAGTAAAGGAATTAAAAAGCTCCATATGGTTTCAGGGTCTTAGATACTTAGGTCAACAGGAAGAAAATTGGCTGTCTATTGTTCAACTGAATCTCTCCCCAGTAGATCTTACGCTAGAGAAGCGAAAATCAGTTCTCATCTGCATTCAACCAAAGCAAAATTTTTTGTTGGAATTAGTAAAGCGTTGTAGTTCATAACACCTTGATTCCGGGAATTTATTCAGAAAATTAAAAAAAACACGTTTATTCATCTAAATCTATATTGTCCCCTTCAAAGTAATTCCCATCGACTGCAACACACTTATGCCAGCGCTTGATCCAATCCCCGGAACAGGTTTTATATTCGGTTTTCCGTATGCCCATCAGCTTCCTACGATTTTTCCATTACTGGCTCTAGGCTGCTGAAACGCGTTCCCCGTAGTGGTTTTTTAACTCGATTGAACAGAAAGAATTCACAGGGAGCCAAATCAGGTAAATTCGGTGGCTGTTGGATGGTATTTGTTGCATTTTTCCTCAAAAAAATTGCGGATAATGATGACACTGTGCGACGGTGCGTTATCATGGTGCAAAATCCACGAGTTTTCTGCCCACAATTCTGGTCTCTTTCGGCAAACTGCTTCAAGCAAACGTCTCATAACGCCCAAATAATACTCTTTGTTTACTGTCTGGCCTTCTGGAAAAAATTCATGATGCACTACGCAGTTGTAATCCATGAAAATCGTGAGCAGCATTGCCTTCTTTTTTGACTGAACATGACGTGGGTTTTTTGGTCTTGGCTCATTTGGTGAACACCATTCACTTGCCTGATGTCTGGATTGCGTGTTGTACTCATAAACCCACATTTCGTCCCCAGTAATGATCCTTTTGATGAATGTGGGATCGGATTCAGCCTTGCAAATCATCTCTTTTGCGACGTCAACACGGTCTCTTTTTTGCATGAAATTGAGGTCTTTTGGCACCAACTTTGCTGCTACACGATGGAAACCCAAATCATTAACCAAAATGTCTTTGACGGATCCATAAGCAATGTTCAAGTCCTCCGCTATCTCTCTGATGGTTAGTTTGCGGTTATTGACCAACATTTCTTTTACTCCATCAATGTTTTCGTCGGTTTTCGATGTCGATGGTCTGCCACAGCGTTCATCATCTTCGATTCACTCACGACCACTTTTGAACCGCTCGTTCCACTGATAAACGACCATTTTCTTTAGAGAATCGTTTCCGAAACACTTTTCCAACATTTCCAATGTTCGCGCACCATTAAACCTGTCTTTTTTTATCAAAATTTAATACAAGTTCGTTGTTGCAAAATTTAAATCCATTTCCAAAATTGTAAAAAATCGCCAACACACACAGACATAGATGTACTCTTGGCTACGTAACTTTTGCAAATGTCAAGTTATGACGCTAAGATTCAGAGGGAGTGTCAACAACAGATTTACCAACGACAAAAAAAAAAAAAAAACATAACTCCAATCGGAATAATAGGTGCGCCAGGCGGTGATTATTCCGGGAAGGTGGTATACAAAAATTCTTCGAATTGTTGCATATATTGTTCGATTTTGCAGATGCAGAACAAGTCACGTCAACAGCATGTTGACTAAATTGGATTTGAACAAAGCACTTCTACTTGTGGTCTCGGCGGTACAAACTACTTGTTTTGCTGAAGAAATAGTATCCATCTAGAAGGATGGAAATCTGAGAATTTTAAATACATTCTTTTGCTCCCACAAAACAACGAATTCAGCAAACTGTTCGTTAGATATCTGTATCAATCAAATTATCATGCGGGGGCGAAGTCACTCGTGGATTTTGGATAGTAAATGCAAGCCAACTTTCCGAATTAAACGTAATCCATATACGGGGAAAAGGATGTTCGAGGTTGACAATCAAAAAGTCGGTATGTTCGTTCAAAGCTGTCATCGGATAGCTGGTAAAAACCTATTTTGATAAATCAATGCTTATCACCCTATAATAGATCTCTGTTTAACAAAGTCAAAGCAATTAAACATTTTTATGGGTTAGGTTAGATTAGATTAAACAGGGGTGTGATGGATATGCCATCACACAGACACTAGGCACCGAAACTGGACCATCGCGGTCCCTGTGGAACCAATTGAATTTGTCTTCAAATGGCAAAAACCTAAACAATCGCCCTGGTGAAACACCCAATTTTCTTGCAAAAGTCCAGAAGGCCTTTGAAGTTCGTGCCGTCAATTTCCTTTAGGTTTTCGAAAAAGTATTTAACCAAAAATTGTCTTCTACTCCGCGATATTGCCTCGCATTCACACAGTATGTGTGTTATGCCCACAACAGCTTGCAGATCACCCCTGAATCTGCAGATATCCGTATTTGAAAATTTGAGCCTCTTTGCGTGCTGCGGCAGGAGACAGTGTGCTGTCAGGATTTCTATTACTCTGCTAAACTTATCCCTGTTTAGTTTTATTGAGTTCCTAGATTTTTTACCGTCAAAAAGCGGCCAAAGGGCCTTCGATACCCTGTGCTCTTAAAGACTTGATCACCATAGGTTGGCAATCTTTGTGATTTTTTCCTCGATAGTGCCCCTCACTATGGTTTGATATTGACAACCTCACTATTGTCGAGTAGTCCTCATTTTCTTGCAAGCTCGCTCGCTTGTTCATTTCTTTTAAACCGCAGTGTCCTGACACCCACACAGTCTTACCCGGTTCTGACTGCATAGTGCCTTGAGCACTGTGCGACAGCCGCTGAGTTGTCGTTGATTGATTTCATTGCAATGAGTGTGGCCTGGCTATCGATGTAAATAGTGATATCTCTTTCAGATACCGATCTCATCTGCATTAGGTCAGCCGCCCTGAGGACAGCCAGAATCTCTGGTTGGAAGAGACTGCTTGCGTCCGGTAGTCTTGTAGCCACTGAAGATACGAGAACCTATTCCTTACTCTGTTTTTGAGCCATATGTGAAAATTGCAATTGCATTTGACCTGATTATTGCATTTTTTTCCCAGTCCTCCCTCTCCAGATAAATTATATCGTACGGAATGTCAAAGTCGACCAGGGAAGTAATTTCATCTGTTAGAATTAGATTGCCTGGCAGTAGCTCCGTTAGGTCCGTGACTATGTCCAAAACTGCTGCTCTTGAAGTAACCCAGATTAGTGAGTCGTATCACACTGTTGCCAGCAAGTTTTTGATCTGTAAATCAAGCGGTGTTAGGTGCAAAAAGGTATGTAATGCTGCCGTAGGGATGTTACAAAGCGCACCTGGAATGGTTGTGAAAGACATCTTTAAACCGCCCCTAGTTTTTCGTTCTCTTGTTTGTTGCTTTCCACCATACTAGTGCGCAGTATGTAAGTATGGGTCTTACCACCACCGTATACAGCCAATACACCATAGTAAGTTTTAAGCCCCAAATTTTCCCTACTGTTTTCTTGCAGATAAAAAGAATATTACATGCCTTTTTGACTCTTTCCGCTACGTTACGATTCTAGTTCAGTTTTTTATCCTGAATCACACCAGTATACTTCACGATATCTGAAAGGGACAGTTCCACTCCTTTGAGTTTTGAGTATCTTGTACTTTCTGGTAAAAAGAACCTGTTCCATTTTGGAAGCGTTGGCATTGAGAGCGCAGCTTTTTGCCCAAGTGCTGATCGTCTTCAGGGCCACCTCCATAATTTCGTTTAAAATATTTAAGTATTTTCCCTGCATGCCCACGATATCTGCGTATGCCATGGTAGTTACACCCATTGTACTAAGCGTTTTGAAGATGTCATAGATAACCAGGACCCACATTCTGACCGAGCTCTGCTCAATGGAACAGTTTATTTTCCTGCTTACAAGCATGTTTCAAGCCCAGTTCGTACTTCCATATTCAATGTTAGCGCCTACTAAGCATTTTTAATACCGCTTCACTCCACGTTATTGAAGGCTCCTTCAATATCGATGAAGGCCGCAATCGCAAAGGCTCCGAAGTATAGACTCTTCTCTATTTTCCCCACCAGCTCGTGCAGGGCGGTTTCTATAGATTTTCATTTCATATATGCACGCTGTGACTCAGTCAAAAAGCCGTTACTGCATCTATTCCTAATGTGAATCTCCAATAGCCGCTCTAGGGTTCTAAGCATAAATGATGACAGACTTACGAGTATTGGTCTGAAATCTTTTGCTGTTACATGCCTCTGTTTGCCAGCTTTAGGTATAAAAATCAACTTAACTTCGCTCCAAGCTATTGGTATGTACCCTATTTTTAGACTGTGTTTAAGAATTTCCATAATTTTTCGGGGAGAGAGAGAGACCAATCTTCTCAGCGTGCTGTAGCATGTCAGGGTCGCCTGATACTGTGGATCCCGGAAAGTGTATTTCCATCAGTGTTGCCTAAATCTCTAGGCTACTTTCAGCCCAGGTTTCGTTACTTTCCTGAGGTAGCTAGGAACGCTCTCTTCCTTTAAAAGCACTTTGCGTAACCTCGAAACCTCTCTGTTACCGCGATAGATTCGCAGTACTACTGACATGAAGCCCTTTTTGACGTTCTAACTAGGTACTTCAATTTTGTCTTACATTCGTAGTACTCATTCCATGTACTGTCGCTTCTGAAAAGCTTCGCCCTATTATAGTGTTTCCTGACCTCTTTCGTTTTTAAATCTATCTCTCTATTTCACTATTTTTTTTTTCAGCCCTTTTAGCTTCAGTTAGCCAGGCAGGCTTTCTCGAACACCATTGTTAGTGCCTTATTAATATTTTCTACCGCCTTATCTAAGTTAACAATATTAGCGCAGGTGATTGATTGGTTATCCAGGTATATATTTACCACTTCTGTATACTTGACCCAACCAGTCCTCCTAGGATTTCCTTGAAAATTACATACCCTGTTCTGAAAGTTTGCCTTGAATCATATCCATCGGTGGTCCGGCATTGACGCTTCGTCGACTACGCTCCATTCCCTTATTTCTACTTTAGTTCAAACCGCCACTGTATTCAGTAGCCCTCTTACTTTACTCCATAATTTGTGAATTTCCTTGTTTCGCTTGTTCCAGTTCAGTCAATCTAATAACCTAATTTCTCACTCAAAAATTATTATCTTTGATGCGCCTTTTTTATTGTTGACCTACTAGTCGGTTCATTTAGCGACAGTGTGTTTAGTACGTTGAGTGCATTTTTTATTTCGATCTTACAACAGGAGCGAAATAAACAAACTTTATCCGCTCGCATATCTTAAATCCCGTTTCTAGCTCTCCTTCTCCCTCGCTTTCACGGGCCCCAGGCCCTATTTTTGATCCCCAAGGCCGCCTAACGTTCAATTGACCCAAAATAATATATACACCACGGAATGCCATTACGCGCTCTCTGGGCTAAGGGATAAAAAGATTTACGGAAATATACATCTCTTTCTCGCATATCTTTAGTTCAAATCTGACTCCGTTTGCTTTGGGGGCAAAACCAAAATAAGTGTCATGGTCTCCATCCAACAGGAAGGCCTTCCTACGGATGTAGCCACTCTCAGAAAGCTTTACAATAGGTACCATGAAATCTTCGACACACCTCCTCAAAAGGTTGCAGATGACCTCGCTGTTTTCCGCAGCTTTGTTATGTATACTCTAAAAGAGTTTCTCACCTTCAGCGTAGCCGAGCTGACCATGGCATATTATAACGTCCCTAACTTGCCTTCCTTGCCTGCATCTCATCTACACTCCCCTACTCCTCCATGCAACAAACTATATCTTACATTTTACTACCAAAACGTAAGAGTTTCGTATATTGTTTTCCGTGATGACGATCACTCTTTCCCTATCTTTAATGAACCTACCATCCCTAAAGATGATTCTCCATGTAGAGGTGTTCTACTTTCTATTCACAATAACCCCAACTCTTCTCTCATCGCTATCTCTTCTTCTGTTAAACTTGACTTTGTTTCAATTAAAATAACACTTACCAATAGGTCCCTGTACGTTATGTGTTGCTACATTCTCCCAGCTCAACCTATCGAATCCTACATCCTTGCTAATTGACCTAAGTGATTCCATCGACGATATCCTTATCGTTGATGACTTTAATCTGCCTCTAATGAATTGTGTTCTATCGGATGATCACTTATTTTTTACCGCGCCAAACGCCAGTTCATCCAAGGAACGTCTTTTCATGACAGCATAACTGACTCAAGCCTGTGCGAAGTAAGTGGCGTCCCTAACTCTTGTACCTTATTTTCACTAGTGATCCTATTAACTCCACCGTAACGTTCTGTCCTTTAATCGTATCAACTGCCGACAACTTTCACACCCCTCTTTTTCTCTCAATTTTCCATAACTCTCCATCCCTGCCCACGTCTTCAACTACCATTTCTTCTTTTTTATTATTGTTATTGGCCCGGGTCTACCCCGGACAACTTTATTAAGCTTATTAACAAGCCAAACTTAAAACTAGACTTAAAAACTAACAAAGATATACTTAACCTAATGGGGCGAGGAGAAATGGTGGACGGGGGAGATGTTAAGGGAGTGGCATATTGAGCAGCGCTGTTTTTATTTCTTGTTTGCTGCTATTTAGGTCAAAGACTTCAGCGTAGTTGTTCGTTATACGCAACATTCTGGATATGGGTTCAAAGTGACCGTAGTTGGTGCGGTGAGTTCGGATCAGGAATAGTGGGACATATCTTAGATTAGGGCGATTGAGAGTGAATGCAATATTTTGCGTTATTGTCGAGCAGTCGATATTTCCAGTCAGTAACTGGTGGATAAAAAGTACATCAGCGACTTCCCGACGTTTTTTTAGGGTATGCATGCTAATTAGTTTTAGCCTATTTTCATAGGGGGGTAATCCATATGGATCAGCCCAAGGTAGACCACGAAGTGCAAAACTGATAAACCTGCGTTGGACTGCTTCCATTCTTTGAATGTGGGTTAGTTTATAGGGTGACCAAACTTGGCTGCAATATTCGAGAAGAGGCCTTACAAAAGTAATGTACAGGGACTTTGTAACGTAAGGGTTGGAAAATTCTTTTGACCAGCGTTTGATAAAGCCGAGTGAAGAGTTAGCTTTATTTATAATGCTGTCAATATGTGAGTCGAAATTCAATTCTCTATCACAAATTATACCTAGATCCCGTACTTGGGTAGTGGAAGGAATAGGCTAATCGCAGATGAAGTAGTTTCTTGGAGGGGGAGCTTCTGTAAAGCTAATTTTCATCAATACCTATATTAGCAAATGTTCTTTTGATTTTACCAACCTATCCTTATCAGATGCTGTCCCCATTTTCTACAGTGACATATTTAATTCCATTTCTCTCTACGTCCCCTTTTCACGGCATAAAACATCATCTATTTCCCCTCCATGGTGCAACAAAAGACTTCGCTCTTTACGTAATAAAAGAAACAAATTTTGGGTAGCTTTTCTTAGTACCATTTCTTATTATGACTACTCTAACCATCTTGGAACCTACCTAAAATGTTCGAAAGTTTGTTATATGAAGTTCTAAGCTTTCAGTGCAAGTCACTTATATCACCCAGTCAACATGGATTTCTAAAAGGTGGATCAACTACTACAAACTTAGCTGAATTCATATCCTTTTCGCTTTCAGCCCTAGAAAATGGCAACGAAATCGATGTTATTGCTACAGATTTCGCTAAGGCATTCGATAAAATATCACATCAACTGATCCTTTTCAAATTGTCTTCCCTCAGTTTTGACCCCATGTTGTTAAAATGGATATCATTTTATCTGAAGAACCGCTACTATAGCGTTAGCTTTAGGTCAGCCTTCTCAACTCCGTTTTTAGTCACTTCTGGTCTATGTTCCCTTTTTTTCATTTTATTGTAACTATAAATAATCTTGAGAGGATTATCAAACACTGCTCCGTATCCACTGACACTAAGTTTACCAAAAGTATTTCTTCACCCCAAGACTCTATTCTCCTTCAAGAAAAACCCGATAGGTTTACCACTTGGTGTATAAAATATTGCTTTGAGCTTAATGTCTCCAAATGCCAATCTATGACTTTGTCTCGTAAGGCCAGTCAATCTTGGGGACAAGAACAAAGACACATAAGGACAATCTTCAATCTCAGGAAATTACATAAATAATCGTGTACTCTTTTACCTAACGTGTTGAGGTGGCATCAGTAGCTCCCTCCTTTCTATTTTCTCATGAAATTTCTCCACTGAATCCTGTTGTCCCATCTTTCCCCAGCTTCTTTCAGAATTTTTTCGACTGTAGTATTCCATGTGGTTTTTGGTCTTCCTCTTTTGTTTTTTCCTTCTGGTCTTGTTTCCCAAATTTTCTTTACTTGTCTATTTTCTTCCATGCGCATTAAATGTCCAAACCATTTTAGTTTCTTTTCCTCAAGTATTAGTTTAGCCGAATTGACATTTAGTTGCTTTCTAATATCTTCGTTCCTTTTCTAGTCTTCTGGCTCCTATAACTCTCCTGAGGTATTTAATCTCCTTAGCTTGTATTTTCAGTTTTCTCCCCCGTGTAGCAGTACAGGTAAGTACATCGATTTAAACATTCATATTTTTGTTCCTTGTGTGATCTCGTTTGGTCTAAAAACTTTTACCTTAAATCTGTGTACAGTCTACTTGCCGCTTTTATCCTCGAAATCAATACGTCTTCCGATTCCGTCTTCCGTTGCTAATGTATCTTTCCAAACCTTTATACACTTTTGCGTATATTTTTCACTATTAGAAAACGCACATGCTTCGCGATTGATTGGTAGAAGCTGTCTATAACCGACTCTGTAACTTTCCATCCTTTCTTGGCAATATTAGATGACATCGTCCATTGTGCAGATAAATAGGAGGGGGCTCAACACACTGCTTTGTCTCACTCCTTCAAACGTCTTTGTCTGACAACGCATTGCATGGCCTTAAGACATTAAATGTTTCCTTGTATATAGTAGCAAATCCCTGGCGTGAGTTTTCAACTTATCATGGTTAATTGTTTTTTATCCTAATTACGTTGACACTAATGTCATCCATGCAAAACGTATATCGCACAATAAGGAAAATGTTAGCACCGACACAACTACCATCAGCAATAAAGATTCTTCAGATTCATGTATAAACGATACTACGCTAGACGCTTCTACTAGAACACACTTCCTGTGACAGTCGCTTCACTAAGGGGGCAGGAGTTACATACTCGTACAACCCAACCAAGAGTCACGTATCAATAAACTGTTCGCATAATACTTATTTTGTTTATTTAATTTTTGCAATACTGTTTCAGACGTTTAAACTGTTTATTTTGTTTATTTAATTTTTGTTTGGCTCACATTGCATTTTGTCTCACAACAATGTATCTAGTATCAAAAT
Organism: Volucella bombylans; assembly: GCA_949129095.1. Classification (NCBI taxonomy): domain Eukaryota; kingdom Metazoa; phylum Arthropoda; class Insecta; order Diptera; family Syrphidae; genus Volucella; species Volucella bombylans. The sequence continues at coordinate 263,867,173 of OX422140.1, read as the reverse complement.
TCATTTTCTTTCACACGTTTTTGTAAGAACAGTCAGCATAAAATATGTATAAATACCTACATATATAATTCAGACACAAAAGTTCATTTTGTGTCGCAGTCCGTAGGATAAAAGTACATCCAGTACGTCGTGAATCTTTTTTCGATGGTTTATCAGTAACAAGTTTCAATATCGACAGTTAATCGATAGTAGTGACGTACTCCTGCATGTAAAGGAACTCGTTGTGAATTGTGTGAAAAGTGAAGTTATTCAACGGAATATTGGATAATCGAAGGATTATCGCAATCAACAATCAATTCGAGACATCTCAACTTTGAAAGTTGAAAGGACCAATGAATAGTACTGTAAGTTGAGTTCTCATAATACCCCATCCCTTATATAGTAACCGCCTTTTATTATTGAAATACTGTGTGTTCAATGCCAGATATTAGCAATAAAAAGAACACAAGACGTATTCCCTATAGCCTTAATAGTTTTAATAACGAGATGGAAGATAGTAAAGATAATTTTAGTACTAGCTTAAGTGATCATCTTACCTTAAATTTTTCAAATTCAGAAGACAGTGTCATTAATCTCTCCAATATGACCACAAATAATAGTTAAATAAATAGGGCAGAGTTGCTTATCTGTCTTCGTATTCCGGATCCTATAAAGGATTTGCCAAATTCCGAACCTAATACTGCACTACGCCGATAAGTGTAATAAAACATCCCTAATAAGAGATTTGCATGGATTGAGGCAAAATCAAACAACAATAGAACAGTTTTACAGCGAAATAACAGAAGTGCTATCCGCCATGAGCAATCATGTGCAGATCCACTCCACAGATTCTAATGCCATAAATGCAAAACGAGAATTGTACGAGGAAATGTGTCTAAACGTATTCATGATTGGTTTAAGAGAACCCTTGGGACCTACTGTCCGAGCAATGAAACCAACAACCCTGGCAGAGGCCTTTTCATTTTGTATCAAAAAAAAAACACATATTGCGGCCGAATAGAAACAAAGCAACCCCTCCCTAAAATTTTAATTAAGATAGAACACAGACATCCACAGTCTCAGTTTAAATATCCCCAAAATCCTACCCTTAACCAACAACAAGCTAAATTCAATCCACAAGAGCTACAAAATATGTATCCCGTACAATCTCGATTTCCTTTGCAGCCTAACACTAACCTAAACTTTCCAAATACTACATACAAAACGCCTTTCGTACCCCGACCGATACCAAAGGTAGCTCTACCAGAACCTATGGATACCCTTTCTCCACTAAGTCGTCCCAAACAACCATTCACTCCTCGTGAACATTTTAATGGAAAGCCTCAAAATAATAACTTCAGACCGTCACACTTCACTATTAAGGAAGTACGTAATATAAACGAGCAGACATAAGAACCAGTAACGGACAATATGATGCACTTTACACAAAAAAAACCCCATCCTCCATTAGAAGAAACAACTCGATCAATGCATTAAATACATAGATACGAGTATTAACAAACATGGACACTCTTTACCCTATATACATACCTCATCACCTTTCGGAAGACCCTTAAAATTCCTAATATAATAGATACAGGGGCCTCATTCCTTTTTATAAGCCCTGAACACATTCTTCCTCAAGATCAAGAAATTGCCCCACCTGTAAAAAAAACTATTAAAAACCAGCATAAAATTGATAAGGAAGTATTTTTATCCAATTTTTTCGAATTTGATTGTCCCGGAGAAATGAAATTCCTTGTATTCCATGGATAGTGTTTTGTAATTATTCAATAATGAACCAAATGAAGAAGAAAAGCTAATGAAAATGCGAATAAAAACGAATGGAAAACGAATGAAAAACGAATTAAATTTACAATTTATTTGTTACCTCTTCGGTGATCTAAATCCAAGTGAACGAGAGTGTCACTCAGCAACAGCCATCAACTTTCACGCAACTCACTCATTTGCAAATTTTAGAATTGTTCTCAATTAACAGAGAGCGAAAAGGGATCATTATGCGAGCCATGTAAGGATTGCATGAGTGGGCTGATGAGTGCTGCTGTGTGATATATAATTCAACTCAACTGTACATGTATCGAACGATCAATACAAAATTTATAATTAATTTGATATCGCGAGCATATTAATCGATACATATACAGTGAGTCACAACATAATCTCATGTACATTTCAATTTACAATGCAAAGTAAAATTAAATTGAATAATTAATTTTTAACAACAAAATGATATTGAAACTATATTCGTAAACATTCCGCCGCCCCTGAAACAGCGTTTCAGCATATGGTAGGTAATACAGCTAACTTATGTACTGGGCGAGTGAGTGTGCCACTAGCTGTGCGAAGTGTGACGACTCGTACAAGACCATCTGTACCCGGGTGGGTCTCAGTTACTCGCCCCATGGCCCATTTTCCTGGTGGTAAATTGGAATCTCTTATAACGACAAGATCATTGGTTTTCATGTTGTTCTCGATCTGCCTCCACTTTGGACGTTGCTGTAGTGACGTCAAATATTCTGTCTGCCAGCGCTTCCATTATCCTTGTATTTTTGCCTGAAGATTTTGCCAAGTGGTGAGTCGATTGCTTGGAACGTCGATCAAAGGTTTCGGTATGGCGGCATAGGATTCTCCTAGAACGAAATGAGCGGGTGTTAGAGGGTCAAGATCTAGATCAGACATCTGGCATAATGGTCGCGAATTGAGAAGCGCTTCGATTTGTTTCAGCAGAGTGTAGTATTCTTCGAAATTAAGAATGTTCGTTCCGAGTACTCGTCGTAGATGCTGTTTAACCGATTTTATTCCCGCTTCCCACAAACCGCCAAAATGTGGTGCCGAAGGGGGAATAAAATGCCATGTAATACCATCACGAGCTAGCGATTCTGCCACAAGAGTATTGTGTTCTTGCGATAACACTAAATTATGCATTTCAGATAATAACCGAGCACATCCGCGAAAGTTTGTCGCGTTATCTGAATACATATGGGATGGTTTCCCGCGACGCGAAACAAAGCGACGAAAGGCAGCAAGAAAAGCTTCCGTGGATAATGAATTTACAAGTTCTAAGTGTATGGCTTTTGACACTAGGCACACAAATAATGCGATATATCCTTTATGAAAAGTTGATTTACGTCCCGATATCAGTCTTAAATCAACAGGACCGGCGTAATCACACCCGCAGTGAACGAACGGTCAAGACAACGAAGTCGTTGACGGGGTAGGCTACCCATCAGCCCTTCGTTGACGAAAACAAGGGACACAATTATGAGTGACTTTACGAAGTAAGTTACGACACCCGATCACCCAATACTCTTGGCGGATAAGAGCAAACACAGTTGAAACTCCGGCGTGTAAAAAGCGAATAAAAAGTGATGAAAAGTGTGAGTGCATGACCCTTGGGTACGATTATTGGGTGTTTGACATTGAATTGCACATTGGCGTTTTCGATTCGCCCCTTTACTCGCAGGATGTTATCATTGTCTAGAATAGGAGAAAGATTAGCAATTGAACAGTTTTGAGGAAAACGATTATGTTTTTTATAAAATTTGACATATTCACCGAAATATTTATTTTGTAACCATTTTATGACGTTGATCTTGGCGATGGTAATCTCCTCTGGGGTTAGATGTGATGATAGTAATGATGATGATGATGATGGAGCTCTTTTCTGACTCCTGACGATAAAACGATGAATTCTGGCGACTGTTCGAATCAGAATATTCCATTTTGAAATCCGTAGAGATACGATTTCATATGGGTGATTATCGGTAATTGAGACATGATGTGATTGCGGATTTCTCGTCTTTTTCTCCTCCAAAAGGCAAGATGGGTCTTCTTCTGGATCTCTTTTAATTGGCCAGCTTGTTGTATCTTGCTGGAGCCAAAGCGGTCCTTTCCACCAAAGATGATGGATAATTAATTGAGAAGGTGGAATGCCACGAGAGGCGCAATCAGCAGGGTTGGAATGGGACGCGACGTGAAACCAACGGTTGCGAGGGATTGTATTTAAGACTTCCGCGGTACGATTACCGATAAACACATTCCAGCGGCGCGCAGGAGACGATAACCAGCATAGGACTACTTTCGAATCAGACCAGGCAAAAATATTTTTAAAGGTGATATTGAGAGAGGTCTGAACAGCAACAAAGAGACGCGCGAGTAGCACAGCGGCACAGAGTTCTAGTCGGGGAATACTTAATTGTTTTAAGGGCGCGACCCGAGACTTTGCGGCTACGATATTTGTCTCGAATTTTCCAATTGGGAGTTGGTAACGGGAATAAATGACCGCGGCATATGCAGATGATGACGCATCAGAAAATCCGTGCAGTTCAAAAGTAGGTTGCCCAAGCCCGAGAATTCGCGGTATTTCAATTTTAGTAAGAAGCTGGAGTTCGTTACGATACTTTTTCCACTGTTTGGCAATTGAATCAGGCACTTTATCATCCCAGTCAAGTTTCTGGTGCCAAAATTCTTGAAAGAGAATTTTTAATTGAACGACCGATGGAGAGAGGAATCCGAGAGGGTCAAAGATTCGAGCTACGTCTTTCAAGATTTGGCGCTTTGTAATCTTATAACTCGCGGTATAGTTTAAACGAAAACTGAATATGTCTTGTTTGGGATTCCAACTTAAACCGAGCACTTTTATCCAAGTATTGGCATGTGTATCAAAAGAGAAATTATCTTGGGAACAAGGATTTTCCCCAAAAATCAGAACGTTGAAATTACTTTGCCATTTATCAAGTTCCATACCGCACTTAGAGAGAAGATCAATTAACGATTGTTTCTTGACTATAGCTTCTTCTAGCGTTTCTGCTCCAGAAGCAACATCGTCTATGTAAAAATCGTTAAGTACGATTTCCGACGCGACCGGGTACTCTTTTTCGTAATCTTTTGCGAGTTGTTCCAGAGTCCTAACCGACAAAAAGGGAGCGCAAGATGTGCCGTAAGTTACAGTCCGTAAGCGAAAGTGTTGAAGTGATTCATTAGGTGATTTCCGCCAAACTATCCGTTGGAAATGTGAATCGTCCTCTGATACTAAAATCTGGCGAAACATTTTGACAATATCCGCGGTAAACACGAATCGAAAGCGGCGAAATCGTATACATACCGAAAAAAGATTTCGCTGTATAGGCGGATCGATTATTAGGAGGTCGTTTAAGGAATGTCCGTTTTTGTCCTTTAAGGACCCGTCAAACACGACCCGAAGCTTAGTTGTTGAGCTATCTGGCTTAAGAACGGCATGATGGGGAAGATAAAACACGTTCGATCTTCCTATGTCTGATGAAGGAACTAGTGCCATGTGTCCCAAGCTTAAATACTCATCGAGAAAACGAGAATAGTTCGCGAAGAGGTCATGATTGTGAGAGAATTTTCTTTCCATAGATTGTAACCGAGAAACCGCGCCACTCAGGGTACCCGCAAAATTTGGTTTCGATTTAAAGGGAAGATTCACTATGTATCGACCGGAGATGTCGCGACTATAGGTTTCACAAAAATGTTTTTCAATTAGTATGTCTTCCTCGGACAAACCCAATTTGGGAGCAATCTCTTCGATTGTCCAGAACGATTGTAAGATTGAATCTATATCTACGACAGCATGATTAGAGACGACATTTGTTGTTGTGTTGGATAGAAACTGTCCAGCCAAAACCCAACCGAAAATAGTTTGATGAGCGATTGGATAACCTAGCTTACTGCGCATGACATTGCCTTGTAAAACGTTCCATGCTTTGTCTGCTCCTAAAAGAATATCAACACTTGCTGGTTGATTGAACGAAGGATCAGCTAAATCCAATTGAGTTAGATGATCCCAATCCTCTTTTGGAAACGAGTGGGTCGGTAAATTGGCGGTCACTTTTGATAAAACAAATGTGTCGACTGGGATACTAAACTTATCACAGCGTGACGTTATAACCAACGAAATAAGGCCTCTGGATCTGCCAGCGTTGCTGGATCCAATACCACTAATGGGTATCCTACTATTTCTTCTTTTGAGACCAAGCCTTTGAACACAAGACTCAGAAATAAAAGAAATCTAGGAGCCTGAGTCAATAAGTATTCGGACTAGCTGATATTTACCGTTTATATCGGGTACCTTTCCGACAGCAGTTGGTAGTAAAGTATGGTGAATGTTACTTGCGATGTTGATTGAATGATTATTTATAACGCGTTCTGAAATAACCGGTGTTGATGCGGAACTTGATGTATTGGTCAGGTTTTTTGGTGTAAATTCCTTGGCTTGGCTCCAGTTAAGAATGCTTGATGACGACGTAAGTTCGAGTCATTGGCATGAACCAAACTATGGTGCCGAGTGTTGCACATCCTACATCTAAACTTAGATTGGCAACGGGCTGATGTATGTCCACATCTTAAACAATTAAAACAGAGTTTATTGGACCTAACAAATTCCCTCCGACTCTGCACATCCATACTCAAAAAGTCTGAACATTGAGGAAGTCCGTGCGGTGAATTACACTTTGGACAAGAATTGGAAGAAGAAACGTGCATGCTTTTAATGACTGGGTTTCTTGACCTACGAGTACCACTTTCGGGAATTAGATTAGATTAGACTTGCAGCTTTCTAATGCTTCGCAACGACGCTCAAGGAAATCTAAAAACTGATCGATTGTCGGTGGCTCTTCCGAAACACCATGCTTGTCGCGTTTTAGGGTCTAGTTTATTTGTTAAAATATAAATAAGCCATGGATCCCTATTTAAAGAATTAATTGAGGTTAATCCTCTGACGATTTCATCAGCTCTGTCTGATAGATTACGAAGGAGCTCAATGTTTGAATTATGTGCAGGTGGTAAATCCATAAAAGATTTAATGTAACTATTTATAACAAATCGGGGCCTATCATACCTCTTTTCTAACCTACTCCATGCCTGGTCGTAAGTAGCGTCGCACATAGGTAAATGATTAAGGAGATTTAGTGCTTGATCCCGAAGGCACGATTTAAGGAAATGAAATTTTTGCATCGGAGTAAGATTCGTTTTATTATGCACTGCGCCCGAAAACATGTCTTTAAATGCTGGCCATTCGCAATAGTTCCCCGAAAAAGGTTCAATACGGATCTTAGGGAGAAAAAAATCTGTGTTCGTTTCAGAAGAGTTGGATTTGGCGAGGTTATTAATAATAACTTTTTGCTGTTCAGCTATTTCCCCTATAAGGTCTTTGTTTTTCTGGACGGCTTCGCGTTCTCAAATGGCGGATTGTAATACCGATTTAACCGCAAGACATTTTGCTTCAAATTCTTCGAAATCCGGAATAGGGTCGAAGTACCCTTCAACATCGACAAAGTCATATATTCTTTTCCGAGTTTCATTAAACTCACTTCACAGTTCAGACGCTTTATTGAACCGCACTTTCAGATCGTCAATGGTTGTTTTCTCATTAAAGTGTTCCGAAAACGTGGGTAATTTCGTGAACGAACCTTTAAGGTGTCCACGTGTAAAACGCAGCGAAGAAAAAGCCAAGTTATTGTTCATTTTGTATCGAAATTTGTACCGAATTTCACGAAACTACGAGAAAGTTTTAAGAATATTGTACACAAGCAAGAGAAATCTTCCAGCTATACGGAATAACGAATATGGATATGTTCGTACAGACATACATATATGTATTTCAACAAAATTTTATTCCCACTGAATTTGCGAATACTATCAACCGCGAAGAGTCCAAAGATAGTTCAATCCGGCTCGAATCAGGACCAAAAATATGTTTTGTAATTATTATTCAATAATGAACCAAAAGAAAGAAAAAAAGCGAATGAAAACGAATGAAAAAAAGCGAATGGAAAACGAATTAAATTTACAATTTATTTGTTACCTCTTCGGTGATCTAAATCCAAGTAAACGAGAGTGTCACTCAGCAACAGCCATCAACTTTCACGCAACTCACCCATTTGCAAATTTTAGAATTGTTCTCAATTAACAGAGAGCGAAAAGGGATCATTATGCGAGCCATGTAAGGATTGGATGAGTGGGCTGATGAGTGCTGCTGTGTGATATATAATTCAACTCAACTGTACATGTATCGAACGATCAATACAAAATTTATAATTAATTTGATATCGCGAGCATATTAATCGATACATGTACAGTGAGTCACAACATAATCTCATGTACATTTCAATTTACAACGCAAAGTAAAATTAAATTGAATAATTAATTTTTTACAACAAAATGATATTGAAACTATATTCGTAAACAGATAGTTTTATGGATTATTAGGTCTAGACACATTGAGTTCCCTCAAGGCTAAAGTTGATCTAGAAACTAAAACACTTATTACCCTGTTTACAAAAAATTCCCTTGCCTTTCAAGCCTAATTTCATGTCTAAGAAATATAGTATTCCCGCTATTCTAATGCATTATTATGACTACCTATAGATATTCGCAATGGTGACATTGTTATCAGAAGTATTGAAATCAAATCCGGAGTTTTTGTTTCAGAAGGAATCTATACTGCCAATAACTGGTACAGCCTAGTCGAAGTAAGCAACAAGTCAAGGAGTTACCAATCAATCTTCATAGAACACCCCTTAAAAGTAACCACACTTTGGGAATTAAATAACTTTGACAAGACATACGGACACGACTTAGAAAACCCAGTTGCCAATAAAGTTACTGATTTATTACGGCTAGAACATCTTAATTCCTAGGAACGAAAGTTAATTATTAATTTATGTAGGAGCTATGAAGATATATTTTAGAAGAAAGGTCAAACTCTTGCCTTCATCAATGCCATTAAACACCAAATTAAAACTTCGGACAGATATGTCATCCTCGTGACCTTGAAAATGGGGCTCAAAGTCAAACTCGTTGTCACAATCTTAAGTCCCCTTCAGGATCTTGTGACTTTTGTCTGAAACATTTTTCGCAATATCGGGTATTTTTCGAGTAATTTGAATGTCTCAATTAAAAAAAACTCACCCAGTATAGATAGTGCCCAAGAAGATGGATAACTCTAACACACAAAAATGGCGATTAGTCATCGACTATCGCAAGTTAAACGAAAAAAGTATAAATGATAAATATCCCCTTCCAAATATAAATGAGATACTGGATAAATTGAACAAATGCCTCTTCATTTCAATTCTAGATGTGGAGAATGAGTTCCACCAAATTGAAGTGCATACTCAAGACATACCTAAAATACGTTCATGGTAGAAAATGGCCATTACGAGTTCATAAAGATGCCCTTTGGGCTAGAGAACGCACCCTCCACATTTTATAGGGAGGGACAACGTCCTCAGCGATTTGGTGGGCAAAATTTGCCTTGTGTATGTTGATGACATCGTTGTGTTCTCGACTTCCTTTCAAGAACATATAGAAAATCTCCACACAGTTTTTTGACGATTAAAGCAAGCAAAATTTAAAGTAGAACTTTATAATTCTGAGTTCCACCGTAAGGAAACCGCATTTCCGGGACACATCATCACTCCAGACGGTGTTAAACCAAATCCTGATAAGATCTGATGAAAACGCCAAAAGAAATTAGATCGTTTTTAGGATTAATTGGTTATTACCGAAAATTTATAAAAGATTTTGCGAAACTTAGCAAGCCCTTAACGGAATGCTTGACAAAAGGAGTTGGAATCAAATTAGACGAAAAGTATATGCAATGTTTCGAAATGTGCAAGGATATTTTAACAAACAATCCTATGTATATTGCAATACCCAGATTTCTCCAAACCATTCGTATTAACAACGGATGCCAGTAATTTCGCGATAGATGCCGTACTTATTATCCTAGAATCGAAAAGGAGCTTTTGGCCATAGTTTGGCCAACGAAATATTGTTCGACAACAAATTCAAAATACTTACCGATCACAAACATCTAAAATGGTTAATGAGCTTAAAAGAACCTAATTCAAAGTTGTTTCGTTGGAGGCTTAAACTAGAAGAGAACAACTATGTAATCGTGTACAAAAGGGTAAGGCGAATACAAATGCTGATGCACTCAGTCGTACTAAAATCAGCGACAAAGTCGAACTTAATGCCAATGAAACAAGTAGATCCACAATTCATTCCGCAGATGAAAATTTTGATGACGGAATTCCGATTGCGGAAAAACCGAAAAAAAACTACAAATGAATTTGGAAATTTAAAGTGGACCACCAACAAATTCTTTTAAAGTAGTGTTTAAAAATAAACAAAGGCGCACTTTCCAAAGAACAACATTTTCCGAAGAAGAAATTATACTAATATTCAAAAATCATCTACCGCCTAATAAACTCACGGGAATATTTACCGACGACAATACTTTCAGGACTGTTCAAAACATTTTTTTCTCAGAGTAAAACTTTCTAATTATTACGTTGCACAGATTATTGACAGATATAACTGAAAATGACAAACAAGACCAACAAATTTATGATTATCACATTAATTCGATCCGCAGAGGCAATAATGAAACTTTGCCTCACTTAAAGAGAAAATACTATTTCAACTTTATGTCTAACAAAATTACACAAACAATAAATAATTGCGAAAAATATCAAACGTTAAAATATGATAGGAACCCACTTAAAGTGATGTATGAAAATCCTGAAATACCCATCAAACCGCTAGTTATTATACATGTTGATGTTTATACCACCAATGGAAAACACATCTTAACTATAATAGATAAATACTCCTAATTCGCTGCCGCCTATACCCTATCCATTCGAAATAGTCCTAACATAGTCAAATCAATAAAGCATTTCATAAGTCTACATGGGATTTCTGGGAAACTGATTACTGATCAAGGATCAAAATTCACTGCAAACCTTTTTAAAGATTTTTGCAAACAGTTCGACATTTACTTACACACAACATACAACAAGTAATTCTCCAGTGGAACGCATGCATTCCACTTTAACAGAAATTTACAGAATTATTTACTACAAATATTATACAAAGCCAAGGCTATAACGATATTCTTAATGAAGCAATTACAACATACAATAATGCTATTCAGTCATCTATGAAGTACACACCTTTCGATTTATTTTATGGTAGACCATACAAATTTGCTAAAGATGTTAAATTCAATAATACTCACGACTACCTTCAAAAACTCAATGCTTTTCAAGAGAATTTATTTCAATCCTTTATTAGTTATTTAAAGATGAAAAGAGAGATAGGATGTGGACAAGTTAAACAAAAATAGGGAATCCCCCACAAAATTGATAGAGGGAGACATTATATTTAGGAAACAATGTAGGAGGAACAAATTGGCTGCTAGATTCACTAAGAATATAATTAAAAATGATAAGAAAATAACTATTTTAATAAAAGGTAATAAAAAATTATATAAAAGTAGAATAAAGAAAAACCGAATATTTCAGTCATTACTGGCAATTCCGACAGTTGACGGACATAACATAAAAATTCACAATCTGACTAATAATCACGGAATACTGCCATCGCTTACCGGGCAAGCATATTCGATTAGAATATGAACACTTACAAAAACCATTACTGGCAATATGGACGCCAATGACGCGCTTGCAATAAACAATGAATTAGAAGCAATAGAATATACTCGTATATAATAGAAACTAAAATCTGCCCACAAATAAGCATAAATATTCAGACGATAGAGAGGTTTAATAACATATAAATAAACTGCAAGAAACCATAGAAAAATTTCTTAACCATTACAATGAAAGAATCGGCAATACAATATGATCAAATGAGCCATCACTTAAGCATCTGCAAGATATCAATAACATTATATTTAACATTGACTTACTTTATAATCACTTAAATAATATTGCTGAAACTATCACGCAAGCTCGATTAAACATTATTTCAAAACAAATACTAAACTATAAAGAAATAGATGAAATTAATTTCTAACCAAACATATTCCTTTTTCAACTTAATCCCTCTCCATATTAACAAAACACTAACAGTCCGAACTCAATCTTATTTGGCTATTAATGAAAATAATACATCATACGAGTACATTGCCAATGTACATATGTCCATCGTCCGGAAGTGTTTATTACTATAATAGGCGATCTGAAAAGCAACCCTTATATCTTCCGAATTGTATTCCTAACATTATAAAAAATCAACCAGCCATCTGCGACATGCAAAATGAAACCGAAATTTCAACAGTGTATCAACCGGAACCCAACTTCATTTTAACGATCAACGTTCATAACATCAAAATGCGAACCACCTGTGGAATAGGGCATTACCAACTTTAAGGAACTAATCTCATTCAGTATTTTAATTGTATTGAAATTAATAATTTAACCTATGATTACAGATCCAATACTTTCTGGGACGGTATTATTATACATCCACCTACACAGAATTTCATAGATTCATCTTCAACCTTAAATCGTTTATCCCTTTAGAAGCTTCATACACATCAGATTCAAATTCAAGAGAAAATAGCAACATTTTCTATCAATTCAATCCGAACTTTCAACTTATCATGGTTAATTGTTTTTATCCTATTTACGTTGACACTAATTTTAATCATCCATGCAAAACGTATATCGCACAATAAGGAAAATGTTAGCACCGATACAACTACCATCAGAAATAAAGATTCTTCAGATTCATGTTTAAACGATACTACGCTAGACGCTTCTAATAGAACACACTTCCTGTGACAGTCGCTTCACTAAGGGGGCAGGAGTTACATACTCGTACAACCCAACCAAGAGTCACATATCAATAAACTATTCACATAATACTTATTTTGTTTATTTAATTTTTGCAACAATTTATCTAGTATCAAAATTAATTTCCCTTCACACGTTTTAACTGTTCACATAATATTTATTTTGTTTATTTAATATTTTTGGCTCACATTGCATTTTGTCAGAAGAAGTTTTTTTTTTTTTAATTTGGGTATCGCTCCCAAATATTAGTCGTGTGACATAGCTTTGGCACTCTCAATCACCCTTCTGTTCTGCCTGTCAATGAACGCATTTTGTTCAGTTGCTCTTGGGGTTATAATCTCATGTTTCATCCGCTAGGTACTTACAAAAAATTTCTTCACGAATTGATTAAAAATTTCCGAACCTCCATCTAAATGCAGTCTCTTAATTCACTGACTGATAACTGAATTTCAGCAAAAAATTGTCTTAGATTAACAAGGACTTCTATCTTACTCCTGAAGAAATAAACAAAATAAGATCTGGAAAAATTGTCTTTAAGCAACATAAAGTAATTTGCGTCACCAACTGACGTTGTACTAATTACTAATTTCACAAAATCAACATGAAAAATCTGATTTTAGAAAGCTTGTAATTTTCAAGATACGATATAACTTATTGAATCAGGTTAAATTTTAAATTAAAAATTCTTAAACATTTTTAGGAAATACGCCATATGCCTGCCAACTCATGCTAAAACTCTGTATTTCCCTGTTGTATTGGGACAATACCATAGAAGCCCATAGAAGCTGGCCCATAAAGTTGTCTTCCTCAATGTGTCTTTCCATAATATAATTGCAGAATTCCAAATGCTTTTCTGAGTCCCTGGGTTGTAGTTTCTGAATGAAGAATTCTCCAGATACAAAGTCTGCTTAGATTAAAATGTCTGCGAACGCCTTCTGCTAAAACGGGATGCCAGTCACTCGACGATTTTCGAGTTACTGCTATCTTTCTCAACCTGGAAAATGTGCTAACAATGTCCTACGATTTGCGGCAGTTCTGCAGGGTATTGTCTCAGATATTACAATCTCGCTCGATGACCGTTACCATAAAACCATGCATAAATCATAGACATAAACCATGTCCGCATATTCTTTTGTTGAAAGTTCAATATGATTAAAATGAATTAAACGTCAATATCTCGGTTAAAAACTACAAAGTGGGTAATGAATAATTTTGCATTCTTTTTCTACTTGTATTATTTTACAAGAGATCTGGTTGATTTTTTTTTTTTGAGAAAAAGGACCTGTAACAATTTTTAACTGCAAAAGTGGGTGTTACTTAACCGACGGGGGTCATTTTTTGTAAAATGAACCTTTCTAAAAACAAATTTATTGGAATTACATTGCGCAATAATACACTTATTTTACGGAAAAAACTCCAAAGCAACTGGCGACTAGTTAATTGTACATGGCTTTTGTAAAAAGATAGCCCATTTTTGATTTATATCAGAGTTTATACAAGTTGGGTCGTATATTGAAATTAAATTGATTTTTTTTTGTTTGTGAATTACACAAACACATTTCAAAGTTGCTAAAAATGGGAGTATACCCTTTCCACAAAGCATCCAAAACCGAGTTTTCGATACCGACTAGATTTTGTTTGATTGTATCTGCTGTGAAATTTTTGTGTACGCAAGGATTTTTAATTAGATTCTTTTTTCGTATGCATTTTTTTCTCCTAAATATTCGGTTGATTAAATTATTTATTGATATAGAAAACTTACCAAGAACTACAATCAATGTTTTTTCAAATTTTTGCAATTTGATTTTTGCAGTTGTCAGTCAACTGCTTTATCGGCTGTTTTGTTGAATAACCTGTACGATAAGAGCGTTTTCTTAACGTCAACTTGGGATCTCTACTGCAAAAAAAGTAGTTGGATCTTCGTTGAGATGGTTCGATATGAACTTAGCGAGCGGAGCGAAAAATAAGAGATACTGTCTTCCTTGCGAGTTGGTGAACAATTAAACTTTATTTTAACTAACTGACCGGTAAACGGTCATATTCAATACAAGTAACACGTTATAATTTTCGTAACAATAAAAAATATGGTGGCTGCCACTGCAAGTGGCGCCAAATTCAAATCTGTTATAATTTGTACAAAGTGTTATAAAAATTAAAGAATGTATCTATTGTAGATAACAGATTATTCAATTACTTTATTGAAATCGCATAGAATAGAATAATAGATTATACGAGTAGTTCAATGTTTGTTAATATTCTTGAGATCCAACATTCCGCCCCCTTTGAAAGCATCTGCTTTCAAGAGTCTAACACGGTAGCGGTGCAAGTCTTCGAATGTGACGTCTGATAGTTGCTTTAGCTGTTTTCACATCTGCGACTCGGACTTTACCATCAGAGCCTTTGACGACTGCTGCTATCCTTCCCATTAGCCATCTTTGGGGTGGTACGTTGTCTTCGTGAATAAGCACTAAGTCGCCAATTTTCAGGTTGTGGCTAGGCGATGTCCATTTTCCTCTGCCTTGTAGCTCATGCAGGTATTCCACAGACCACCTGCGCCAGAAATGGGTTTTGACTGCGTTGATTCGGCGCCACCGGTCGATGTAGCTTATTTCCGAAACTTCAATAGCTGGTTCTATGATGGTTTTCAGAGACGACCCTATCAATAGATGTGCGGGTGTAAGAGCTTCCAGGTCGTTAGGGTCGGATGACATCGGGGTGATAGGTCTAGAGTTCATCACGGCTTCAATCTCGACAAGTGCCGTAGAAAGCTCCTCAAACGTCAGCCTTGCTGCACCTAAACTTCGCTGCAGATGACCCTTTGCGACCTTAACGGCCGCTTCCCAGATTCCGCCAAAGTGAGGTGCCCTGGGGGGTATAAAATGAAAATTTATGCCAACATTAGTACAAAACAATTGCAAGATTTTTTGGGAACATTTTCTAAAGAACATATTGCGAAATTCTTTTAATTTGGACTGTGATCCCACAAAATTGGTCGCGTTGTCGCAATGTATATCTCTGGGTAAACCTCTACGACCAATCATCCTTTTCAAAGCTGCAATAAATGCCTCGGCCGACAAATCAGAAACAACTTCTAAGTGAACAGCTTTTGACGAGAAACAGACAAACACTGCAACATAGCATTTGTAGGGCACCTTGCCCCTGATCTTTAGATACGTATAGATAGGTCCGCAAAAATCTACTCCACAGCACAAGAAAGGCCGCGATGGAGTCAACCTCTCTTTCGGCAAATCGCCCATGATATGGTCCAGCAGTTTGGGTCGATATCTAACGCAGTGAATACACTGCCTTACCGTATGTCGCGCGACTTCTCGAGCATTGATTATCCAAAACTCTTGTCTCAGCAAAGCAACCAAAGCTCTTGGTCCAGCATGGTAATTGGATAAGTGTAGGTGTCGGACTAAGGTTTTTGTGAATGGATGGTTTTTTGGTAACAACAGAGGATGTTTACATTCCTCAGTAATCTCCGCATGTTTTAGCCGTCCTCCAACTTTCAGTAACACGAGACCATTTGTCTCCTGCAAGAAGGGATTCAACCACTTAATAGATCCTTTAATAGAACGATTGTTTTTGATTGCATCAATTTCTTCAGTAAACGAGTCTGATTGTATAATTTGAATGATTTGCAATAAAGCATTGTTTATCTCCGCAACCGTTAAAAATGGATCCATTTTAGGTGACTGCTTTTTTAACCGATGACAAAATCTTATTACATAGGCTAATATTCGAAGGCTAATATTTTAGAATAGGAACTATAACGCTCGACTATTCCGCATACAAAATTGCGTTCTGATTTTTTACTGATGAGTACTGTTTTTCTTTTTTCTAATGAGGTTTCCTCTGAAGAAAGCGGGATCTCTATTCTTGACGGCCAATTTCCTTTACTCTGCAATAAAAACCGTGGACCATTGAACCAGATCGAGCCTTTCAACTCCTGAATATTGCATCCTCTTGATACGATGTCAGCCGGATTCTCCTGTGTAGGAACGTGGCGCCAGATAACTCCTCGTGTCTTTGCTTGGATTTCAGCAACCCGGTTACCAACAAATGTTGTCAATTTTGATGAGTGAGTAGAAATCCAATGAAGAACAATTGCAGCATCCGTCCAAAAGTAGACTTCTAACTGGTCACCTTTAAAAATGCCTTGAATTTTTTCCCACAATTTTGATAATAGGTGAGCTGCACACAGCTCCAACCGGGGAAGTTGTCTTTTATTTATAGGAGACACTCGAGACTTTGATACCAAAAGCCTTACTTGTGTAGACCCTGCACTATCAACTGCTCTGAGATATATGCAGCAACCATATGCGTGCATAGATGCATCAGCGAACCCATGGATTTGATAACTGTGCCTCCTTGCGATTAAGGCAAATCTAGGAACCGATAGATTCTGCACAGAGTTTAAATCGACCATAAACTGCTCCCATTCGGTTTCGATGCTTTGTGGAAGACCTGCATCTCAGTCAATTTTTTCGATCCATAATCGTTGAAGGATTATCTTTGCTTTAATTATGTTTGGACTAAGTAGGCCTAATGGATCGAAGAGCGACGACGAAAGTGAAAGGATAGATCGTTTTGTATTCTTGGAGTATGTTTTATTCGGCTCATACGAAAAGATAAACTGATCACAAACCGAGTTCCATGATATCCCCAAAGTGCTAGTGAGACCTGACTCACTCAACTTTGTGTTTGTGTTCTGTACAGCCTTGTCAATGTTTGGGAGATTGCTATTCCATTTAGACAATTCTAACCCAGCTGAATTTAAAATGGATGTGACTTCTTCAAGTTTCCGAACTAACGTCTCAATATCGTCGTCTCCTGTGAGAAAATCGTCTACATAAAAATCTTCCTCTAGAGCGCAGGAACCTAATGGCAATGATGTCTTGTATTTATCCGCTAAATATTTAAGGCAACGAATCGCTAGAAATGGTGCCGAAGCGGTGCCATATGTGACTGTGTTGAGTTCGTATGTTTCTATTGGGGCTGATTCGTCTGTCCTGCATAGAATGTATAGAGTGTATAGAATGGAACTTTCGATGAGCAGGATGTACCAAAACTTGTTGATACATTTTAACTATGTCAGCTGTCAACACAAACCTATGCAAGCGAAAGCGAAGAAGGATATTGAATAACTCAGGCTGGATTGTTGGGCCGACCATAAGAGTATCATTCAGCGAAATCTGAGAGGATGTGTAGCATGAAGCATTAAACACCACCCGAAGTTTTGTCGATACGCTACCTGGTTTAATAACGCAATGATGAGGTAAGTAATAGTGTGGTTCGTTTAAGTTAGGTTCCTTGACGAGTGACATATGCCCTAATTTCTTATATTCTGCAAGGAATTCGGTATATTGTTGCTTCAAGGACTGATTTTTTGACAACCAACGCTCAAGTGCTAAGAACCGACGAAAAGCTATGTTATATGAGGATCCTAAACAGCTTGGATTCCGTTTGAATGGTAGTTGTACAACTAGTCGACCATCAGCTAAACTCTCGAGATTTTCTTTGAAATGTGCTTCGCATTCACTCTGTTCTTCTGTCCACTTTGGTTTCTGGTCTTGAAGTTCTTCCAACTCCCAAAACCTTTCCACATAGCGATCCAGTGAATCCTCGTTTAAACTTAAGAAGCATTGTTGCATCTCCTTGTTCGACGGTGTTTTATATTTGCCAGAAACAATCCAACCCAGCGATGTATTTTGTAAAGTCGGAAGTCCTTGCCCTAGTTTGACCTGACCTACTTTAAGCAAATCGAAGAAAGACTCGGCCCCTAACAGCAAATCAATCTGCGATGGTTGGTAAAAATATTCGTCTGCTAACTCTAGATTTTTGGGTAACTTCCATTGTGCCACACTTAAAGTTGATTCTGGTTGATATCCAGTGATGGATGGAGTGATCAAGAATTCGAGGAACACTTCTAAATTATTGTACCTAGAACGAATTGTAGTTTGGGTTTGGAAACTGATTTTCGTTTCAGCTACCCCGACCCCTACTATATCCACATTTGTTGGTGACTTTTGCAGATTAAGTGACCTGGCAAATCGTTCATTGATCATGTTGACTTGAGAACCTGAGTCTAACAACGCCCTTCCCATCTGAAAACTTCCAGTCGAATCCATGATGAGAACTAACGCTGTGGCCAAAATCACCTGGGCTTTCTGAGGTCTCCCAGTTTCCAACGCGGCATGCACAGCCGCTGAGGTTGATGGTTCGCCAACCGAAGAAACATTCTCTTCCTGTTGTGGTCGATGTAGTAGGCTGTGGTGATGCTGCTTACAAACTTTACATCTAAAAGGCGATGGACATTTTGCGACATTATGACCCTTTCCTAAGCAATTCAAGCAAAGACCTAGTTTCTTTGCATTCGAAAACCGTTGCATAACGTTTATCCTACCAAAATTTGGACAATTCGAAATCGAGTGATTAGAGTCTCCGCAAATCAGACAGGATCGTTTAGTGATTGCGAGAGAAGTTTGAGGGCGATGAGCAGTATATGATGACTTTGCCTTGTTAAGCGTCTTTCGTCCATAGTCAGGTCTTAGCTGCTTGTTGTCGCGAGTCTCAAGGTATTGACATCGCTTACTCAGAACGGCTGAACAGTCTGTCCAATGCGGAAGTATTTTGTAATCCTGGTGTTCGTCCCATTTTGCTAGGGTTTCCGGATCCACTTTTGACATTGCGATATGTATAATCATCGCATTGCAAATGTTTTCGAACGATCCAATTGATTGAAGCGAATTAAAAATAGCAGAAATATTATCGAAGAGAGATCGTAGGTCAATGGCCGAAACCTTTGTGATGTTTGGTAACTCAAACAACTCCGAAATTTATTGGGCAAATATGAGGCAGTCATTATCATATCGTTCTTTGAGCCTTGCGAGAGCCTTTGGGTTATTGTCTTCCGATACTTGGAAGGCCTTTACTGTGCTTAAGGCTTGTTCACTCAAACAGGATAATAAATGATTAAATTTTTGAATTTTACTTAAAGTTGGTTCATCATCCACAAGCTTTGTAAACGAATTGATAAAATTCTTATAATCCGAGTACTTTCCGTCAAACTTCGGTAGCTTTAGGTTTGGCAAATTACTGTGTGTTGCCGGCGGTGTTGCGAAACTTGTTTCCACAGCGCTTAAATTTCTATTGGGACCTAACAGCGATTGGATTTTTGTTTTGGCAGCTATATACAAATCTTCTAACTCGCCACGATTAGGATCACCAGGTACCTTCCGCTCAATTTGAGTTTGATATGCAAGAACTTGTTTAAAATAAGACTCTAATATCCCTAGCGGGCATTCCAATTCGGTTGCGGATAATGTATCCGCTTTGGTTTCTACCAGATTCTTAATTCTGGTAATGCTGCCCTTTGTAGATGCACGCATTTGTTTTAATTCTTCAATAGTTGGCTTATTTGCCATATTCTTAGTTAAATTTATTAACAACGCTTGTCGAACAAAATGAGTTAGTTATCGCGAATGTATGTGTGACTGATTAACTGAACTAACGATTGTGTTTAGAAAATGTCAGACGTAGTAAAGAATAGAAAAGGTTTCACAAGATGTAATTGAACAATATTCTTGCTTATTAAATTGGATATGTTGCAAAGCGATTATGTCACTACATTAATATGTGTCCAACGGCGACAATAGAATCCACACGATAGGGAATCTCGACGAAAATCTGCAATCGAAAGGTTTACTTCAATGCATACGATCAATGTAGCATCCACTCCGGCGACGGCGAGAGAAAAAAAAAGGTTATAATAAGCTGTGTAGATGTGGGCGAAATGAAGATCTATGTAATGAATGTATAGTTAATTGTGGACTTTGTTCCACAAAAAAGCTTTGTTGCTATATGAATGAGCGACAGAACGAACGGCGAAACTGAGCAACTGCAACGAACGTCAGTGATTTTGTGTACGAGTATTATAATCTTATGGTAATTGGCTTTGCAGCGATGTGGAACGTAATGGTTCGATTAAGTGGATTGTAAGATGACTGCGACCCTAATAGCATCAACTGTGATAACTCACAGACCATACGTATACGTAAAGAATTTCCCAAACAAACTTTTAAATATCGCAATATGTTTTTTTATTTTTTTTTTTATTTTTTTTTTTTTTTTAACACTGATAAGTTATTTGTATATTAATTTTATTTGCATGCATATTGCGATTCCTTCGAAGGTGCGTTTATTCATCCACTTTCACTTACGACTTTGGCAGTTATGTAATTTAGCGCAACACAATTTGTGACGCACCTGGGTGGGAGACGATACTTATATCTACCCACATATATTTCTCCTCCTGGGTTAGCAGCTCAAATTTGAGCTTCTTCCGTATTTGTGATCGGGGATTTATTCGTTTTTTGTTTCAGGGGATTTATGTATGTATGTCTTTACACTCGTAATAGCACTTGCACACCCGAAACCGATAACCGAAAAGCGATTCACTTTATCGTTCGTGAATTTGTTTCAAAGTTTTTTGTCTATTTAGGTTTTTTCCACACACTATGGGCGCCAAAAATGTACGTTAAGAGCGTTTTCGTAACGTCAACTTGGGATCTCTACTGCAAAAAAAGTAGTTGGATCTTCGTTGAGATGGTTCGATATGAACTTAGCGAGCGGAGCGAAAAATAAAAGATACTGTCTTCCTTGCGAGTTGGTGAACAATTAAACTTTATTTTAACTAACTGACCGGTAAATGGTCATATTCAATACAAGTAACACGTTATAATTTTCGTAACAATAAAAAATATGGTGGCTGCCACTGCAAGTGGCGCCAAATTCAAATCTGTTATAATTTGTACAAAGTGTTATAAAAATTAAAGAATGTATCTATTGTAGATAACAGATTATTCAATTACTTTATTGAAATCGCATAGAATAGAATAATAGATTATACGAGTAGTTCAATGTTTGTTAATATTCTTGAGATCCAACATAACCTGAACGTTTCAAAAGGTGTGTCTGCTTGGAGACCCTCCCAATTGGGAGTAGGTTTTGAGAAGTTTTCACCAAAAACTTGTTTTGCTGAAGGGTTGAAAAATGTAAATTTAAAAACTTCAATTAAGGTTACGAGAGTTTTGGCGAAAACTCTCTTTTCAGTGCGGTGTTAAAAATGTATTAATATGATATTTTACTGAAAAAAATTTGAAAAAATCATTATGTTGAGGTATAAAAAAAAGTCATTTATGAAAGCAAAGCAAAGGAAAAACCAAAGCACTCTTAATTACGAGTTCAACGATACCCTACTTGTTACAATAAACTCATAAATTTGAAAGATGTTGTTTCCAATAGAAGTGAAAACAGGGCAGCGAAAAGCTTCTCTCTATATCTCGGAGTGTATCCTCTTCTTCGAAAATTACCTTGATGCCTTTTTCAGTATAAACCAAAAAAGGTGTGGTACGGCTGGAGCCGTAAAGAGGCTATCAGGTTTAAGGAAATGTTTTCTCGGTCCTAAAAAATCAGTACAACGGAAAAAAACCGAAAATGTCTCACACGATCCAGGAATAACCGCAACGCCTTTCCTAAATGTGTACAATTTATACACAAGCAAGAACTGAGGTAAAACTGATTCCTACAATGCCCCAAAGTTAGTAAGCCCTTTTGGTCGTTCGTCAAAAACAGTTGTCATTCCTTTGGAACCTGCTTGCTGCCCACTTTGCGGTCAGGTCACCACTTATAGTGTGCTTTGTCTCCCCCTATACTTGAGTGCATCGAATCTTAAATGGGAAGAATCCCTTTGTATGTAGTAGCAAGAGTTCGAAGAGATCTTAACATTCACAAATCCGCTGGTCCTGATGGTATATCTCCCTATCTTTTAAATAAATGTTCATTGTTCATTACGTCTCTTTTTTCCAAAGTCATGGGAACGCTGATAAATCCTCAGCTTTGTGAAATATCTCGAAACGCGAATATTTATCAATGACCATCAGCATGATTTTCGTAGCAACAGGCCCACTGGTAATTTGATGGTATGTCGCACCGAATAGTAGAACCAAATACATCAATCTGCCGGAAGCAAGATAGTCAGAATTCTCAAGTCCCCCTCGTGCCAACAACGAGCTTGACTTGAAAGTCAAGGATTTCGCATTGGCTCTCAATCAAGCAATGGCCGCTTCCTACCCTCTTATTCAATCTAGAGACAAGAAAAAGCTGACTGGGACCACTGAAAAACATTTACAGAAAACTTTTCAACCTAGCAAAAAGTACAAGAAAAGTGACTGACTGGGACTCAAAAAAGAACCTCAAAAAAGAAAGCGACAATCCTGGAGATCATTCTGTGACAAAATTACGGAAACAACTGAGGTATCGCGACTAAGAAAAAACGTCTCTACAAATCTTATGATGGCTAGTTCTTTGGAAAAAACCGATGGCTCTTGGACAACCTCAAGTGATGAATCACTCAAAATTCTACTGGACACCCAATTCGCGGCCAGTAGCAACCCAAACAGTACACTGCAACCGTGACCAAAATTTATGGTCTGATTACAAGAGCAAAACTGCTTTGGGCGTTGCACAGCTTCGAACCATACAAGTCTGGACGGTATGCCGAGCTGCAAAGGTCCTCAGATATTATCCTGCCTACGCTAGAAAATATCATTAAGTGATAGTAAAACTGATCATGTAGAGAAGTCAATGTAGTTTTCATTTTCTGAGCCGGAAAATGCTCTCATGTTGTCCCAAATGACCTCCGACCTATAAATCTATCATCTTTCTTTCAGAAAACTCTGGAGCGACTGATTGATATCCATATACTAGCTAAAATTGATCCCAGACTTTTGTCAACGGCTCACCATGCCTAGTGTAAAGGAAAGTCGGTGGAAGCGGCTCTGCATTCACTGACTAGCCATGTCGGACGATCCCTACAATATAGAACCTACACAACGGACAAAGAGATTGACTTTAACAACGTCAACACATTCGCAATCACGACTGCGCTGTCAACTCTACAGGTTGGGGATTTGATCAGTGTTCGCGCTGAATGGCGAAAAGTATTAAAAAGAATAAGAAAATTAAAAGTCGCGCTGAAAATGACGAAAAACTCTGCGAACACGAACTAAATAAAAAACACGTCCTTTGGGGTTGAAAGCAGACAGCAGACTCACTGTTTTTTTTATTTAACTTTCTTGAAATGTCAATTAGTTAACGTAATGTAATGTATTGTGTTTGTAAGATGATATCGTAACATTATGTTTGCGAGATAGTATCGTAACATTCCGCCCACCTTGGAACAAATGGATAATAAGTTCCAAAGTCCTTTGGTTTATGATGAGTTATCGATGGGTTCTTCATGTGCGTCCTGTAGTGGCGATATCTCGACAATAGGACGAGTCAAAAAACCATCAGCTCTTTTAAGAGTGACTACGCGCACTTTACCGTTTGCTCCTGGATGAACATTTGTCATCCAGGTTCTCATCTTTGATAATGACTAAGTCACACATCTTGAAGTTGGAACTGGAGTGATTCCATTTTGATCGCTGTTGCAATTGGACGAGATACTCCAAGCTCCATCTTCTCCAAAAATGTTGTCTCAAACTATAAATTAGATGCCATCTGTTAGCAAGGCTTCCTTTAAAATCCGTCACATCAGGCTCAGGAATCGTTTTCAGTAGCTCCCCAATCAGGAGATGTCCTGGGGTCAGAACAAGTAAGTCGTTTATATCGGATGATATAGAGCAACGAGGTCGGGTATTGACACAAACTTCTATTTCCGGCAACAGCGTGGAATACTCTTCAAACGTCAATAAATTATCTCCTAATGTGCGGCGCAGGTGATATTTGACGCGTTTTACAGCAGATTCCCAATAATCGCCCATGTGAGGAGAAGCTGGCGGATTGAAGTGCCAAGTCGTGCCGTCGTCTGCAAGATATTTGGTTAACGCTTCGTCTTTGATGGCTTGGTATAGCAAGATGTTAAGCTCCTTTTCAGCTCTAACGAAATTGGAGCCATTGTCGCTGTATAACTCCTTACAATGACCGCGACAGGATACGAATCTCTTGAACACAGCGACAAAGGTTGATGATGACAAATCACTGGCTAGTTCTAAATGCATTGCGCCTGTTGCCATGCAAATAAAAATCGAAATGTATCCTTTCACGGCTTTTGAACCTCGACCTCTGGAAAAACGTAGATGTATTGGACCCGCAAAGCCACACCGCTGCGTTGGAAGGGTCTGCAAGCTACAACACGAGGCTTCGGCAAATCGCCCATCAGCTGTTGTTGGATTATGTGGGAGTGTCGGCGGCATTTAACACACAATCTGCATATTTTACGTAGTATATTTCGAGCGCCAATGACCCAAAAGCGGTTCTGGAGCATTGCTTTCATAGCTTGTGGACCTGAGTGAAGTGTCATACCATGGATATCTTCACAAATGAGAGTCGTGATTCTTGCTGTTGCTGGCAATAGAATAGATACTTCTTGTCCGGTAGTAACGCAGCATTGGATAGCCTTCCGCCCACCCTGAGCACACCTTTCTGGTCTAAGAATGGATACATCCTCAAAAGCTTGTTGTGGCGGTGTTGAATGTCCATTGCGAAGAAAGAAGGTGGACAGATATTTTGCCGTCGGGATAAACTGTGCAGAGATATATGGCGGTGGCGTATGCTGATTGTGAAGCGTCAGCAAAACCATGTAGATCTGCTATAGTGTTAGGGATCCCGATACCGATCCACCTCGACACTTTGATTGTTGCAGGGCTCGTGCTGTGGTTCCTATAGCTTAAACATTGGCGTTTAACATATTCCGGCACAACTTCGTCCCAGTCCACCTTAGGCTTCCACAAACGTTGGAATAACATCTTAGGGATGATTGTACTAGGAGAGAGCAGACTCAGCGGATCAAACAACTTTGATGCCTCTGAAAGAAACAAACGTTTAGTTAGGTTTGTGGTGTGTAAATCATGAACCTGAACAGCAAATCTCAGGCTGTCGGATGAGGGTTCCTACTGAAGACCCAGAGTTCGTACGCTGTCCGTCTCTGATAAATCCAAAGACTGCAGAGTTTCTCGTTGGTCTTCTGGAATCGCATTGATGACGAGCGGAGAATTTGTTGACCATTTGCGAAGACAAAAGCCACCTCGACTCAATATTGTCGAAACATCAGCTTGAAGTCGGCACAGGTCAGATTCCTCAAAACAACCGGTTAATAAGTCATCCATGTAGAAATGGTGAAGAATGACTTATGTTGCTTCAGGGTAGTCCTGACCTTCGTCTAGTGCGGTTTCTTGTACACACTTCACTGCGAGATGAGAAGACGAGGCATCTACGGAGTTGCCTGACAGTTAAAATTCTATATTCTTCGATATCATCGTGGGGAGAGTCACGCCAGACGATTCGCTGATAATCAATGTGTTCTTCGTCGATACGAAACTGACGATACATCTTTGCTATGTCGGCGATCATGGCAAAACGATAGGATTGCAATCGAATTAGGACTAGGAAAAGATCTGATTGAAGTTGGGGGCCAATCATTTGCGAGTCGTTTAGGGAAAAGCCAGTTGTAGTGCGGCACGAAGCGTTGAAAACAACTCTCAACTTAGTTGTAGTGCTGGTTTCTTTCATGACAGCTCTATGTGGCATATAGTAATGCTTGCCAGCTGCTGGAATATGTTCTGCCTTTTCCATATGGCCTAGTTGTACAAATTCATGGATGAAATCTTTGTACTGGGTCCTGAGCTTTTCATGTTTGGCGAAAAGCGATTCCATTCGGAGAAGAGCACGAACGGCAGCGCGACGAGAATCACCAAGTGGGCACTCAGACTTAAACGGTAGTTTTACTACGTAGCGGCCATCCTCTTTGCGTTAATGCGTGTCTGCAAAATGATTTTCGCACAGCTGTTCCTCGAAGGTTAGGTGTTTCACTTCAGGAACGGATTCGATCTCCCAGAATCTGGAGACTGCTTTTGCCAGTGAATTGTCGGTATACAGACAAACGTCGATATTAGTCGTAAAAGCGGGCTTCGTGTCGATGACCTTCGCAAAAAGAACCCAACCAAGTGTTGATTGCTGTGCGATGGGAGTACCAATAGGGCCAATGACAAAGCCAGTGCGAAGAAATTGTCCTAGTTCATCTGATCAATGTTGGCATGGATTCTGGTGATGAAGATGTGGTCGAACGAGGACAAAGTGAGCTCAACTTCGCCTTTGGAGTTTCCAGCTGTAGTGCCGCCTATTTCTTCAATCGTTGCTGAAAACGGAGATCTTTTTAGTTTAAGTTTTTGTACAAACCTTTCACTGATGAAGGAAAGATACGATCCGTTGTCGAATAGGAGCCTGGCTGGTTGGTATCTTCCGGAATGATCGACGACCTTTACCATAGCAGTGCCGAGTAGCACTTGGTGTTCTGTATGCGCGAGATGTGACTGTAGAAACTGGCTGCTTGAGCTTGGGCCTTGCACGTTTGTTGTAGCTTCCTGATGTAGAAGAGTGTGATGACGTGCTTGGCAGACACGACATGTATTTCTACTGCGGCATTGTTGATGATCATGCCCTGCTGCTAGACAGTTTTTGCACAAATGTTGGTCTCGGACGGCAGCAGCTCTTTTAGAAATTTCAAGAGAACGAAATTTGTCGCAGCTGTATATCTTGTGCTTTGAAGAACAGAAGACACATTTGTCGTTTTGTGGTTTTAACGACACGTCAGAAGGAGCTACCGTGTGTAGTGAACCTGAGGTGGACTTCGGTTTATTTCTTGATTGCTGGTGAGATTTAACAATGGAAACTGCTTGATGTGAATTTATCGCCTCTAAAGAACGGCATCTGGTTTCCATAAATGAAACTAGGGTATCGAAGTGAGAACGTCGTCGCTTGTTTGAAATAGTTCCCATTACCTGTGGGTTTCAGAATCAAGTTTGCTTACCGTTAAATGAACCAACCAATCGTCCCAGTTTGTAACAGGCCTGCCAAGTGCTTTAAGGCTTTGATAATGCTCTTGACTGGCGTCCAGAAGTCCTTTTAGGGCTGCCGATGATTCACTGTTCATTTTCTTCAATCCGAATAGTGCGTTAAAATGTGAGTCAATAATGATTCGCTGGATGTTGTAGCGTTTCTTTAAGAGTGTCCATGCTTCTTCGTAGTTCTGGTCGGTTAAAGGAAATCCCTTAACAAAATGAAGTGCTTCACCCTGCAAACTGCAACGCAAGTAGTGAAATTTCTGCGATCCGTTAAGCGATGGTTCATTATGAATCATCGACTCGAAAGCATCGCTAAATGTTCGCCAATCTTTGGGATCGCCAGAAAAATGCGGAACGGGTATGGTTGGCAGTTTTATGTAAGCGCGTGATTGCGGTTTTGTGTCACGAGTACAATGCGGTTGCGATGTAACTGCAAACTTCTTGACAGGGCGTTTGAAATTGGCCAATGCTTTTCGATACCAATCCTCACCTTGGTCTCTTTCTGCTTCTTGCTCCTTTAAAATCTCACCGCCACAAGAAAGTTCCACTTCATGCTGAGCTTGCCAAAATTGAGCCCACACACCCGATAGAAGCTGGAGATACGATTCGATTTCAGCCTCATCGAACGAATCAGCTTTTTTACTCGCGGCGAGAATCCTTTTAATAGAGTTGCTCGCACTATCGCGTTTTATTAAATTATTTTTGCTCATATTTTAATCGCACAAAGAAAAGCGAAACTGTACTGCGCAAAAGATGAACAGTTTGAGTAAATGATGAAAAGTAACGGTTAACGGTTTTGTCACACCATTCGACGTCTGCGACGCAAAAAGTCCGTGTCCGTATATATGTATGTATAAACGAATGAATTTAAACAAATTGCCGATAGGTCACGAAAAGTTAAATTTTTGCAAATGTTTATCCGGCTCGAAGGACCAATGTTCGCGCTGAATGGCGAAAAGTATTGAAAAGAATAGTAGAATTAAAAGTCGCGCTGAAAATGGCGAAAAACTCTGCGAACACGAACTAAGTAAAAAACACGTCCTTTGGGGTTGAAAACAGACAGCTGACTCACTGTTTTTTTTATTTAACTTTCTTGAAATGTCAATTAGGTAACGTAATGTAATGTATTGTGTTTGTAAGATGATATCGTAACATAATGTTTGCGAGATAGTATCGTAACAATCAGTCTTATGCGAAATAGCAGGATATTAAACTCCAAAGTGGATGGGGCATCGGATAAAAGATGTGTCAGCAGAGGTACGCCGCACGGCGGTGACTTCTCTACCCTTCTCTGGAACTTAGTGGTTAATGAACTGCTGATGCACCAGAAAGCGGGTGGTAGCAGGGTGATTGTCCATGCGGATGACGTAGCTATAGCAGTAAGCATTTTAATACCATTAAACAACCCTCCCTCAATAAACGGTACCAGTTATATTTTGTCCTATACAGACAAATATCTGGGTCTCATTTTTTCCAGGAATCTAAAATGGAAAACTAACATTCAAGACAAAAAGCCAAAAAGCCATTTTGAACATATGGGCCCTTCAACCTCACATAATCCACTGGCTAATACTCTCGGTCATAAGACCGAGACTCACCTACGGGGTTGCTTTATGGTGGACAGCGTTACACAATGCAGTCAACTGCAGCAAACTAAGGACAAAAGACAGCACGTCTTCTTATATCAGCATGCAGAAGCGGATCCCTCCGTGATATCAGATATTCTGTTTCACTTGACACCCCTCGATATCTTCATGAGACAAGTAGCTGCGATTGCTGCTATTCGCCTTAAAGCGACTACACAGTGGAAAAAGAATTTATTTGGCCACGCTAATATTTTTAATATATTAGAAATTCTCAGATAGAACTTCTATTAAAGTATACCTGAACTTCCGTTTGACAAAGACTTCCATGTGAGCTTCTCCCTAGATCCTTCTGGAATTAAGATACTTTCATGGAAAACACGTCAATCGACTTTTACATAGATGGATCTAAAACCGATAGCGGGGTTAGTGACAGTGTTTTCTCAGATAAGCTAAATCTAAGCCTCTCATTCCGTTTTTCAAATCACTGTAGCGTGTTCCAGGTGGAAATTTGGCGATTAAAGGAGGTTTGTCCAGGCTGAAGAAAAAAGTGATATCTGCAAAAGATATCCGCACCTTTTCGGGTAACCAGGCCGCTATCAAGTCCTTGGACTCAGTCTCATTAAATTCTAAAATCGCTCTTGAATGCCAATCATCTCTTACGACGATGGCATAGCAATTCCACCTTCACCTTTGTTGGGTACCGGGCCACAGAGACATTCGAGGGAATTGTAGGCCCGACAATCTCACCAAAATTGAAACCATTCTACCTATTCTACCGGATCTGAATCGCTCTAAGTGTATAATCCTTCTAAATAGAAAACATCTCAGAGCCATAGGTGTCATCAAGGCAAGCACGCAAGAAGGCTTGGGGTTTTTGCAAACGATTTCTGTAGAAGCCGCATGGAGAGGAAGAGGAGACAGTCCTCCACCTACTCTGTACATATCCAGCTCTCTCCCAGAGAATAAAACTTCATTTAGGAGCTTTCTTCTACAACGACTTAAACGATCTAAAAAATATAGACGTTAACAGTCCCCTACGCTTCATCGCAAGTTGAAACTGGTGCCAAGAGTAAGATGATCATAGATCCACGTCCCATCACTATGGGCCAATAAGCCTAAGTGGGTTGGTCTTTCCAACAGCCACTTTTACCTACCTACCTACCTAAAATAGTTGCACTTGGTATTTCTAAGGCATTTAACAGAGCATTTAACAGAGTTTAGATCAGGCTCCTTTGTCGAAAATGCATGCTTTTAGGATCGATGACTGTCGTTTTCAATTGATTATAAATTACTTTTCGGTACGTTCAATTCAAGTTACCTTTGATGATTTGAAGTCTGATATTCACAAAACGTGCTGGGGCTGGTGTGCCCCAGGGCTCCGTTCTGTTTCCGACACTCTTTTTAATTTTTTTTAGTGATCTCTTTTCTCCTACTTATAATCCAATATACGAGTATTCCTTTGCTGATGGCAGTGCTCTCTGCTTTTTACGTTCGTTTCTTGACTCACGTCGCTGCTTTTCGTCTGTAGAACGGGAATGGCAGCGTATGTTATGTCAGTGACAACTTACGTTGGAATGATCACATATTCAGAGGAGTTATTGCATTTTGTTGAAATTTTGTAGTTAATTCACAACAAATGTGGCAAAACAAAGCTGCAGAATTTTTGCACATTCTCGGCATTTTGTATCTAAACCAAAATTAAATTTTGCTACCATTTCGAAGTCTTTAATAGGTTTTTTTTTGTTCTATGGTGGACGATAAACATAACATTTCACTCTCTGAATAAATTTTGTGCAAAACTTACCAAAATATCAGGTATACCATAGGACCACCATACTACTTTTTTACGAATGAAGTCACAGCGAGGACTGGGCTGGCGTATGCGTTGATGTAAAAACGGCGTTAGGCGATATATTCCTTTCTCTATCTATCAGATCGAATTGATTTTATATATACAGGGTGTCCCAAAAATCAACCTCATGCCGGAAACGGGTGATAGGTCAAGTGATGTCGGTTATCACAAAATTATAAAAAAGAAATCTAGGTCATGTAGTTTTAAAATTATTGGCACTCAAAAAAAATCGAGAAATCTAACACCCTGTGACGATCTTTCAACTACTGTGATCGCAAATCTTTACTTTTCTTAGATTTTTTTTTATCACGTAACCCTGAGTAATTCTTCTTTTTTTCTCCATCCATGTATCTGAAAATCATTAATTGTGTCCCTATAACTTTTTGACAGCAAGTATTGTGGAAACCGTTGAAGAGCATATATCAGCGCGGAGGGGTTTGACTTTCTTTAAGAAAGATGCAATGACAAGACCACTCGCTTGGAGCGCCGTGCTCAATATTCATTTTCTACCTATCCGAAAAGTTTGGTCCTTGTTTATATGTAGATAAGTGTGAGGAAAATTATAAGCCAAGTAACTACTCGTATGTAACAATTTATTATCATCTACTACTGAAGAAGAGGGTAACATAAATCCAGTAACAGAGAAACCTAAAGTGGTTAAGTTTTACAATGCTTCAAATCAACCAGAAACTAGTTCCTGACAGCCAGAAAATAAAAAAAGAAAGATTTAAGCCTTTTGGCCATCCTCAAGAAGAAGGATGAGTAAGTGACTATGAGTTAAGTGTGGAAAATCCATTTGTGGCGAGCACAAAGTTGAAGCGTAACACTTATATACAAAAAATAATTTTCGAATTTTTTTGTTTGTTTTACCATTACATAATCTTTTACTTCTTTTACTTTTAAAGAAAATAAAAATAATGAAATTTCTGTGTTTGTATCTTAATCTTATTATTTATTACATGACTGTCTGATTTTGAAGATACTGATAATAAAAAAAAAAGAAAAGATAAAGTCTGTTTAGTATTATTATTTTTTATAACTTTGAACAATGGATAATGAATAAATTAATATTTATCAGGTTAATAAAAATTGTTTTTCTTTGAAAAGTTTTAAAAAAATGGTATTTTTATGTTTCGTAGTCGAATCAACGAAGACTAGTACTAACTGCCAACTGAAATAGATTAGTAAAGAGCAAAGCTTATAAAAAATGTATAAAAATCCATCTTCTGCCTTAAATAATTTAAATATCTTTGTTATCTCATTACACATGGTCACATTAAGCTCGACCCAGACCCAGCTCGATCCTTATTTGTCTGATAGGTTCTACATAGCTTATTTGAAGCTATTTCGTGCTCAAATGAGCTTATCCGAATTTATCTGAAATCCTGTCAGAAAGAATGGAGCTGTGATTCCATCCAAACAGACAGTTCCCTTCATTCAACAAGTTCATAAACCTGCAACAGTTAATCATAACAGCCTAGTTAAAACCTAAGAAAGCTCGTGAGACCAAAAATGGGCAAACAGCAGCAGACAATGGAATGATTGACTTATTTCATGTTTAATAATTTCTATTATGACGCTACGCAGCAACTTCGTATCATTGTTATTTTCATTCAGTATAAGCTTAGACTAATACCGGTGAATTATGCATTTGATGTGATTTCATACTGATACCTTATACCGATATTGTTGATGCTTTTACAAAAACTTTTTGAATTCATTATTTTCTTTTCAAAGATCCCCACATTCTTTTTAAACAGCAAAGATGATTTATGTTAAGCCCCAGAAAGTCTATTGGATGTCTTTTCGACCAATGAAAGAGCAATGCGACATTTATTTATTAAAAGCTCAATAATCTTACAAAAACTGTACAATCTTATTCATAGTAATTGTAAATGAAAAAAATACTAAAACAATACTCATACTAAAGGTATGAATAGCGAACACGTTGTTCTCATCATGATAATGATCGAAAACATCTGTTAGCTTTTACTCTTCATGTAGGTAGAATGGTGAATTTCGATGGTAACAGGGTATTTTACAAATTATAAAATGTTTACAAGTAGGTAACCCACATATAAATGATGATGTGTAGCAATTTTGCAGAAAATCTAAAAAAACTTTATAGCAAATAACCTTTCACCAGCAGAAGTAGATTCCCAATTATGAGGGAATGAAACATAAAATAAGTTGTCCAAAACATAAAGTCTTAAAGATGGAGGTAATAAACCATAACAAAATTATGTACTGCAGCGAAACACGCTACAGTGAAAATCGCTCACGACGAGTCGCTTACTACGACCATTTTCTGTTGGTGTGGTTGGTTTCTTCATATTTGAAATTGACTACACAATCGTATATAACAACGCCGGATATAACGAGGTATCGGAAATAACGACCAGCTTTCTTTTTAAAATTAATTTTTATCATGGATTATAATGACGAATAGCAAGTTTCCTTTAATTCACTAAGTAGTTTGTATCTTTGTTGCTCAACAACTGAGTAACCGTTTGTATAATAAGTTATTGGTGACTGTTTTTTTCATTGAAGTTTATGTATTTGTTACTTGTTGCATTCAGTTTTATTTTACGTTCATTCGAGATCATTTGCAGTTGGATTTTGCATAAGATTTATTTTAGATATTTTGATAAGTTTTATGTAGTTGTTGCTCGTCATACCTGGTTCTCCTTTAGTGTTGATGCTACTGACTAGCGTTTTGCCGAAAACACACAATAATTTTGTCTTTGCGGATGTCACTATTATTAAAAATTTGTTTGCAAAAACGTGTCTGAAACGAAATCATTTTACTGTAGAACAAAAGGCAGCCATAATTCTTCGGTTCAATGCTGGTGAGAAAAAAAAATCCTGAAATTCATGAGGCACTTAAAATAGTTTAAAGCACAACGAAGTCGAAATATACCGATAAATGGACCAATACTTCGTACAAAAGCACTTTGCATGACGTTTTAACAAATCAGGATACAAACATTCTTAACCTTGGATCCAAAGTCTCTACCAATGTCGCAATATTATTTTCGGCAAAGTTTCAGGTGAAGCTGCAAAATTGGATATATCGTTCTATGAAAATTGGATCAAACAATTCTCATAAAACTGCACCTTTTGCTCCAGATAAATCCTTTCGTTTGAGAGGCGAGAAATGTGGTGGGCGGGTTTACCCAAAGACTCTGCGACTTATCTTCGCACTTGGCACAAAGAGCTGACAAAAGAAAAGGTTCTGTTGAACGTACGAGTAGTTAACTGCCGTAGCCATCCGCATGTATAAAACTTGTTATATTATTTACGAAATGAAAATTCTGTTTTACTGCTGCTTGTTTATGGAATAATTAAATGGCTGCGGAAAGTCGTTTCTATTTATTTATTTATTTAATTAAATATTTGAAGGCTTACAAATTAAGATACGAGTATGTTATCTTTGAAAATAGTGATAAGCTAAACAATTTGTTTAAAAGAAACAATAAGGGCTACTATTTAACGAGACGGATTCAAATTAATAAAATGGAAAATGAAACATACGAGTATAAACGATTTAAATTTAAATTTACAGTAAGAAGTATATATATATTTTTGTTGTTATTTTTAAATTTTTCAATTGGTGGAGAAGTAGTATCTTAAGTTCGTTAAAAATCTCTTTTTCTGTCTTATTTCTCTAGTTTGACGAAGGAGAGAATTCCAGAGTCTAGTGGCGTTAACAAAAAATTGAAGTTCAGACGTTAGGCAAGAATAGCGCGGGGTTAATATTTGTCTAGTCCTGATGGATACACAGAATATTAGTCGGTTAAAGAGGTTTCGGGGTTGACGTGTAGAAATTATGTTATACAACATTAGTATGGTACGGTACAGTAAGAGTTTTTCGAACGTGATTTTGCAAATCCGGTAAGAGAAATGCGAAATATGGTCGAATCTTCGAAGACGTAGCCAGCTGTATTATTATAAGCGACATTTAGTTTTCGGCTACTAATCGAGTCGCACTTTCAGAAAACTTCACAACCATATGTTAAGCTCGGGATAATTATTGTCTTAGCTCGCGTTTTTATGGGGGTAAAGTATTGAGTCGCCCAAAGAGAACGTAGAATACCATAAACTTTTCCAACTATTAAGTTAATGTGATCGTTCCAAGTCAAGGTTTTATTAAATGACATTCCCAAGTTTTTTGCGGTATCGACGTATACGATCGGACCATCATTAAGGTAGATTGGTGGAAATGATAAGGTGCTTATACTTTTCCTTGATATGACAATACATTTCGATTTATTAGGGTTTATAAGCAGCGAATTCTGTTGCGACCAATTAAAGATTTTATTCAAGTCGGAGTTTGTGCAACTGACGCAGTGATCGATTGTGTCGGGTGAGCAACTCATGTGCAGCTGAGTATCGTCAGCGTACATTTCGACATAGGAACTAGTGACGATGGAGGGAAATTTGTTAACGTACAAAGAAAAGAGAAGGGGTCCTAGGATGGAACCTTGGGGGACACCACGTGTATTCGGAAGAAAGTCTGACATTTTATTGTTCAAAAACACTGCCTGTTGACGATTTGCGAGGTACGAAGATACCAGGCACAGCGGGAGAAGAGAAGTTGAATTTACTTGAGAGCTTATTGCATAGTATTGCGTGATTGACATTGTCAAATGCCTTAGAGAAATCAAGGAGCACTAGAAACGTGACATAATTTTTATCTAAGTTCTGTCGTAAGTCGTCTACTACAGTCACAGAGGGAAACTGGACTGATGAGAATTCAATTATTTTTTAGCATTAAGATACCTATTTATTTGCTTCTGCATTAATCTTTAGAGAGAAAAGAAAGTATAGCAATTGGGCGAAAATCTTTATTTGCACGATTCTTGGGAATAGGTAGGGTTTTAGATTTTTTCCAGGCAGAAGGGAACACACCTGTTGTTAGAATGTGATTGAAAGCATAGGTAACATATGGAAGTATGATGGGCAGGATAACATTAATGAACTTTGGATGAATTTCGTCAACTCCGACTGAATTAGATTTGATTGAAAGTATACTCTCAACCACATAAACCTGTTCAACGCGAGAAAACTCGAAAGCTGCATGGGTAAAAGGGGTGCTGTTGTTGTTGTTTGTAATATGCAAAGTAGAGGGGACAGAAGAAGGAGAGCAAGACACAAAGCATCGATTCAGTTCGTCACCATCAACATTATCAAAAAGGATGTTCTGTTGCTTTCCTACGCCAATTTCCTTTATATTCTTCCACAACTGTTTTCCGGCCATGGATGCGTTTAGTCGCTCAGAATAAAATCGTCTTTTTGCAGCGCGAATTTTGCAAACCACCTGATTGCGGAGAATACGTTATAACATATGGTGATCTTCTATTCGAAAGCGTTTCCATTGGTTATACGCTTCGTCACGCCTTTCCATAAGTTCTCGGATGTCACTCGTAAACCATGGATTAGCGCGATGTCTCACAATTTTAGTTTTAAACGGCACGTGTATATTAAAAAGTTGATTGACATTGGTTTGAAGGAACTCTACTTGTTGATTAGGAGAAGACATGCAATATATTAGGTCCCAGTTAATGCTGCGCATATCATTTTCTAGAAGCGAGTAGTCAGTGTGTCTAAAATCTCTGAACTCAAATGAATTAAGAAAATCCTGATAATTAATGTCAAAAGTTAGATAGATCAGATCGTGTTTTGAAAACCCCGGGGCTGACAATTGGTCATAAAAAGCGCCCTTGTAGCTTCACTAAAAAAAAAGACGTCAAGTAAAGTGCTACAAGTATCTTTAAAGTGAGTAGGTGTGGAAAAATTAACTGGAAAAAGATTAAGTGAACAAAAACTATCAATCAGATTGCGTTCTGACAAGAGATCACTATTCAAGTCCCCACATACGATGACGTTAGGTGATGTGACAGATACTTCTTCTAACAAGGAAATAAGGTCAGAAAGATTAACATTCTTATTTGGTCTGTAAACCACTCCGAGAAGAACCGTGTCGGTATCGCTAGTTAAATCCAGAAATAAAAAATCCATCACACTATTACCTTTGGACACACAATTTATTTTAGCACCACGAAATATACCATTTCTAATGTAAACAGCGACTCCACCACCTACACGACCAACTCTATCACCACGGACAATTTTATAGCCTTCCATACTATATAATTTATCCTTTAAGTCAGAGTCTGAAGAATACCATGTTTCTGAAACGCAAATAATATCAACCCCTGAACCTACAAACAGATAGCGAAATTCATCTATTTTTGGCCAAAGACTTTGGGCATTGATATGGCAAATCTGAAGGCCATGCTTCTGCTTGGAGAATACCTTTATCATAGAAGCCAATGTAGTATTACCACTGGTGTCCGGAGAATGACCCCTCCGATTAGCCCAATAAATTTGACATAAATAAAAAGTAAGATACAGAAAGAAAAGGAGATGTTGCAAGACAAACAGCAAAAAAGATTTATATTAAGATATTAAACAGGCAGGGTTAAAACTAAGAAATAAATATAATATATAATTGAAGAATTGAAGAGAACAGAATTATTAAAATTTAAATTTAAATATAGATAAAAACGAAGAAAAAGATTTTTATTAAGATATTAAACAAGCAGGGTTAAAAATAAGAAATAAATATAATATATGATTGAAGAATTGAAGAGAAAAAAATTATTAAAATTAAAATTTAAATATATATAAAAACGAAGAAGGAAAAAAAAAACAAAAAAATAAAAAATTTGGCCGCTACTGTTTTCTCAGATCGGTCGAGGAAATTTCGCTTCCATTGATAATGTTGACGAGGTTGTTCATATTTTCAACAGCAAGAGCTTTTCCATTTGCTCTCAGCTTAACATAAACAATTCCACGCGAAGAATACACAGCCACCAATTTCTTTTCTTTTTTGTGGACCAGTGCACGTTGCATTAGCAGATGGTTGTGAGAGCTTCATGAATGTGTATGTAAAAGTCAGAATTTATTCCAATGTCTAGCAGCCGAAGTGGTGCATTTCTTTGTTTACAATATGATGTGATTGATTTTAAATTATAGTTTTGTTCATATGCGGATTGAAACTTTATCATAATGGGTGGATTACGTGTGTTATTTTTTGTTCTAACCCGATAAACATTTTTAAGACTAGGGGCTTGTACATTGACAGTGCTGCAGAGGTGATTAAAGAGTGATGCTAAGTTTTCGCCCTGCACAGATGGTACACCATACAGAAGAGCATTGGAAGCAATTAATTTGTTCTCCTGTACCTCGATATATTGCCTTAAAGAACTCACTTCGTCTCTAAGACCCTCGATAGAGCGTTGATTTTTTTCGAGATGTATAACTCTTTCATCTAAATCAGCAATACTTCGTTTGATAGCATCAACCTCCTCCTCGATTTTGTTAAAAATCCTCTATTCCGATTCTCTTAGTTTTGAAGATGTTGATTTGTGGTTGATCGGTCGTGTTAGAGGGCGACGAGATAAGGGGAGTTTGCACTTGACACTGGTTGGTTTCTTGATGTAGGTCGGGAGTGGTAGCAGGGGAACAAACAATGAGCGATGACACTTTGCACTGACGAGCTTTGGGCGAACGGAGCATTGTAACTTGTGTATGGGAAAATTATGATTTTGAGAAGAATGAAAAACAAAAATTAATAACGATGAAACGAATAGTTGATTATTGAGATACAAAATTATGTTTGTTTTTAATTTCACTGTTTATAACACTTGCTGATGACAACAGATATAACTAATGAGTAGGATATAACTACAAATCAACGGAGAAGTGGGGAAAGACGTCTACTCGGTAGATCTCATTCGACCCATCAATATTATATGACCCATCAATATTAGATGCGGTGTTGATCATATCTAAAACATAAAAAGAGATTTCTCAAAACACTATTGCAAATTATTGCAGGCCTACAGGTTTTCTGCAACAAACATCTTCCCTCAATTTGACCTTAATTGAAGAAGATGATATTTCTTGGCTGAACCAATGGCAGTCATAAACTGTAGTCGAGGAGTGGGATCATTATGTTACAGTAGATGATGATGTTCTCACCACGACGATGGATGAAGGCAATATAGTGAAACATATAATGAAGAACGAACAAGATGGAGATGTGCCTAAAGAAACATGCGTCACCAACTGTTATACAAGCAGTAAATGCAATGCTGTTGCCACGAATGTATATTTGTTTCAACAAATTTAAAGGTGGTTTTTCCATTAAATTGTTAGCTATAGAGATTTTTTAACACAGCCTACATATTTAAAATACTTGTCAAAAAAAAATTTTAAATGACTGATTATTTTGAAAATAGTACTAATAATAGTGTACCTGTATACGAATATGATACATTCATTACGTTTACCTCTTTTTATGCTATTTTTTTAATGGATAAATTATGTTATTTTCTTTATGCAAATGCATTGAAATGCAAATGTAAGCCTTTAATTTATAGTTCTTTGCTTTTGTTTTAATTTATAGTAAAATGTTGGTCTAAATGACTATTGCTTATAACGAATACATTAAGCCAGTCTCTTGAACGTCATTAGAAGTGATTTCCACTATAAATATAAACGAAATAATGCCAGCCGATATTTACGTTAATACAATAGTAAGAATTATTTTTTTTAATAAATTCGGAGTTAAGCGTAAATGCTTTTAGTTTGTAAAAGCGTTAATTATTAAACTGATATAGAAAAACTAAGAATCCTTTCGCGTAAATTTAACATTAATAGAAAGAATAAGGGCATTAAATTTAGAAAATACTACTGTTTAAATCGGT
Organism: Volucella bombylans; assembly: GCA_949129095.1. Classification (NCBI taxonomy): domain Eukaryota; kingdom Metazoa; phylum Arthropoda; class Insecta; order Diptera; family Syrphidae; genus Volucella; species Volucella bombylans. The sequence goes on along the minus strand of OX422140.1, from coordinate 263,827,420 downwards.
TGAGTATGATATTAGTTCATATCACATTATAACAATAATTAATACTTACTTCTCTTCCCCAATATCAGTTCTAGCAACATCAACAACGACAAAGAATAATGATATTTCATTTAAAATACCAACAAATTTCGATATCGTTAATCTTACCCAAAGTCTCTGCTCAATGGATCGACACCATCAGATGAAAATCGTGAGAAGACCAATGGACCATACTGTGAAATACAGTCAAATTCAACGAAACTAGATAGATAAACATTTTTAATTAACAAAAACAATGATTTTGTTATTGATGATGAAATATTCAATGGATGTTGTTTAATGCATCTTTGTCTTCTAATTCTAATATACATATTCAATCAATATTACATTATCTGATTATCACAAATAAAAGCTATACAAACCTATAAATAATGGCCAAACTATGAAGATTGCTCTCAGAAACTGAAAATCCTGCATTACGTAAAATCAATTATCTTCTTTGGACTGTGAAGATAATCACACAAACTAAGGAAACAACGCTGCATTATCATTGCTTTGCAAACTATTAAACATAATTTACTGAAAGGAAATCCAACTAATTTTGATCATTGTGATGTTAGCAATTTAAATTCTGATGCTTATCCAAGCGAAGATTAGCACTTAATAAGACTAACTACAGTTTACTGTACGATATATACAGTGAATTTCAAAAAACTTACTATGTCGACCAATTGCCGAGCCGTTATTACCAAGAGGCGAATTTAATTCTCAAGTAACGTTTTTCATAATAGATAGCATATATGGACCATTTGATATTCGTATGGAAATAAAATCGTCAAATTCAATCCCAACCAATACATCAGCAGACTTTTTGATGTTACATGATCACATTGTCAATTACGATATAAACCATTGAGTCAAATAGTTTTTCGAGAAATATAGTTGTTAGTTGAAAGCTAGGCTTGATTGAGAAAACATATAAACGCAGAAAATAAAAGGAATATTATTCCCAACGTTTAGTGTTTGAAAAGAGTAAATAATGAGTACATTGCAAAGGGAATAGTTGTACCCTATAATGATCATCATCATCATTTCATCGCAAAATCTCCATTCAACTCTAGTCAATTTCCATCAGCATTAAGTAGGCAGACTCCGTGGCTTTACCGGAGACATCATGGGTTAAACTGGAATGGAAGATCCACAAAATTTCATGAAGTTAAAAAATGTATTGGAGAAGTAATCCGAAATGCTATTATCTACATATGCTAAAGGGGCTAAAAAAACCCAATGGATGAAAGAATTACTTCAGAATAATTATGTCGAAGTAATGAATGTAGAAGAAACTGCTTGTTAAAGCTTTAATGAACTGAAGAGTCTGTAGAGGTTTACACATATAATTTGTAAGAGATGACAAAAATGTAATAGATTAAGGAAAGAGATAAGAACAAAGATATTGTAACCGTTGGTGCACCATTCAGATTCGTAATTTAATTGTGGACAGCGCAAAAAGCTAAATGTGTTAAGTTTAAGTGTTCTAAAAAAATAAAGTATATTGAGTTGTTGCAAAATCGTTGCTTGCCTTTTAATCAACGAAAAACCAACAATAAGTGTCTATCCTTATGAAAAGAAAAGTTTAAACCACAGCTGTCATCCACAGCTGTTGGACATCCAGGTGTCAAAATATTCAGTATGGGTTGCCATTTTACCGTGCATCGTTTTACACTTTCTGAATGTGCGGAAATTATTAAAAAAATATTATCGAAATTGCGGCTCAGTTGTTGTAAGATCGGTCGTGATCATGGCTTCAGTGTGCTGGTAATTCGTCGCATCGTGGAAAGGTTTGAGCTCAGCGGCTATGTCAACAAGCAAAATTGCCGTTATTGGAGCGAACATAGTCCACAAGTATTCAAACAAGCATCACTGTATCTACGAAGATTGACAGTTTGGTGCGGTTTATGGCATAGAGGCATCATCGGACCTTATTTTATTCGAAATGAGGACGGAGACACCCTTACCGTCAATGGTCTCAGGTAAAAAAGCGATATTAACCGATTTTCTGTCATCAGAGCTCGACAACATCGATATATCCGGGCTGTGGTTGCAATAAGACGGCGCTACATGCTATACAAGCGAAGCAACGCTCGAAGTTGTGAAGGAGAAATTTGGCGGCCGGGACATTTCACGGCAAGCGTTCATCAATTGGCCGCCGCCATCATGCGATTCGACACGACTCGATTAATTTCTCTGGGGCTACGTCAAGTCCTTAGTCTACGCTAACAAGCCACCACTGTGGACGAGCTCGAGGCCAATGTTCGACACGCTAATGGCGGAATAACGTCGCACATTTTGGACCGAGTAATTAAAAATTGGACCTACGGCTTGAAGCACTGCCAGCGAAGCTGAGGCGGCCATTTGAATAATGTGCTATTCCGCACATATAGGCATGAACGTCGCTTTAAAATAAAGTAAGAATCAATTTTATATATCACGCTGTTGTTGTTTTATTTAATTTTATTTTCTATCGTTCTTATTTGGTCACCCTATACTTCCCTTTACAATGATTCTTTAATTCTATACAATTAACTATTGAATAACACATACACTTCCAAAATGCGTTCGTCTTTGTCTGAATGGGACACTTATTTTCTAAGCAATGACCAACCAAACTTGCACATATCCTTTTCGTGTGAAATGAAATATCACATTATTTATTAAAAATAGAGACATTGTGTAATTCTGAAACAGACGATGTATGATTTGTGAGTCTAATACGATTATCTCTACCCTTTCGATTAAGTCGTTTATAAAATAAGATCAGCTACAAAGAGTACCAATCAACTCACCTCAATGAAGCAGAACATATGGGGCAGTCTAGGTAACCTAGAAAATACATCAGGTCAAAGAGGTCAAAATTTATATACCACTGATCTGCTCATAATCAGATTAGGGTATGCCGTTATTAATAATGTCCAACATCAAAAAATATCGGCTGTGTTTTTATTGAATGGAGCCATCATATAAATATAACCACGCTGTCACTTACTTATTACGGCCCTGACAATACTTTCCATAAAAATCAAAATCTTAAATGCAAAAGCTGTTCTATTACCTGTTCTACTGAAGAGCTGGGATTTATTTTGTTATTCCAATTTAAACAGAAAATTAAATAAATTTTTAATTAAAGGAAGCCTATACGTATACATACATACAACATAATAACATTACAGAGATTTCGTGCTATACTACTCTACTAAAACCCAAATATAAATACAACGTCCACCAGTAAACTTAATGCTCAACCCTTCAATCAGCTCAATGGAAGTCGGTTGTCTGCTGTTTTTCTGGTGGGGGTAGAAGCATGTTTATAGGTTTCGATTATGTGATATGCTCCTGCACGTCTTTTTTCTCGGGCATATCTTTGTTCACTTCTTTAGTCTCCTCGTTAATGAATTCCTGTAGTAGTAGGATCAGCTGGTACTTAAGAGTGCTTTGCCATGCTACTTCTTGCGATGATTTCGGATTGCGAGAACAGTCATCCAAAATATCTTCGGTTTCTACTCTTTTCTCTTTCATGGCACAATAACATGTCTTGAAAGAAAATAAGTAAGATGAATCCGTTGCTTTCAATGAGCCCGATAGAGACCATTCGATTTGATAAATTTGCAGATAAACTACTGCTAGCTATGAATCCACAAAGCACACTCGGTCCTTTCTTCTGCAAGAAACATGCTGGGACCAGTAAACCTTAAGTTCGTGGATTTATCCGTTTGAAGAGACATTTGTTTCTGATGCTCTCCTTTGATTTTTTACGTACACCTTCGACAAGCAGCACAAATAAGTAATGTTATTCTGCCAGTGCTCCTAGTTTCTCTAGGTTTTTTCTTAAATGTTAATTAATTTGAAAATTTGTAAAAATTTCATGCGTTCAATATAGTTGATTTACACTTCGCACTGGTTCTTCCCATTTTTTTGTAATTCGCACTTCGTTCCATATTACACCGGAAACTGAATCTATCTTTCCCTCATTATTCGAACAATTAAAAGGTACATACGAGTATATCATAAATTATATTTTAGAGAAATATATTGATATGATTATAAATTCCTAGAACTGTAACTTCAAAAAACCAAAAAGTTTAATTAATATTTTCTCACAGAACTGCATATACATATGTATATGTATTTACTTGTACGTACGGATGTACATATGGATATGTAAATACATTTATACTGTCATATGGCTGTGATTTATCTTTTTATTAAAATTGAGAAATGATCAATGCACAGTAATAAATATCAACTGTTAACTGTTAACTGTTAAATAAAATTACACTTTGAGATTATTATAAATAAATTCAGCCGAATCTTTTTGATATCCGTCAGTTCAAAGTATAATGATTTTTATTGTGACAGCTTAAAGCATAGTCAACAAAAAAAACGAAAACTAAAATATTTCAAACGTTTTAGCACGTTCTCAATCAATCGGCCCAGGTGTTCTAAAAAATGAATCGCTAAAACGGCCAATTCGGTCGTCTAGTTCAGCTGCAACTACTAAAATCACAGGAGGGAGAACTCCCATTACCCCAACCTCGGCTTCGGTGGCTGAAAGAAAACAAAGGCCATGTAAGTATAAAAAAAATATACAGTTACAATAAAATTTTTTTTCTTGATTGAATGCTCTAGTATATGTTCTTAGAAATGTTATGATACTGGTTATTTCTTCATTAAACACACAATCTATCTTTTATTAATTAAAACCCTTTTGTTAGAAATCGATATAAGAAAACAAACTCTGCGATTTTATTGTACCAAAAATAGAAAGTAAGAAATTAACATTAAAATACAAGAACAACAAAATGTACGAGTAGTTATTCCTTTGATCTTTAAATAATCAATTTAAATTTTAGAAGTCATAATTGTAGTGGATTAAGTTAAGTTGGACTCAACTTAAGTCTTGTTTTATATTTATAACTTTGAAATTACATTATTAATATATGCTGGTGCGAAATGCTTTCCGCTTTAACGAAGATGGTAATTTCATTTTGCCTCGTTACCATTTCTGCCGTCGGGCATAACCTTTTATATTCATTGAGACCAAATATCCTTCGTAAATGACTTTTGTGAAGTTATTATGTAAATATGTCAAAATAACAGATGTTTATACACAGTGACTAGCGATGGCTTTTTACGAGTAATTGCTTTTAAGGAGTCGTGGCTTTTCATTCTTCTCTTGTTATGAGAAGAGATGGATCCAGTTTAGTTTGGTTTCCTTAGATCCTTGGTAGTATTTGTTATTCTTGTCGTGCCAGAAAGTTCACTTGTTGATTAGCGATATAATCGAATTTGTAATAGAAAGTGAAGTATTTGATTTCATTTGTATTGAGGTAAGGTAAATGGAAAAACTTTTTTGCAGACTTTATAACAGCAACATTCTGCCGTCAGCCTTTATGGACCATTAAACTTAGACGATTATAGCCAAAACCTCCGTTCACCTGACCAGAATGAAGGAACGATAGCAATATCTAAACTAAAATATAACAAATCATCTCGACCTGACGACTTACCGGCTGAGGTATTCAAAAATGCTCAGCACCGTGTGCCCAATCCACAAAAAAGATGACACCCTCAATTGCGCGAACTATAAAGGTATGAGTCTACTCAACATTGGATACAACATCTTATCTGTCATATTGTATGAAGATCTAGAACCCTCGCCAACAACCTGATTGGTCTCAATTAGTGGGGTTTCATACCACAGTTGACCAAATCTTCACACTCCGACAAATCCTGGAAAAAATTCAAGACCTCCAAATGGATACTCACCATCTTTTCGTCGATTTTAAGGACGTATATGACAGTATTTATGGAAACGAGTTATATTCCTAAACTAGACCAACATCTCTACTACAATCGCCCGTCTGTGCAGAATATTGATTTAGAACGCTCGTTGATCTATCAAGGTCCGTAACGACTTAACCGAGGAATTTGATGTTGAAAAAGGTTTTAGGCAAGCATATGCCGATGAAATCGACATAATTGACAGAACTTAGCGGGCTGTCGCCAGTGCGTTCCTTAGTATTAAAATGGAAGCTGCCAAAACGGGTCCGGAGGTAAATGAGGGCAAAAGCCAATATATGCTGTCAGTAAGAATTGTCACACTATTTCAACGAATTGGATGGAACTTTACAACCGAAAGCTATAATTTCGAGGTGGTTAGGGACTTTGTCTACCTTGGCTTTGCTATCAATTCTGCAAACAACACCTCAGCAGAAATAAAATGAAGAATCACTCTTTCCAAACGTTGTTTCTTTGGACTAAGAATGCGATTGAGTAGTAATGCCCTATCTCAAAAAACTAAGGAGACTCTATATAAATAAGACCTTGATCATGCCAATTAGCATCATCAAAAGCGGATGAAGATAGCCTCAGTCGTTTCGAGAGAAAAATTCTTCGAAAGATATCCGGTTCCGTTTGCGTTGACGTGCTTTGGAGAAGAAAAGACTCAACGACGAACTATACGAGCTGTACAGCGACATTTAATTAGTCAGAAAACAGCGCATCAGTCGCTTGAGATGTCTAATACATGTAGAGCAAATGAGCACTAATGTTCCGGTCTGCAAAGTCTTCGAAACTATCCAGTACGGACAACGCAGTAGAGGAAGACCTCATCTTAGGTTGCCCGTACAAGTAGAAGTGGACCTCAGCTGACTTGGAAGTCGATTGAGGCCCACGGTCATCCCGAACTGTAGCGAAGTCTAAGCATGTAAGTAAGTAAATGCGTTTCCGCATTTTATTTTATTATTGTTTTATTATTGGGTTGTTAGTGTGTAGTGTACATTATTTATCTGGCTTATGGTTTGAATGGGTGTAAGTGGTTAAGATAAAGTTACGTGTTTTAACTGTTTAGTTTTAAACCAGTTTAACTTATTTCTTGGGTGATTAAAAGATATTCTTGTTATTTTAACCTTGCAAATGTTATATGTAGCTGTATGAATTCGGTCTTGTTATTGAGATTGTTCACTATGCATTTGTAATATGGATGACATCGACTTGAAATGTGAGACGAATTGACGTTGCTGACAATTCACACATATTAATAGATAAATACGGAAAGGGTCAATCAGTTGAACTCAGTTTTTTGAAGGACCAACATTTGGCAAGTTTGCTATCTATTTTAGTTCATTTATGTCGCTGAGTTCTTCATACGTACATAAGTACCTAGCTATTAGCGATTCATCTAAGTGGAACTTAATCCACTTTATGACTGTTTCCTACACACTTTGTGATATCATCATAATGCCATATGAATTTGAGATATAGGACCAAATGGTTTTTTTTAAATTTTTCTAATAAAAAAAGCCTGGTTTTACCGTTCGAAGTATGATTATGAGTGACCCTGACCACTGGTATTTACATGTAACAAATTTGGTTAATTATTTACTTTCGCTGTCACCTGGTTTTTGATCATACAAACTCGAAAAATGAATTTTTTGAATGCACAAAATAAAAATAAACATTCATTACATTTTTTAAATTTTGTCCGGCGCCTGCCTGACTGTTATTCACATACTCCTAACAGAGCGTTTTTACGAATAATCCGTTTGGGTATGTCAAAAACTGTCAGACGGATGCCTCTTTCTCATAGGTACCGGTGTGACCCATTTCGCGGGCAAAAGGGTTCTCAACTCCGCAGGGTTTAGCCGCTCGCGCGACTACGTTGCTTCGCTAACGATATGTCAACAACTGTCAAGCAGGCACCTGAGAACATTTTTTTTGTTGTTTTTTTAGCATTCATTTCAAACTATTGAAACTATTAACTTTGTTCGTATTTCTGTGATTTTTATTCTGCATTTATTTAAAAATAAATGTTTACAGTTGTTATAAAATCTTTTGTCTTAATAAACATTTAAAATTTAAAGATGATTAATGGGCCGTTTGAAATTTAATCATGTAAGGGAAAAAAATCCATTTGAAAGTGACATAAAGCCAAATTAATGTCGCTTTACCGAAGATTCATAATGCGAAATGATAGAATTTGTCCTTATGTCACTTTTATAAAGCGACATAAGGCAACATTTTGAGATTTTAGGCCATATGTCGCTTGGCCTTATATCGTTTGGCCTTATGTCGCTTGGCCTAATATCACGGCACCACAATAACGCCTGTGAAATTGTTTTGTACTTAAGACCCTATCATTCAGAGAAGACTAAAAAAAGTTTTAAATCCGCGTGATACATGACCGTCAAATTTGTTCAGGCACTGTTGTAAGGAGTTGACACATATTGCTCAAATCTTTTATTTCAGTCACGTAGCTCAGATATAACATATGTATACATCTATACAATTTTGTATCCATTGTGTAGTACAGACTTATTGACGAGCATCTTTTCCATATAGTAGAACCGTCTAAGCGTCTGGTATGACGATCCCAGTACTTTGTTTGTTGCTTTTAAATTGAAGGTGGACACTATAATGGCCATCGGCTAAACGTTGTGTGTGTATTTTTTTGATTCGTATCTTTTAAATGTTTGTTCTTAGAATTTCAAGAATCTCTGAGACTGAGTATCGATGTTGAAAAACTTAAGGAAATTTCGAATTGAATCAAGTAATTGGCATAATTGGGCCATTTTTCTTCGAAAATGAGCAAGGAGTGGCCGTTACAGTCAATGGCGATCGTTATCGGGCCACGTTGAACGAACTTTTGTTCACAAAAATTGAAGAGGAGGATATTGGCAACATTTGGATTCAACAGGATGGCGCTACGTGCCACACAGCCGAAGCTACACTCGATGTTTTCCGCCCTGTTTTTGAAGATCGCATTATCAGCCGCAGAGCTGATGTCGTTTGGCCACCTCGGAGCTGCGATTTGACACCGTTGGACTATTATTTGTGGGGTGCCGTAAAAGATAAGTGTTACGCCGACAAGCCAGAGACAATTGACGCTTTAAAGGACAATATTCGTGAAGCCATTGGTGAAATACAGCTGCACACAATCGATAATGTGCTTAAAAATTGGACCGATCGTGTAGGCTACTGCATGGCCAGCCGAGGCAGCCATTTGAATGAAATTATTTCCCATTATTAACCGGAAGGATAAAACTAATTATCTGTCAAATCAGACATGAGCTAAATGTTACCATTCACGAAATAAGCACTAGTTGAAAAAAAAACGTTAGATGACGGACCCTTTACTAATGAAGCCTTTCACAATAAGATCCACCTCGGCCATTTATATGTATTGGATTGTGTGAAGACCTGACGTACTATATGTGTATGATTGGACTGTTTGCATTCATCAAGGATTGTGAGATACATTCCATTGGGTAGGTGAACCGTTTCTAATTAAATGGAGATCTCCATAAAGTGAGAGCAATCAGTTTCCCCCTTTGTATTATTCGATGCGATGAGATTACAATCTTCGAATTTAAATTCGATTCAATATTTCAATATTTCGTGTCCACCACAGAGACAATTCACCTTAGCCTGATTTTTTGAAGAAGTGGCAAATTTCCTCTCAAACGTATCTGATCAACGCACAGTCGATGTCATGGATAGTTCAATTAGGCTGATTGTCGGTTATAGTTGTAATTACAGCAGCAGTAAAAGTACTTGTAAAGTCTCCAACGCGAGACATTAAGACGATTTCAATGGCTTCACTAGAGACCAAATCTTGTAATACAATGAATTTGCGATGCTCTCCAAGGAGCAACGTCCCGGTCCCATTTCTCACGAAAATAAAAGCTTTGCTTTAAAATGCTTTGCATACAGCTAATACGAGATATAGGAATCAACCGGAGGAAGCATTAGGGGTATTCGCAGGAGACAGATTTGAGAATTGTTGACAATTTTGAATAGCATGTGCGGGAGAATCACAAAATGTAGAATAATTGGCATTGTTATTGAATGCCGCAAATACCTTTCGACTATTGTTGATGTTTTCAAATGATTTTTTCTCACTTGTTTGCTAAGTGTTTCAGTTACATCAGCATTTTCCACGTTCTCAAGGATTTGAAATCTCTTCTCTAAAAATATTGACATTAACTTCTAGTTTAGTATAATACTGATTGGTGTTTGCTCTTCCCATTTGATTTGAGTTGCTATGTCAAGTTTGTGACTAATAAGGTACAATATACTCGTATAAGCTGACAATTCGCGACTTTCTCTTTGGTACTCATGGTCTGTAGCTCTCGTAGAAGGGACACCGCTATCGTTTCCACACCTTTAAGTGAAAATATCTGTTTGAAAATTCAAACGTTTATTCTTAAATCTTTTTTTTACTAACAGTGAAGGGATCGTGTCCAAGCTTGAGGCCCTTAAGCTCGAACGTAGATGTTGAAACATCTTGATTTTGGTTAATTTAGTGTCATTATCGACGACTGTTGCGAGCATTGAAAGGAAATGAGACTTCCATTAAGCTGGGGAATACACAAAATCGACCACGACAAACGGAGGATGAGGCCCATCTGCTGAAAAATTCCTCACTGTCAATGACTGCTGAGTTTCAATAAAACGGCATTGCCTCAACTAACTACAAATCGCCGTTTTAGCTTCCATGAAGGTTGCAAAAAAATCTGTGCGATCGTACTATCAATTTCATTGAAGTCTTCCTTTCCCAAACTATCTTGGCTGTTTTCGAAATTCGTTGGCATGATATCCAAGGATTCAATTGGCGGTATCACCTTACGGAGGCATCGAATGATCAGAGAACGGGATCTATTTACCTTAACGCAATATATAAAGCCACCCAAATAAATGAACAACAATATATACGAGCATATATTATATATATATATTTAACAAAACGAAAGCGGTGAACGAAATTGAAATGCAACTAGGATCATATCGGGGTAACCGTGAATGATTTAGCATTATTTTATACTAAATTTCGACCTTCAAAGAAAGAAAAACTCGGCAAACTACTTTTTCGACAATTAGAACTTTAAAATTTTTATTTTAGCAATCACAAGCTAAACGTGAAGAAAGCTAATATGGCGCTAATGATTTGCTGCAAACTGTGATTTAATCACAATGTAATTCATAATAATGGTTTGCAGAGTTCCCAAATTAAAGAAGAGGAACAACGCTTTTTAAAAAAAAATGTAAACAGACCTCTGAGAAAAATCTAAAAATACTCCAAAATTATCTGCATTACCGATTTGTAGTTTTTACAGAGATATTAGGGTTTCATTAAAAAAAATCGTCTTTTTTAAGTAACAACAGACACGGTTGTGCCTCTGGATTCCGCAACACGAAACAGTGAGAAATAAATTGGTTGGAATAACAGTGACGATACCGAAAAGAAGCGCTGGGATATTTTCCTGGTTGAGACATTTAATTTTTAGTATGACTTATGTATGAGTATCATATAACATATCAGTACAGAAAAAATCCTAGGATTCATGGAAACGCGGTATGGTAGGAGCGGTTTGCCACAAATAATTTTGGTGGAACGCTGGTGTTGAAATTAGCGATAAAACAATGTGAGGCAATAAACACCACGTCGGTGCTCAAGGGTGTAAATTGACAGAGCAAAATTTTCTTCAAGGCTTAATTTGGGTTTTTACATAGACTTTTTGAGGACAAACTCTCAGATTTATTTAATTCAAAATTTGAAATTTTTAGAAAAAATCCTTTTCTTTTGACCTCAAATAACGTTTAAAACAATAGCAAATGTTATTTTTAGACATTCAAGCGTTTAAACAGCGAGTCCAGTGATACCCAATTTTTTGCCGAATAAACATTAATTCCAAAGATCTACAGTAGGACAGATCAACGGCAATTACCTGACATATTATCTCGAGCACCATGTGAATCAACATGAAACAATTAGATTAATTACTGTCACTATCCAAACATCTGTTCCAGAAATAATGTGTGTTTTTTAAATCATAATTACAAAATGCTCCGCAGTAATATTATATTGTATTGCACATACTATACAATTAGTGGGACAATGTACGTAGGTTTGCTAAAGAAAAGCACTATTGTATGCACCAATTTTTTATATACTTGTGTTAATTTATTTAATGTAGTTTTCAAACCTTCTCAATTTACTAAGAATTAACTTTTTTTTTAAATCAATGCTTAATCCCACACAAGGGAGTATGATATCTTATCAGTATTAAATTTTGACTGAAACCTTTAAGGGGTAGTACTACCTTGGGTTTTTGTTTGAATGCCCGCTCTTTAAATTTTGAGTTTACTTAAACAGGTAAGAGTTGCCTATAAAGCAACAATTTCATCAAGAAAGAATCAGAACCAGAAGAATGTCAATTTTGCATGCCAATTGTATTACCAAAGCACAGTATGCTGAAAGTAGGTGAATAATAAATATTCTCAACCATGTAGTAATTGAAACTTTAAATGCGCCTTTCTCAAAACCATGTTTTTTTCATAAAAAAATTTCCTTCATATCTACGCCTCCTTTGCAAAAATTAATATTTCTAAAAAATCTTACGAATACGATTTTGGTAGGTTCATTCAAAATGTTCCTCGTTTTTTCTTCTGAATTGTAAATTGTGATCAGCTGGTGTTCACCCAATGAAGTTATAAAAAAAACATAGTTTTCACTCGTCCGCCACTGTGCGGACGAATTAAATATTAAAAAGACATGTTTTTTTGAGTAGCGTGAATTTCGTTGTCGTTTCGTCTCGCATAAACTTGTTCCATTCTCGAGGGGTTAAATGAAACTCGTTTTCCAAAGGCCCTGGAGGTCTTATCCGATTGTAGCCGTTCGACATTGAATTCCCTTGTAATGGCTTAGTGGTTTTGGGCTATTACCGACATCCGCATCCGTATCTTGACTACAACGGGAAAACAGTCTGAGTAGATGTTAGCTGCTCGGAACGTTCGGACATCCAAAACACTGGAGGAGTGCCTTGCGCCGATCGCAATATGATCCACTTGGTTTCTTGATCGGGAGTCAGCCAGATATCAATCGTGTTCTAGCTATAGTTACATTACGTTTCGCTAAATCAATGGGCCTGTGTCCGTTTCCGGAAGTGATGTCTTTCCCCGCTATGTATTTTCCCGCTATATTACCGCTATATTACCAACGAGATTGCCTCCTTGCCTAGCTTGGCATTAAAATAGCCAGAGTATGATTTCCATGTCTTACTTATAGCATTACTCGTAGAAGTAGAAGTAGATGTCGTAGAACCAGTATTGAGTAAGGTCGCCCATATGTTCCGTTGGGGAGTGGGCCTTTTAGAGGCTTAACATATGTTGGCAAATTTACCTTTTATGTGAATAGTTCGTCAAGTGTTTAACTACTTGGTTGAAGCTCAAGATTTATTCCCTAAGTCTTCCTCCTACTGCAGATGTGCATCCGAATAAATGCTGCAACGCTGTTCTTGTCGCCCCGGTTGTCTGTAACACTCTGCATATTAGATGTCACAGTTTTTCATTCTATTTTCTTCCGGTCCATCGGATCGCAATTTTTAAATGGCGGTCAATTCTGCTTTAGAGCGGTCGAGGATCTTCGCTAGTTATTCGGCTCTATGCGGTTTGTTATGTTTCTGTTACTATCCAAGGCTATCAATTGGTACGTCACATTTTTTATCTAGATTTATCTTCCATATATAGTTTTGAGCCGTACGATGCACGAATTTGCCATTTTAGCCTGAATAAGGAAGGATTTTTCGTGGTTACGCCTCGCTTGATGGAAACAAGTTTAACTGTCACTCAAATTTTAGTTGGTGTGCCGCGAAAGGCACTTAACTGATTTAATGGAATAAAAAAGTGATGTAGGATAGATCGACCAAAACCTTAGATGAATTCCTTTTGCTAAGAACAAGGAGCACAACCACTACCGGGTCAGCCCACCCGACTATTTTGTACCGATCCATCTGCACTGCTGCTGTGTACCACTACTGCATAGGCATCCGAAGATGTATTAAACATCAGAAAACGTGAAATTTAAAAATCCGCAAAATCCTTCAGCTGGGCAATTACTTGAGGAATGATAGTTCCTGAAAATAACTGTATTAACAATTACAGCGCCGATAAATCTCATCGGATCAATTAACTAGAATAACTTGAATGAACAATTATTATTATTATTATTATTATTATTATTATTATTATTATTATTATTATTATTATTATTATTATTATTATCTTTATTATCAAACAAAATAAATTACATTAATAATACATGGAGTCCTAGCTAGTGTTAGGGCTTTCAGCTATATATAAAAATATAATTGGAAGTCATGTAAGTAAAATATATCTTTGATTAATTTGTATCAATCTGATTTGCATTTTTTAAAGAGTTATTGCTATTCAAGTTTTTCAATAGCATAAAAACATATTTTGTATTGTTTTCTGATGTAGATTTTAAAAGTTCAGTTGAGGAGCTATTGCAGTTGATGATTTTTAATGTATCACTGACTTATTGACAGTTCATAAGGTGTTGTATAGATAGGACAGTACTATTGGAGCATAAGTGGCAGTTAGGTGGTTGACGTTTTGCTAATAAGTGGCTATATATTTGAAATGCGTGGCCCAGTCGAAGACGGACGAAACATGCTAGCACGTTTTTTGTGAAGTTTACTCTGTATACAGCTCTCTTTGCTTCTGGATTTATTGTAGAAAAATTGTAGATAAACTGTTTCCATTCATCTAGTCTTTTGTTTTCCATAGCCTTCTAATTCCTTTCCGAATATCATTACTGTTATTGGAATTGAACGTAAAGAGTCGCTCATTGGCCGCAGATTTTGCTGCTTTGTCGGCCTCCTCATTTCATTTTTTAACAGCTCATTTCTGATTTCATAAGTAACCGTGGATTTATTGTTGGTGTTCACTATAGAATTGACTGTGGGACAGCTATATGTGCAGATCATTGTTCTTTTGGCAGTGGTTAGTTTAGCAGCTTGTAGTATGGCCGTTGCTTCAGCTGAGAAAACTGATGAGAATTCTGGTTTTGTTATTTGTGTCCACCGCTGAGAAAGAGGTACAGTGCACTGTTTTCGATCCATCAGTGAAAATCAACTTCCATTTTCTTGTTTTGAAGTAGTCGCATAGATGTTTAAACATTGCGTTATAGATTTCTTTGCTGGATGTCGTTTCGGTAACTTTGCAAAGGTAAGTAACAATTGAGGATTCCGAAAGTAGCCACTGTGGGTATAATGTAGTTGGCCGAGTTCGCAGGTCAAAAGGAATATCTAGGCTACGGACGAAGTAGATGGCATTGTAAATAGTCGACGGAACTGTGGTGATTTTTTTCCGGGCTAGTGTATTTTTGACGTTTATTATTATTGGCGATTTGGATGATGATGCTATCTTTGGTATGAGATGAGAATAACATATCTGATTCTTTTTGCAATCGTCGGGAGAATTGCTTCAGTTAGTATGTTTTTTATTGGTGTATTTCCAACAACTCTTATTCCAGCTTAAACGGCTGCGTGGTATTGAGGATCGATTATTTGAACAGTTAATCTGCTGCATTTGCCATAAATAACCAGCCCGTAGTCGATCTTTGACAAAACGACTTGTTTACTCTTATAATTGTGTTGGTATGTGAATTTCCCTTTTTGGATGTTAGATATATATCTTATTATATTAATCTATATAGCTAGACTTTACTTAATACTAATATAATGTTCATTAAAGCTAAGTTTACAATCAAAAATAATTCTTTGAATTTGAAAACCTCAATGATTCCTTTGGATTTCATTTCCTGGGCTATTTCGATTTCTGGGACGTTGATAAGACATGGATCGTAGACTGTTCGTTTTGATGAGGTAAGGTGTTCGTGCAAGTTCACGGATCACTATGAATTTGGGGTTGTTTGATTCGGTGTGTGTTGGAAAGACTTTAGTTAGCCCTATTGAGGAATAGGTTGTTTTTTTTCGTTTTTTGTTAGGATGTTCGGAAAGCGGCACTACGTTGAGAGCACTGTAGTGATTACCCGACAGCACGTTTGGCCCAGAGGCCATAATGGGTTTTGGGTTTTCCTTTCTGCTTTCACAAAATAGCGTTCACACATGGGTAGGAGAAGGGAAATGAAAATGTGTTGCTGAGCTAATAGATAGCTGAATTCACAGATAACTCAGAGAGAACACAATCAGAAAGCGGTGTTGTCGGCTCGGAGGCCAGTCGAGGTCTGATACGTAAAAATAATAAGAATCAGAACTATATAGGACATAGGTGTATATCTTTCCAAGAGCTAAAAAAAACTGATTACGACAAACTGAATTGTAGTTCTGTTTTGAAGTTTAGGAAGCTGTTTTTATTAAAAAAAAATTTATGTATTTACTCGTAATGACGCTCTAATATTTTCAAAAGGACCTGCAAAACCATTAAAAGTTTGGATAGCAAGTTGCTCACTATAAAATAAGAGGTATAAATAAAGACGATATACAAATACAATACATAAACTTTATTTACAACAAACCAATAAAAGTCTGTATGTTCAGATAGAAAAAGATATTAAAACTGCAAGAATGAAATCAATCTAGCAAAGGGTAATCGAAGAGATGGTAACTCAGAATTAACAACTAAGTGTCATCCGAACGTTTTCCCTAAACACTAATATTGGCGAACTTTTACTACGTAACGGTTTGTCATTTGAGCTGGGAACCGCTTTTGAAGTTTGAAAAGTGTTATAATTGGTTCCTTGAACAACTCACATGCATATGTATATGACCGCATATCAAACTCTGTTGGTTAAGAAAATCGCTCGCTTAATTGGGTCACAACTTATATCTTCAACCTGAACATATATTGAAAGACTTAAACATGCGGATGTTCTACCAATTTTCAAAAAAGCGTTCAGTTCACTGCGTGAGTATTTATAGGCCATTGGTATATCCCTTCTTCCAGCAATAATCAACGTTTTTGAAAAAATTGTAATGAATAGAATAGTGCAATTTTTAAATAAAATTACTACTTTTAGTTCTGTAAAATTTGGGGTTCATAAAAACAGTTAGTTTTTAGTTTTAAATGCATTTTATTTTCTTGATCACTAACTCTTACATACTAACAAAAAATACTTAAATGCTAGCTTAAAATTACTTAATAATCTTATACTAACTTACTGGCCCCACACAGGCACTTTAAGTTACTCTAAATTCTTATAACTATGTCTTTCGACTTTATTTACATTTTCATTACGGATATTTATTTACTATACTTAAAGCTAAGAAACAAAATTGTTAACAAAAACTTAGGATATGGACATAATTTTTTATTTTTTATAAAAACTTAATATCTAACTTAGCCTCCCTAACCTACACATACACACACATAAACATTATACACAATTATATACATATATTAGTATATACCTTTGTATATACTAACACATGTATATATTTCTAAAATGCTAACGTAAACCTATGTAAGCTGGCCATCGTTATTTACAGAGCAAATAGATTGGTCAGCTCTGCCTCATTAGTGAGGCTGGTCCGTAATTGACGAAAACGACGACAAAACATCTTCTCCATCATTCAACCACCAGAAATGCTGGTGCTGCCGAACGACATCCCTCTTATCGCCATTCCCCACCGCCCTACTGAACCTGAGACGACATCTCTGTTGTAGTTGAGTCGCCTGTCCCCAGACATGGAAGAGAGACATGGAAGATTAACGGAACCGCTGAACTATCCTGGATCAATCCTACCTGATCTAGGTAGAGGAATGCTTCCGGTGGAACGAAGCCTTCAGAGCGCACACTCTGGTGGTAAAGGTAGTTGGGGTAGAAAGCCCCAGATATCAGGTTATTCGTTGGGGTCATTGCTCTTGCAATGTGCCTTCGAGTCTGCTTTATTACAAAGTTGTTCACCCATATTAGGTTCGCCCTGTTGTAAAAGACCTCATTAGAATAAAATTTTTGTACTCCGACTCTGGTGTTCTGTACAAGTGAAGGCAAGGCCTCTCAAACACCCGAATCTTTTCCATTAAGCTTGCTCGTACATTGAACCACACGGGACACCAAATACCAGCATGGGCCTGATAAGGGCCATGTAGCAGATTACCTTTACTATCGCATCGAGTTGGCTGCTATAGAACAGTCTCTTTGTAAGGGCAAAAGCGCCTTTAGCTCTGGCCAGAGCAACTTCTATATGTAAAATACAGATATTGATCTAGCCAGATTCCAAGGTATCTGACAACATTTCGACAGGCAACAGGCTGCCCGTGTTGTCCAATGATCGAGAACTTACGCCAATTTTCTCTGGTATCCCTAGAGGCTCCAGACAACGGCGTCCTAAAGAGAATAGTTTCCGACTTCTGAAAGTTGATTTTCAACTTCCAGTCATCGCAAAATCGTCTTATCTTATCGAAGTCACTCTGCAAGAAAGTATTAATGACCTTGATTTTTGGACCTGTTCTGTACGCTATCAAATCGTCTGCGTACGCAATAGTATGGGGAAGTGAACCTATCAAGTCGCTTGTATAAATGTTAAATAGAATCGGCGAATTGACCGCGCCTTGCTGAAGACCATTTTTAATTTCAAATATTCCAACAGAAGTCGCATCACCATTCTTCACGATGAACTGTCGGTTAGTTAGCATATTATAAAGAATGTACAAGAGTGGTTTACTGATTCCCATCCTAGTCAGCTTATAGAAAAGACCCTCTAACCATACGGTGTCGAAGGCCTTCTCCAAGTCAACAAGGCAGGCACCAGTACATTATTTTTTTGCCTTTTTTCCATTGGATATCGGACACCACTTTAGACGCGGCATGTGAGATATCATGTACCGCCTTAAAACCGAATTGATTATCCGGAACTATATGTTTGTCATCAACCCACCTAGTCAGAACTCTATTGATTCCTTTTTGAAAAACCTTACTGATATTCGGAAGGAGACTTATCGACCGGAGATTCGCCGGATTGGATATATCCTTCAACTTTTTGGGGATTGGTTGAACCACCGCCGTTTTCCAATGAGCTGGATAATGTGCATTATTCATTGCATTATTAAACAGGGTGGTGTAGATGTCCACCGCTTCTGGAGGAAGATGTCGAAGCACGATGTTCGAAATACCATCGGTCCCCACTGATTTCTTAACTCTGATTGTGTCGAAGATCTCATGGAGTCCTTCCTTCGAAATGAACGGGTGTAGGTCACCCTCTCTGCCAATGACATTATTTGCCATATTTTCGTCGTTAAACCGGGTGAAACCAGAGCCGTTGGATCGCCAATTCTCTATTTCATTTCGAATGTGGCAGTTGTCCACCAAGACGCGACTGTCCAGGTCATAATTAGGGCCAATGATATCAATGGCCTTGTACACTTCCTGGAAAGTCGCCCCTATGGTCTCAACCTTCTCCTGTGGATCCTCGATAACAAATAAGTCGTCATCGTCAGAGGCTTCATTTGGATCAATGCCTGCTATTGTCAGTAACCGTTCGTTGTCTGTTGTCCAGGCTATTTTAAGACACTGAAGGTCGTTTTGATTTTTTCTCCGAAATAGCTTATTTATTTGCGCAAACATATTCGGGTTGCTGGTTTTTATTCCGGGCTATCCTCGTTGTTCCAATATAAACTTACAGAAATTCTGTAATTCTCTTTTATTATCGTTTGAATATTTTTAATCGACGACTTCAGTGTCCTAATCTCCGGGTTTTGTCTGTCAGTTGAAATGATAGCGAGTGGCAGTTTCAACAACGGTTAAGATTATCTCCAACAAGCAGCGACGATTAAACCAGAAACCAACTTGGAAATTTGAAAGCTTTTCTTCCTTTTAGCTAGTAGCGATTGAAATGCGATTGCAAGGACGATGAAAAGCAGGAAGAAGAAAAAATAGACGTCTTTCAAATGTCATTCAAATGTCTTTCGAATGCCCCGTAAATTATGATGTATGATATATTAAAATGTAGATTTATTTTATATATGTAGTATCGAATATTTAAAATAGAGTAAGAAATGTTTAACTTATAGTATTACTACTGCTTTAAATCACCAACGTCCAGAGATACATACATACATTTTAGAAAAGCTTTTATACTCATTCCTTAATTGGTGATCACTTGGTTGTTTGTCTCCAATTGTTCTCCCTCGATGTAGACCGATGATCGATATTGAGCAATGTGAAGAATATTAAAAGCGTTTTGACATTTTTGACTTAAAAGTATAATGGGGATTAATGTGAATCCCGGGTCTCGGCACCAAAAAATGTCCAATGGTTTTTGGGACTTCAACTAAATTAATTTTTACAAAACTTCGGTTTCACGATGTTTATTCGGCTGTGGTCCAAATTAAAAAGAAATCACCAGCAACCATTTACAATTTTTAGTTACAACAATTTTCTGGTATATAGAAATATATAAAAAAAGGAAATTTAGCTTGAGATAAAGGTTTCTACATCGAAATGAATTTTAAGCTAATTCACAATTGCAACAATATTTTAGATCTACATTTTTATGTAGTTTTAAGTTTTGCGAGAGATATACGTTTAAATTATGTTTGAAGTATGAACACCAGCCATGAGTCGGAAGGTTCGGGTTACTGAGCCTGATGATTTCCAGAACGCTTTCTGGGGAGGAGGGTTCGGCTGAGATCCAGGTGCGAGTTCGAGGGGTCTGCTGGGGATGTCCTCATTAGACACGACCTCGAGTTTTGCATCTGCCCAAATCTCTCCTAAACCACCTATGGCCTTAGTGAAAAGATCAAGAGATCTCTAATTGGTACATGCGATAAGCTTGACGTGGCCTTGGTGCCAGCCAGCGTCACTTGTGATGGGAGGTGGTCCGGGCATCCTTGCATGATGGCAAAGAAGTTACTCGAAAGCTTCAGCTTGACCAGCTGCCACAGTCCAGGTGTTATAGATCGATTCGGTATCGTTCCTGTCAATTACCGCTATTATTATTGCGATGCTTGCCGATGTGGCTGAGCTCACGATTCATCCTTGGGGAGAGGAGTTTTAGTAGCTGCGACAAGTCTGTGGAAGAAGTGATAGGACCAAGGTTTGCTACAGTCCTATCACTCTTTGAATATTTCTTTTTCGGCTCGTTGCGCTTGCATTTAGAGGATGGTGCACCATGACCTTCCAAAGTTTTACCCCCTCTCGACAATGGAGGAGCCTTTCCAGTAGTTGGCGCAGTTGCCGTTCTACCGCCTGGTATTAAAAGAGTACCATCCTCGTGTTTTGTTTTATTTGAGATTATCCATAATATGGACCCACGAGTAGCGGAGAAAAGGTCATCTATACAGAGAACCGCTGTATACAGATAAGGCTAGCTGATCCGGATGTCGCCAGGTATCCGGATACTCCGTTCGTGACTGAGCTATTTTTGGAGATGCTGGGCCCTCAGGCAGGTTAATATTCGGTACGAGTCGTATGACACCTTGATCCAGCCCAAAGGAAAAAGGAGCATATCTATAGTTATCCGAGTTAAATTTAAAAATTATTTTGTTATAATTCAAATAAAAACAAATTTGTTAATTCAAAAGTTTGAAAAAATGACAATACCTCAGACTAACTTGTCATATTCACTGAACGCTGAGCCTTAGCAATCAGGCAAAAGCCATAACACGACTTAGTAATATGACCAATCACCAGCTCCAGACAATTGATAACAGTCTTTCATACAACGGTTCTGATGAACGTTGCCACATTTTTTAACATTTAACATAAATGTAGTTAATGCTCTATCAAGAGAATATCTTAATAACTTCACAGATTATTATCCAATCTCTGAAATTCTACATTCCAGAATAATGGAAACATTAAATAAATTAAGTTTTTAGCTAAAGCTAATTTTCCTATTCTCCAGCAGAATAAAAAATTCGGAAAAACTAGACATATTATGGCATACGATATGCCAATAAATTTTGTACAAATTCTCAAAGAATATTTGCAATTTGGTACAGCTGTATTTTTTTCGCACCTGAGGTTTTTTCAAAACAAATGATAAAAGAAAGTTTTCGTAGTCAATTTCTGCATACAAAAATTTTCTTCCTATGTAATAATATAACTCAGTCTAGCACAAAGGAATAAAAATTAAAATTCCAAAAAATTTATGTTTCCTATTATTGTCCTGTCTATGCATAAGCGGATCCTTGTGGCCTACCCCCTCTGCATTCTTCTTCACTTGCCAGCCCTTGATATTTTCAGCAGGCAAGTAGCTGCGATTGCAGCTATTCTCCTTAAAGTGACTAAACAGTGGACAAATTTGGCACCCCAGCATTCTTAATACATTAGGAATCCTCACAGAGAACATCGATTACACCATACCTGAACTTTGGTCTGACAAAAACTTCCATTTAAGCTTCTCCTCTAGATCCTTCTGGGAGGAAGATGCTTTCATGGAGGACAAGTCAATCCATCTTTACACAGATGGATCTAAAACCGATAGCGGAGATGATGGCGGTGTTTTCTCTGATAAGCTAAATCTAAGCCTCTCTTTCCGTCTTCCAAATCACTGTAGCGAGTTCCAGACGGAAATTTTGGCGATTAAAGAAGCTCTGTCTTTGTTGAATAAAAACGTGATATCTGCAAAGGATATCCGAAACTTTTCGGATAGTCATGCTGCTATTAAATCCCTGGACTCGGTCTCATTAAATTCTAAAACCACCCTTGAATGCAGATCATCTCTTATGGAGATGGCAGAGCAGTTCAACCTTAACCTTTGTTGGGTGCCGACCCACAGAGACATTCCAGCAGGATTATGAATGCTGCATTATTTGGTGTCCATTTGCGTAAGTTAAGTCCAGCATTCCGAAGTAACTGCATTACATTCCTTTGAAAATCTTTGCATTCTCTTAGTGAATTTTCACCTACTAGACAATTGTCTACATAGAATCCTTCAAACAATGTCTGGGTTGCCGGTGGATTCTTTCCTTTTTCATCTTCGGCTAGCTAACATAGAGTTTTAATTGCTAAAGACAGTACGGGTAATGTGCCGTATGTGACGATTTTGAGAACTATGTCTTGGAGACTTTGGAGTTCTCTTTCCACAAGATACGTTGTAAATTTCAATCGTCCTGATCGACTAAAATCTGCCGATACACTTTTTCGACGTCAGTCGTGAAGACGATTGGAAACGATCTCCATCGAAGTAGTAAGAAAAACAGATCCTTTTGTACTGTGGGACCGGTTATCTTAATGCTGTTTTGTGATTCCTCAGATGTTATCAATTCCGAGGAGTCGAACACCACTCTCAGTGGTATAATATCTTTTCCAGTATAATCCTCTGATACTTCCATTATATGTCCAAGATTAATATATTCTCGAATGAAATCCTAATATTCATCCCGAAAACTCGCATTTTTCCCGAATCTTTGTTCCAACGTATATAATCGCTTTAATGCCATTGTGCGTATATCTCCCAAAACCATGCGATCCTTCAGAAATGGCAATTTGACGATGTAACACCCTGTTTCATCCCGGTTGTGAGTCATTTGGTAGTGATTCTCGCACATTTCGTCTTCTGTAGACTTGATCTTTGCACTTGGAACTTCTTCTAATTCCCAAAATTTCTTTAGGCCTTTATCTGTACTGCACACACTGATGCATGATCTGAGTATATTAACTTGTGTTTTCTTCCTTGAGGTTGAGATGGTGCTAACTGGTCCCGATAGTATCCAGTCAAACCTTGTGTTTTGTGCCATTGGAGTATTGGCTGGACCCTTTACCCAGACCTTATGACCCATGCGTCAAAAATTGCGGCAAAATGTCTGATCCTATAAGTAATTCAATCTCTTTCGGTTGTTCGTACCATCCAACTTCAATCCCTGTATGTGTAATCACTGATTGGGTGTAAGTTGTTGTGCTGGCAGTCTTGTTGTAGTAATTGGAATTACTAGAGAATCTACCTCCAACGTGATCTTTTCATCGTGAATTGATTCAATGGTAAAGTTGCATGCTGCGATGATATCAGTAGCATGACCGTTGATTCCATTGATCTTTAACTCATACTTGACCAATGGAACTTTTAATTGACGGGCTAATTTCGCTGTCACGAAGCAAGTTTGAGATTGTTGATCGATCAGAGCTCGTACGAGTCTAACTTCTCCCCCAACGCATATATTCACCATGGCTTTGGGTAGTAGTACCATCCTATTACTATGACATGCTATCCTATTACAAGATTCGGGTGTTTGAGAGGGCTTGTTTTACGACTTGTCTTCGCTTAGAACAACAGAGTCTCAGTACATAAAATTCTATTCCAATGAGGTTTTGTACAATAGAGCGAACCTAATAAGTGTAGACAATTTCGTCAATAAGTTGACTCGAAGGCACGTTGCAAGAGCAATGACCTCATCGAACAACCTGATCTCCGGGGCTTACTACCCCAATTATAGGTATCACGAGAGAGTTCGCTTTGACGGCTTTATTCCTCCAGAAGAGTTCCTCTATCTAGATAGTAAAGGTCTGATCCAGGACAGATTGACGTGCCGCTAATCTTCCACGTCGCTCGAACAGCTGCGGACAGGCGACTCAACTACGACAGAGACGTCGCACATGGCAGTGCGGAGCGTCTCCCGTTCAGTAGGGCGGTAGGGAGTCGCGACATGTTCGGCAGCACCAACAATTTTGTTGGCTTGTTGAAGGGTAAGATGCTTCGTCGTCGAACGCCTCCAGTGATAGTTAGCTTCATGTGAAGCAAGGTGTGCCATCCTAATTTTTTTCTTTTTTTTTTAGCCATGGCCGGCTTACATAGTTTTAGGTAGGTTTAATTTAGATTTAAAAAATATATATATATAAAAACAAAAAAAATAAATAAAAATATAAAATGAAAAAAAATATATATATATATATACATATGTTTATATGTGAAGTATATATATATTATGTATATATATATATGCATGTAGCTGTAAGTAGGTTAAGTAGATTACGGTTTAGTTTTAGGTAGTATGTAGGCTTTTAGTTTTAAGTTTTATAATAAAATTAAAATACTCGTAGTCCGTGTACTAAGTTTTTAACCTGTTTTCTTAGTTTAAGCTATAGTTAAGTCACTATAGAATAAGAATAAAACCCACCATAAACGTCGAAAGACATAATTTTTAAGTATCATGTTTAATTTAGAGTGCCCGCATGGGGCCAGTAAGTTACAATAAGATTATTATTAAGTTATTTAAGCTAGTTTTTAAGCGTTTTTGTCAAGCATGTAAGAGTTAATTAATGAAATCAAATAAAAAATGCATTTAAACTGAAAAAAAAACTGTAGTTGTAAGAATATCTTTGGACAAACTCCACCAATTCCGCAATTTCGTTGGGAACCGTAATTTCGGTGCTAAAACCGCAATGGTCGCTGTCATACACGAATGTGCGCAGACAATTTAATGTTTGTAAATTCGTACCCGTCAGTCGTATACGTTTGTCGTACAGCAGCAGGTCCAAATAAGACCCGCCTCTGAGAAACGACGGGTTATCCGTCGCTTTAAGACCGAGTCTGTACATGACATCAACCTAGCGTTGAAATCCCCGCCGAGTATAAAATAATTCTCCCCCGATTTCAGCCTCAGAAGTCGAAAAAGCGTATCGAGCTCTGTTATGAATAAAGTGGATTGTGAAGCCTCAGGTGCATAAACAGAGGCCAAGTGCAGCCGCTTTCCACTGCGGAGCGGGATGTAAATGACGATTGCCTCCAACACCCGGAACCTGCGCAACACTCCCTTGTACACTCTGTGAAATTGTATACCTTCTTTAATGAAGATCGCGACACCGCCTCCGCGTTTGGATCTGGGCCGGTTTCTTCTTCTAACGATATAATTATTGTACTCCAGTTTGTGCTTATGGGTTAGCTTGGTTTCGCTAGCGAAAAGCACATCAGGAGTTTGGTCTTGTAGCTATTTAAACATCGCGGCTCTACGTTCGATCCTAATCAGTGAATTAACATTCACCGCAAGGACCTTCAAAGTTTGCTGCACGTACGTACCCATTACGACTTGTGTTGCGTTAGGCCCGGCATCAGCGCGTAGATCTGGTCTACCCGCTTGGCCTGTTCTTGCACCTGCTTTTGCAGCTGAGGCATCTGCCCTTGGATTGCGAGCCAGATGGGCAGCATGTTAGGTGTAGCTTCCGTTGGTCTCGGTATTGGCGCCTGAGAAGCAACAGTCGCTTGTTGTATCGTGGCCCATCTACCTGAAGCCATTCAGGCGTAGGAAATTTGGGACGTAACGGCTGGTGTTTGAAACTTAACAGGTGAACGTTTGACCTCCACCGTCTGCTGCCGAGCCAGTTTTGCTTTCTTAATGTCAGCGAACTTAGGACAACCCCGATAGTTTGCGATGTGTCACGCGTTTCCACATAACACGCACGAGAGCTGCGACCTATCGGATGCTCGGTCAACACCCAGAGCACAATCCTCTGAACTGAGGTTCCTAGCGCACTTCACGCTTCGAAGCTGCATTTGGCAGTTCTATGCGGCGTGCCCGAACCTCTGACAGCGAACGCACTGTATACCGCCTTCGCTCCTTTTTAGTTTTTCCCAGGGAACCACCTGGTAGTCTAGGACATTGATACTCCTTAGACTATACAGTCGGCTTTCGGGACTAAGCTGCACCAGGAAGAACGGCAGACTCCGTATCTCCAGCCTGGCCCTAGCTGTGGTAAATGGCTTTACCCCACAAACTTGAGTCCTTCGCACTCCTTCTCTTTGAGCAGTGCCAGGATCTCCTCAGGGTCAGAAGACGGTTCCAAACCCTTCAGCAGCATCGATTGCCGCTTTTCATACTTTGGTGTGAATGAGTAGTGCTCCGTCGTCGTTTCCTTTAGGAGCTCTTTCACTTTCTTATAGCCCTCCACTGTATTACAGTGGATAGCATGGCGACCGTTCCCCAATCGCTTAATATTAAAATTACTACCAATGACCAACTTACACAGGTCCTTGGTTGCATTCACCTCCAATTTATAGGTGTTGATAGGAGGCACCTTCTCCTTCTTCTTCGTCTGCTGCTGCTGCTGCTGCTGTTGTTGTTGTTGTTGCTGCTGCTGTTTTTGCCGTTGTTGTGGCTGCTCTTGTTGTTGTTGCTGGTGTTTCTTTTGCTTTTGTTGGTGTTGTTGTAGCACTTGTGCTATTGTATTTGTCTGTTTGTTTTTGTTTGGACTGCTTTTGAAGCTGCGACTTCTCTTGTTGTTGGGATTGCTCATGCTCTTCCCTCTTCCTTCTGACCATTTGCTGTTCTTTAATGGCCTGTACTCTTTGCTGTAGCATTTTTATGCTGCTACTTATCGACTCGATTTCCTCCTCTTCATCGTCCGACTCGCTTACTGCCAATGAAGCGAAGTTGTTTCCTGCCTTCACTCCACCAAGCATTACAGTGGACGTTGGTAGGGTGGGACGTTGTGCCAAGTTAGAGGTTGGCTTTAGCTTCCTCTTTCTCTTTGGCTTTGGCGTTTGGCTCGAACCACTCGAAGCCTCACCTCAGCCTCACCGAAGCCTATCTCAGCCGATCCCGCTATTGGCATAGCGGACCGCTGTCCACAATCCATCACGTCGGTTTGTATTATGCAAACACTTTTTTAATAAAAATTGTCTTTTTAAATGAATTAAAAGAAGAAAAAAAAAAAAAAAACTTTCGCAGAGGCTGGGAAGCGAACCCACAACCCCGAGATTTATTGTCCGGGTCTGTATTTCAGTATTTTTCAGTATTTTTATTACAGTATAACAACGACATTTATAATAGACCATTCAGATCTTTAAGCTATAAATGTGATACAATTAATAAGTGATTTAAGATTAAACTAAAATTATAATTCTTTCTCAATAAGGTAAACTTAAAAATATTAACAACTGATTGGAATAAATTTGAGTACAAAGAAAGAGAAAAAAAAGAAGAAAAAAATAAATTTATAAGCTTTCTTGAACAATTTAAATAAAATATTTGTATGATGTGAAATTATGTTCAGTATTCCTGCTAGTTGTCTGCTATATGTCGAAAGAGAGTTTCACTAAAGCTATTTGTATTATAGAGTCGTCTTATATTAAGGGGGAGTGAATTCCAAAGGCGAATGGCGTGAACGAAAAACTGTCGTTCGGTAACTTGATACGCAACACGAGGTACAATTAAACTTAAAGATCTACTTGAATGCGAAAACCTTAGTTTATCATATAAGTATTGGGGCTGTTGGTTGATTATAATCCTGTGTAGATATTTGATTGTGCAGTAGTCAAAATATCGGTCAAGTGTGCAACCAAGAATATTTTTGGTATAAGCCGACACATGAGCAAAACGATTTAGGCCGTATACGTATCGCACAACATTGTTAAAAGCAATGTTGAGCTTACGTCTGGCAAAGGCGCCGGTGCAACAAAAAACTTCGCAGCCATATCTTATCAGAGGAATGAGCACGGCCTTGACCAACATAAGCTTCGTATTTATTGGTGTGAAGCTTTGAGTTTGGGAGAGATTTCTAAGACATCCGTATATTTTTGCCACAACTGAGCAAACGTGGTCGTCCCAGGTTAATTTTGTATTGAACCAAATACCAAGATTTTTGGCTTTGTTTACAAATTCGATAGGTTCATTACCAAGGTATACTGAAGGAACGTTAATAAAAGATAAGGGGTTTCTATTTATGAGAAGACACTTCGTTTTTCTTGGGTTAAGCTGCAGAAGGTTTTCATCTGCCCAGCAATGGATACGTTTTAGGTCATCATTAAATTTCAAAGCAGCATGATCAATAAGATCATTCTCAAAGCTTAAATAGAGCTGGATATCGTCAGCAAACATGTGAAAATTAGAACTTTTAATGCTTTTAGGAAGGTCGTTGATAAAAATTGCGAAAAGTAGGGGACCCAAAATGGATCCTTGTGGAACACCAACTGAAATTGCAATGTAATCTGACACAGCATTGTCTATACCACTTCGGCTACCGAACACTTGAAAATTCGTTGTTTAACACTGTATTTATTTTTTTCCACACTTTTAAAGTCGAACACTAAATGCGTAATGCGTGTGATCTACGCTGAGGTCTATGAACGACTGACATAAAAACAAATCCTTTGAGGATGTTCTCTTTCGCTTTTATTCCCAAATGTTTGCTAACCCAGTCCGTAAAAAATCCATAGCTGACTTACTCATTATCATAACTAAAGCATTCGATATGGTCCGCTATGATATTTTACTGAATGAATTTCACAATAATGAATTTCGATTTAAATCTTGCCTTTAAAACATTTCCCAAATTATGAAGTTAGATGCGATGCGATGTGACACACCTAAAGTTAGGTGTCTTAATTTGGGTGATCATCACAGCTGAACATCGTTCACTTTTCTTGCTGTTGGTGTTTTTTCTCCCTTCCACTTTTTGACCCTATTGCAACCAAGTTCGTCCGCAATTCTGCATCTACTGAAGGCCCTGCAACGGTAGTCAGACAAAACTCAACTTACCAAGCTTTCAAAGAAAAAGTAAACTGTAAGTGTGCTGTGCGAATTTTGTGAGTTTTACAAGTTTTTTTTTTTCCAGTTTTTCTTCAAGTGAATGGTACAAGTACGTCGATTGCAATACTTTCCTCTTGTTACTCAAGAAGGCTCCTTTTGAGATTGACAAACGGTTCAGTTTTGGCACAACAAGTGTGCCCATTGCTCCCAATTTCCATAGCGTTTTGCATTGTAATCGGTGTCCCCCGCTTCGACTG
This sequence comes from Volucella bombylans, assembly GCA_949129095.1. Taxonomy (NCBI): domain Eukaryota; kingdom Metazoa; phylum Arthropoda; class Insecta; order Diptera; family Syrphidae; genus Volucella; species Volucella bombylans. The sequence continues at coordinate 263,797,901 of OX422140.1, read as the reverse complement.
TCGTGGAGCTGTTTAACGATTTCTGGGGTAAGTTTCCTAGGGATTTTGAGCAGCATTATTACTTCTTCGTTTTCTTTTTCCCACATACGATGTAACTGGCCGGTACTTAACTTACATTTTTATACCAAAAGTTTTTAATTCCGGTTTTTCTTGTGAGATGTCTTCTTTGTTGGATCGCTGTCCTTCTTTTAGCCACTATTCTTCAGTCAAAATCGGTTTGTCAAGTTCAATTCGCCTTTTGAACAGTGTAATTATTAGTGTACTCGTAATTTGGCTTGTTGTGTTTTAGTTAACTTATCATGCTATTTGCGGGTTGTTTGATTGGGAAGTTGTTTGAGGTTGTTGGTACTGTCTTCCGGTTAATGAAGTCTAGTTGAAAGGGAATAGCAAATGGGCGCCTAAGATATCGTATATTGTGGTGGAAAGAATTTTCTGGAATATACTCTTGCCAAAATGATTTGTTGTTGCTGTTTATATTTAGTTGTGCATTTTACATATGGATACAAGCGCGTACAATGTTGAAAAATGAGAGGTGGTTCGCTGGTAACATGTTAGTTAGTTTGGTGAAATTGCTATTGCTATAGATAATAATTCATAAAAGCATCAAGAGGGTCAAACGAACGTGCTACGAATGAAACAGATTTCTAAATATTTAAAAAAATGGTTAATTATAAGCTGCAGCGGCTTTTAAGACATGTTTTCCTAAACTCTAACCATCTTTGGGTAAATTGGGGAAAATGGAAAACAAACAGAAGGCAAATATGAATGACAACTCATCCGAGTTATTTCAGTCAACTATTGAGCTTTAAAGTTGGATAACATTGTAATAAATTGGCTGCATAAAGAAGAAGAAATATGGATCTTTTCAATTGTGAATGCATATATTGCAGCTTATACAAATATATAAGCTCATTTGAAATTGTGCAGTTATTTGGAGATCAAAGGTGATAGAGTCTATGATACTAGCATACCGGATCAATAGTTTATACAAATCATACAACCACGTACTGTTGAATTAATTGGTGATATGACTGAAAACTTAGAGTGTTATTAACTTACTTACAATCATGGGTGAACCTTGGTCTCAAGCAACAAGTCTGTCCAGCGCGATAGATTTTTTTTTTCCATAATTGGAGCGCACTCAAGGGATTTTGCATTCCCTTAAGATGTTGGCACACGGCACGGGCGAAGGGAAGTTAGGGAGGGTAAAAAGGGAAATACCGATATGCTGGTCTTAAATTTTTGCAAATTACAATAACTAGGAAATAAAGAGCTCGGCATGGCATCTCCTAAGCGAATTGTTTGGCTTAGATGAGATATATCTATATAAATCACATAAAAGACTAACTCTTTTTTTAAGAAGTAAGCTCTTATTAGTTGTAAGGACTATCATTAAATAAAATAATTTAGCCTTAAATGAACCCAATCACGATATTTCAGAGTACATCCGAAAGTGGACAGAGTATATAGATGAGATCCCTCGCCAGCTGAACCCGGTGCCACACTCCAAATTAGTTCAAGCCCAGCTACTCATTTGTGAACCACCTTTGTCCTCTGCTGTACCGTCGCTCGGAGTTGTACTCGAATTGTACTTTATATAAGCTATTAGATATATTGGCATAGCCGAGTCATTTTATGCGTTAGATCCATAGACGCCTGACTAAACCTATGATGCTGAACAGCCCATGCAGCCCATGCAGTTACTGGTTGAAACTTCTCCTTCATTCTCCTTCAATGCAAATGAGATCGAAAATCACTCGCAGTGTCTTTTTACAAAGCGGACAAGTGCGTCTTTATCCGTTTTCAGCAAGGTTATGAGTGTGCCTCTAGCTCAAGTGGTAGTGTATTGGTTTCTAAATCGAACAATTCCGAATTCAATTCCAACAGCGCCCGAAAGACATTCTTTTCTTCAGGCAAATAAAATTATATATGATGAGTGGTTGCCTAGAATACAACAATAAGACCAATTACACTACCAAATTACTCTCCCCATTAAAATGTTGGATGCCAGCCATGAGGCGAAATTGCCACTGATCCAAAACAACTTTCCTTCTCTTTCTGTCCAATTTTCCGAAAAACTTAACTCATGCTTTGGCGGCATAAATGTAGTCACTCCCACTTAGTTCTTTAAAAAAAAGTAAATAAAAACAGGGTTGTGTAAAAAGCAAATTTGGTAGTACGAGGGAGAGTTCCGTTCCTCATTAGATTTCTGATATCAACAAAACAACGATCCGCAAGTGTAATTCTGTGTCTGCTTTTTGCGCTGATGTCGCAGCTGCTTGTCAATGCATAACCAAGATAGACGAATTCCTTTACTACCTACAACAACCAATGGTGGCCTCCTCTCCCAGCTGTTGGTGGTATTCATCCTTTTCTGATTTAATTGATGGCTTACTGTGGTCGTCCAATAACATCAATGCTATACATGTCAGTAATTGTGTTAAAGGGCCGTGCCTCTTTTGTTAGCTAATAAGTTTCACACAACTATTCCTTGGTGTTGATAGAAAGGTCGCTTGATCACTCGTCGCATTTTCGTTGAAATTCTCGATTAATTCAAAACTAAATCACTATAGTCATCCTGCACAACTTGACTTATTTGGCAATTATGTCCAAACTCGGCATGGCGTTTTATAGCTCTCTCTGTCCCATTTTCCTAAAAACTTAATACATGCTCAGGCATTTTAAGTGTATTAATACCCATTTGAGTGTTAAGTTCTTTAAAAAAAGAGCGTAATGTAAGGTTGCTCTTACATTTCAGATGTTGTCTTCACATTTTAAATATGATGATCAGTGTTAGATAGTGCAGCAATTTATTATTATTGCTAATTTTTCACAGTAAAGTATGATTATTTTTATCAGACATTGATAGTTATAATAAGGTAGATAGTACTAGCAGCTTTTGTATGGTCTACCTTCTTCTTTGAAATATGCAATATCAATAATATCTAACGTTACATATTTCTCACCTATGTTTGCATTACGACCAATTGGCTGAATTCGCGGATCTAAGTATCGTTCAACACGGGGCTAATGTTTTACCCCATTACTTACTAGAATAGTTTGCAAATCTTTTTACATTTCAGTGATCCAATTATTTCTATTTCGGCCTATGTACTGAACTTCGGCGGAAACTTAAGCCTCTGCTCCTTTTTAAACCAGTTTTTAAAACGACCTTCGTTTAACACAGAGTTTGTTGGAACGGATTTCCGCCTATTTAATATATAATAGTTATAGAAGCGTATTATTTAAAGATTTTTTTATTATCTCCTATTCAACAAATGAAGTATACTTATACTACTATAACAAGATTTGTATGTACGGGTAGTAAATAATGGGAAATATAATAATGAATGTCTTTGGATATTGGATGTCTAATTGCACACACCTTAATAACTTTTTTGAATTTTATTTCGATATGAATTATTATGAAATTATTGGATTTCTTACCCCTGGAATGTCGATATCTTTCCTCATGTCATGGGTCGAACAGACATAAAAAAGCTGCAATATCTGCTATGGAGACTACTATTGAGAACCGGTGGAACAATGACAGCAGTCGCAGCGTTTAATCGGATTCGGTTGGTCCTCGACGCAACCTATGAGCAATTCCCTAAATATTATGGGAAAATCATTATTGGCGATTTTAATCACACGCCAGGCAATGTCATCTTTGAGCAAGTAACCCACCCCACCTCCACCGCTAGCATCACCTCCGGCAACGAACACAGGCTTGTTGGTCATGCGGCGAGTTGTAAGCCAGTACACGGTTTCCACACGTTTAAATTTCAATGAACTGATCTAGCTGACTCAATGAGTAGATCCGTACCATTCCAAATGCAGTGAATTATTGCTAATAAATTCTACGTAATGTGGTTACAATCGCAAGAGACTGCCACTGAACGAGTCTCTGTTAACCTCTGGAGAAGTCCAGTGCCGGCAGCATCTAGAATAAGAAGCCTAGTGGAATCAGTGCCAGATAGTAATGAGAGAGGCCGCCTCTGATGAGCTTTGTTTCTTTGTTCGAGGGGGTGTTTCGCTAACGAGTGCAAAGAGACAAATGTAGAAAAAAATTTATATACAGAGCGACCCGGAAGAAAAACAGAAAGAACGTTTGCTTCTCAGAATAATAGGCGCTCGATCATGGCTTAAGAGCAGTGCTATACAAGGAATGAACTTCGAAAATGTTACCGAAAAATAAGGCAAACATGCAAAAGCTTTAAAGCCCGAAAAGAAATCTAGTATGGGGAGGGAAATCTCATAGCAGTACCACAGTCGATGGTAAGAATCTCTTGAGGTTTTTTCTGCAGACAATTAAACGGCGACAACGAACAACATCAAGGATGAATCATTCTACCTGAATGACGATACGAGTAGATAACATTTCCGTCCACCCGACCAAGATGAAGTAAGAGAAGCCTAAAAAAGCCGCTGGAATCGACGACTTAATTGACGAGCTGTTTAAAGCACAGGTGATGTTACCGCGAATTGATGAATCTCCTTCCGCTTGATATTCATACCATTTGATGCATTCTCAAAGTCATCTTCAGTTTAAAGACAAGCGGTCTTTGGTACAAGACTCACTGCAACTTTGATGACCTTGTGCGCACACTGTCTTTTGACTCTGGTCTTATGCTGTATGATACAATGACACCAGAACACCTGCTGCGGAGAAAATAAGAAGTCGACTTTCCTTTTGTCCAGCAATGGTTTCGGCCCGAATCTGAGCCAGCAAAGGAATGTGCTCGGGTCTTCAGGGATTGCTCCAAAACCGATTTAGGTTGCGGAGCTGTGTCCTTCAACATTAGATTTCGCGCCTCGTTAGAAAAACTTTCGTTTCGCGGAGAAATTTGCAGTCCTGATCGCAGTGTACAGTGAAGAATCGGTGCAGGATGTGAAGCATTTGCAGCAGTAGTGACAGACAGGCTACGTTTGAAGCTCTACTGATCTCTGGTTCGACTTCCAAGCTATTTTGAGAACAGCCGGAAGGTTAAATTCACTCAGTCTTGTCTGGCTCCCAGGATGCAATGCGATCACAGGAAATTAAATCGCCGAGAAATTTCCTAGGCAATGCTCAGGAGAGAGTTTTCAGGAACCAAACCTACGTAAGGTCTGCCTCTTTCCTCGGTAAGGGTTTCCATTGACAGTTATGTGCACAGGAGTGTGACATGGTAACTTTAATCTGTAGTCTATTGCACGTCGTATAAACTTTAATGAATTTGAGTTGATAATCGTTCGCCGTCTGCCTCTCATCTAGCACGTGGTGTCAGTCTTGTGATTTTTCGAAACAATTTAATTCGCGAAAATACCTAATTCTAACGACTATACCGGTATTATGGTCATCACCGGTATAAGCATTAAATCCCAAAAAACCATTGGAAGTGAATACACAAATGTTGCTCTATTGTGGAAAAAATGATTGCAACAATATAGATGGGTTGAAACCGTGTCTCAATAATAACATAACATACGAGTATATCACCTGAAATACAAGTGTTGTTACTTTTATGTCTGCCTTGGGATCTGACGCGGTAGACATTTCCAATTCCTTCATGCTTACGTCAGAAGAAAAAAAGAGTTTAGAGGTCGTAGTGGCTAAATTCGAGAAGGACTTGGCTCCAAAAATAAGTATCACATTTTAGAGATACATCTTTAATAAACTGACCCAAAACGAGCATGAACCTTTTGATGAGTTCTTTACAAGAAGCAAAAAAATGTGAGTTTGGTTCGTTGGTATGTGGCATAATACGTGACAAAATTGTGGTCAGCATTGTTAATGATGCAATAACAGACAAATTGTTGAAAAAAGCAGAGGTTTCATTAGACGATAGAGTTAAAATTGGCGAGTCAACTCAAGGAATTACACAGAAACGGAGAAGCGGTACATTCAGCCGATAAAACGAGGAGGTCGATAAATAACCAAATCGGCGACAATGAGTTCTACTCCAGAAGGTGTGGAACTACTCTCCCAGGAAAAAATTGCCCAGCGTTCAATAAAATGCATCAAATGTGGACAAATGGTACACCAAGCTACGGTCTGTACAGCAAAGACAAAAAAACGTGACAGAAAAGTCCATGCCTTCACAAACAACTTAACTAGTGACAAAAGCACAAAAAAAGTTGGCTTCGTTCGTAAATGATAAGATCAGTGTTCTGTGAAGTAATATGGAGCTGTGCATTGCGAAACACAATAACGATGTTATCATTTAGAATTGTTGTCTCCGATGACATCAATGGGATGTCACCGACGTGGAATCACTTACACTCAAGATATGTCTCAAAGACGAATTTTAAAAGATTTTTCAGGATATAATATATATATTTTTTTATAAGATGATTCAAATTGTATGAAAGAAACGAAAAATGAAACACATAAAAGTGGATTTGTAGTGTTTTTTTCTTTTATTGTAGCGGGTTGTGATTCCGTTTTGTAAACATTGAACAGTTTGTTACGAAGTTAGAGGCCTAATGTGATCCATTTTTCCTTAAGTTAATCGAAAGAACATTTGATCTACTCGAAACGGATTTAAGTTTTTATATTAAATTTTTGACTAAATTCTTTTCAACATTGTAATTTGTGCGGTTTTTTGAAACAATTTGTGTCTGCTGGTTGGACATCGCTGTATTTTGCTGCTTGGTATGTGCTAATTTCATTTTGTTTTTTGTGAAAATCCGTGTTTGCAAGGTGGACTTGGACAGTACTAGCAAACTGGTGGATTTTCGGCAATCATTTGGAAAATCGAAACTCCACAAGTAAGTGAATGGTATTTACTTTAGGTTGGACCGAGTTTTTTCACACCTTGAAAAGGATATCTCAAATCTCTCCAAGAGATCTTCTAAAGGCTCACTTTTAGGGAAAATATTGGAGCCAGGGTAATATTATTATTATTATTATTGGCCCGAGTCTACCTCCGACAACTTTATTAAGCAAAAGCTTAACGCTAGGCTTAAAAACTATCAAAGATATTCTTAACCTAATGGGGTGAGGAGAAATGGTGGACAGGGGAGATGTTAAGGGAGTGGCATATTGGCAGTCAACATTCTAGATATGGGTTCAAAGTGACCGTAGTTGGTGCGGTGAGTTCAGATCAAGAAGAGGGGGACAGATCTTAGATTACGGGGATTAGGAGCGAATGCAATATTTTGCGTTATTCTCGACCAGTCCATATTTCCAGTCAATAACTGGTGGATCAGCGACTTCACGACGTTTTTCTTAGGGTATGCATGCTAATTAGTTTTAGCCTATTTTCATAGGGTGATAGACCACGAAATGCTAAACGGATAAACCTGCTTTGGACTGCTTCTATTATTTGAATGTGGCTTATAGGGTGACAAAACTTGGCTGCAAATTCGAGAAGAGGCCTTAGAAAAGTAATGTACAGGGACTTTGTAACGTAAGGGTTGGAAAGTTCTTTTGACCAGCGTTTGATAAAGCCAAGTGCAGAGTTAGCTTTATTTATAATGCTGTCAATATGTGAGTCCAAATTCAATTCTCTGTGAAAAATTTTTCCTAGATCTCGTACTTAGGTAGTGGAAGGAATAGGCTCATCGGAGATGAAGTAGTTTCTTGGTGGGGGAGGTAGATGTTTACGGGAATAGGTTATCGCTTAACATTTGTTGACATTAAGCTCCAAAAAGTTTTGCTTGCACCATACCGAAAACTTATTCAAGTCAACTTGCAGGCAATGGAGTCAAAAGGCAATGAGATGACTTTGGAAATTCTCATGTCATCAGGGAAAATGGAAAGATTAGAATTCGTTAAAATGATATTTATATCGTTAATTGTGAGGATAAATATGATTGAACATAGGTGACTACCCTGAGGTAGTCACCAGATGATGCTTTAATGGGGTCGGATATTGAAGATCTGAAAATGACCTTGTATTCTCGGTCTTCTAAATAGGATTTGGTCTATGCCACAAAATGAGTGGAAAAGCCAAGTTCTTTTAGTTTAAAAATGATAAGTTGGTGACAAATTTTATCGAATGCCTTGCTGAAATCAGCGGAAATTGAATCGGCTTCATCCCCGTCTTCTAAAGCATGAAGCATCCTAGAGACGAACTCTGTTGATTTACCTTTCATGAAACCGTGCTGATTTGGGCATATAGTTGGCCTATAATTGCCGACTTCGGTCTTATTGATTTTTTATGAACAGGGATGATGTAAGATTCCTTCCATAGGAAAGGAAAAGTACCTGTTGAGAAAAACAAGTTAAATAAGGCAGCAAGGGAGGACCGAGATGGGTAACACACTCTTTTATTACAAGGCCGGACGAAAAATCATCTTTAAGCTTGGTAATTTTTTTAGATACCAAAGTTGTTGTTATATTTAGCGAGATGGATGACGTCTCTGGATAGTTTCTCATATAGCTAAAGTAACTAGGATCGGGTTCAGCTGTGTTCTTAGAAAAGTATTTGTTGAAATGGCAGGCCAAGAAATTTGCAATGGTTTTTGTGTCGGCAGAAGATTCAATAAGAAATTTAATAGTAGATGGGTAGCCGTCTGACTTTCTTTTGGTATTAACAAACTGGTAGAATCATTTAGAGCCCGCGACTAAACTAAATTGCATGCGGTAGAGGTACTCAAGTTAAGGAGATTCACAGACTTCAGAAAAACATTTGTATAACAATCAATAATTACTGTAGTCGGAATCAGATCGAGTTCTTAACAATTTGTGCCACAACTTGTTTCTGTTATTACGGAGAGAGCGCAACTGCTTGTTGTACCAGGGAGGAGCTAACATGCAGTCCTTTCGGAAGGTATACGGATCCGATTGGGCAAAGCAGGAGAAAATTAACGAATAGAACGTTGATAGGGCACGATCAATGTTAGTTGTCTCAGCAATAACGTGAAAGTTAATTTAGCTTATGAGGTTTTTAAGTTTGTTAAAGTCAGTTCTTCGGAAGTTAAATGAAAATGAATTTTCCGAATCGACACATGTGTTGCCTTTTTCATATGAGTATATAATTGATAAGGTGGAATGAAGGCGGTCTAGGGTAGAAAGAACATGATCACTCCTACAGTTATATGAATCTGATGTGAAGACAAGGTCGAGTTGTCTGTTCATTGTATTAGGTATACCACTAATCTGATATATACTTGAGTTGGTTAGGCAGTCTACCATCAATATTTCTATTTCAGAGGACGAATTAAGAGAGATGAAATGAGACGAATCATCGTAAAGCTCCCATTTAAGGTGAGGGATGTTGAAATCTCCTACTAGAACAATGCCATCTTCAGGTTGTGCGTCATCAATCAAAGAATCCACTGCGTGGACTACAGGTTGATAACACTCAATTGGTTGAAACGGGTGAATATAACAACAAAGTACGTAAAGACAGTGGTTGGGCAGCGTAATGTTGACACATACTAACTCAAAGTTGTTAGTGTGGGGAATATTGACAGGAATTGCGTGAAAACAGTTCCGCATTGCTAACAAAACACCTCGGCCACAGGGATTATCAGCTCTTTCAAATCCATCTTTTCGAAAAACCTTGAAATTTGGAGGAAACAGCCCATGGTTTTTAATGTCAGGAATTATATTTGTTTCAGTAAGAACAGTTAGGTTATAGGAAATCTTTTGAGAATTGAGATACACGGAGGAGATTTTACAGCTCAAACCTCTTGTATTTTGGTAGTAAATGGACAGATATTGTGGACTGGAGTATACAGAATTCAGTTTGTTAGGAACTGTAATAGTTTTTAAAATTTGAACGAGTTCTTCGCAAGTGGGAAATAAGTTTAGAGCCGACGCGAAGACAGCGTAGAAAAATCATAATGAACTTCGTCGGAAGAGATGTCGAAACTTTCATGGTAGCGAACGAAAATTTGCATCAATTCTACTGGCTTAATAGGAAGATCTGCTCGTTGAATCGAAACCATAATGTTGGTTGTGGTTATGCCATCAATGCAAACGGAGTTGGGTTATCTCAAACGAGATACTACATAACGACTGTCATCATTCATATGAGAAAATTTTTTAGCGAGTTGGCCAGTTGGTGGAAGGAGTGGGTTAAGGTACAATATTTCGGGTGAGAATAGGGGGCAGTCAAATTAAGAGAACGAGCGGATGAAGAAGGGACAGGTTGGATTGGTAAATGATGATGAGGAAGACGTTGTTGGGTTTAGTATATGGGAGCTAATAAAATTAAGATATTTGTATGATAGGGTAAAGTTAGTGGGAACTTGGGTAGAAGGCGCAGGAGCAAGGTTAAATGAAACTCTGTTTTGAAGCAGCTTTAAAGGTTTTGTGAGTGGAGGGAGAGGATTTGGTATCGCGACTCTGATGTTCTTTTTGGATGGTGCAAAGGGGGAAAGGAGTGAAGAGAATCTTGGAAAAATTTGGGTCTTAAATGACCAGTTTGAGTCTGGTTGTTGATGGGGATAGGGCAGAATTGTGGGGTTATCTTTTCTTTTATTAGTAAACTTAGGAAGAAAGTAGACAGTTCCTGTTTTTTGGGGGCTTCAAACTTAATTTTATTTAATTTTTGAATTCGGCTGGTTCATTCAGGGAGAGTCGAGGATGTACCAAAAGCTCTAATTATTGGCAATGGTCTTAAGACGGGGTGTCCCAAAAATCAACGTCAAGCCGGAATCGGGTGATAGGTCAAATTGTGTCGGTTATCACAAAATTATAAAAAAAAATCTAAGTCATGTACTTTTAAAATTATTTACTTTTCTTCGATCTTTTTTTTTGGCAAGTAACCCCGAGTCACTCTTCTGTAAATTACGATCCAAAATTGAAACATAACTATATCGTTTTTAACTAAAATATTCCTTTTTTGTCCATCCGTGTATCTAAAAATCATTAATCACCCAACTGGAACTGACTGTACTGACGAAAAAAAGGTACTATGCCATTTTGGCAAGTAATTTTAAAAGATGGCGTATTTAGTCTGGATTCGAAAATGGTATGACACTTGCTAGACTAACGCTTTATTAAGGACAAAAAAAATATTTTGTTAAAGAAACCCGATTGATAGTTAATTCTTTTTAATAAGTTAAAATGAGTACCAAGTGTGAGCGAGATAGACAGTGACGCCGTGATTGAGATGGATAAACACGCCATTTCGAGTAGTGTGAGTGAAACAGATAGAGATGCCACAGATGTATAGCTCGTCCTGCAAGGATTTGTTACACGGGCTTACTGCAGATGGAGATGCATCCGGCTTACTAGAGATTCCTCCAATCTGCATCTTGGTTGATCTAGTGGATGCAGCTTCCTCATTAAGAAAATTGAGACCATGTTGGATGGATCCAATTTTTTCGGTATGTTCAGCATGCTTGAGATGTAGAAGAGTGGATTGGCCAGCCAACGTTGACATAATTTTTTCCAACTGAATTGAAGTTGACTGAATGGTAACGTGTTTGAGCAGTGAGACTTATCAGAATCTGCTAATCTATTGATTTTAGAGTGCAGAGATTCTATGGTGATTATGCTGTTATCGATCGAACAGTATATGCTAGATTGTCATGGCTCTCGGAAATGAGTTTGGTTATATTTTTACCACTGAATTGTACTTCGCATTTCAGCTCTGCAATTCAGTCTGCAAGCCCAGTTAGCTGCTAGCTATTACATTTTATAGCCATCATTATACTCGTATGTGCTTATACTTTTCGAGATGAGTTTTAAAGTTTGTGCTCAAACCAATGCATATGGGATGGAATTTCTTTCCACATATTCCAGTGCATGTAACCATTTCCACTGCGTTAGTAGGTAGCGCAGTCAGCAAATCCACAGGAAAACATGGTTAAATTATAGCAGGGTATTAGCAAGTCGTTTATTAATTATTATTTATTGTTTTTTTTTTTAAAGACACTGTGTTTTGATGACACTGAGAAAATAAAAAGTCACTGTTTTTTGATGACACTGCGAAATTATGGTGTAAGTGATTGGGAACAAGTAATACGGTTCGAATGGGGTCAAACACGAAACAAAAAAGGTCAAACAGAAAAACAATTATTAACTAATTATAGCGGGGCGAAATTGAAACACGTCCGTACTTGACGGTGGGTAGAATGAGTATAAGTGTATATGAAAAGTGTATTAGTGAGCTTAAGGAAGACGATAAAGGTTCTGAAATTGAGGTTACTTACCAGCACATTCGGGACCTTTATTTCGAATATCATGGGAACCGTTTAGATACAATCTTTAAGGCTAAAGAACATTGGCGATGATTCCACGATTTGTTTGCATCTGTAGTGCATCACAATTCATCTTGGTCAGAAATTCAGAAGACGCGCTACCTTAAGACGAGCGTATCTGGAGAAGTTGAGAAACTTTTACCGCACTTGGGGATTGTTAACAGTAATTATGCTAAGGCATGGGCTAGGCTATTCTTAAAAGTAAGTATGATTATAAATTGTGTCTGATTAGCACTCAGCTCATGTGCTTATTCACTAGGCAGTCAGTTACCTGTAGAAACCATCATCAGTAAATTCTTCAAAAAGGACATCGCAACGAAATTCGTCCCACACTCAATCAAAAACCTCGAAGTTCACCTGCAAGTTTTTAAATATGAGCACTCCTAAAAAATATCATGATGCCAAAAGATTAAGTCTACGTTTTATTGTTTTGCCTATATATTCGTCCTAACCCTGCCCTAGCCCACCTAAATATCACTATTGTCAACAACTACGCCATTCCTTATTGCACAAGAGTCCAAATCATCTTCTTTATATACAAAATTCGATTTCACATTTGCCTTCTTCCACTACATAAAATAACCTATGCAGTTCTCAGGCTCACTCTTCAAAGACAAACAATACAAATCAACCTTCACTCTCTTACCCAAGAAACATACAAACATATGTTAGCTCTACGTTCAACAGTGAAGTTCCGGTATTCCATCCAGCAAATGAAGAACAGCCTTCAACCAGCTCTGGCGTTAGAAATCACCATTCAACACAAGATTCTCTCACACAGATTTTATTAGCCACGGCCATTATGAACGTAAGGACGTCTTCAGGGAACAGTTTGCTGCTCCGTACTTTACAGGGTTAAGACTGCGAAACCTCGTTCATTACGGAAGTCCTACTTCTTCGTCTAAGTCCCCTGATGCCGAGGTGTCCAAGTTAGGTTTGGTCAGCTGTGGCACTTGTAAACGGTTTGAGGACATCACGTTTACATCATATTATACATCCTTCGAAACGATGAGTAAGGCATTGATATTTAAGTCACTGTCTGGGCTCTTCCCAGCCCGAACCCTTCCCGTTGGCGATTGGGGTTCCTCACCTGTATACAATAAGCAGACTCAGCGTTCAAAAAGCCAGCTTAGGTCGATTTTCTGTTGGGCAGCGATGTATTGGCCGATATAATTCTTCCAGATCTGAAGCGTTATGAAGACAATGTGGTGGATCTTGTTCCGTAAGTCACCTGTTCAGCTTCGAACAATCAGAGTATATTTCCAAATTTACGACCTTGATGCTGCACTCCAAAAATTTTGGGAGTTGGAAGCAACTCCATTTAAACCCAAGGGCTACTTGGGTAGCCCTTCCATTCAAGGAAAAACTACGTCCTCTTCAATGTTTTAGGTCTCTGAAAATACTTTTGGCAGCAGAACATCAACTACATGGGCAATAGCTTTCATGTCTTGAGGAATATCGGCAGCTCGGTCACATGAGCGAAGCATACGAATTCGACATATATAGTATACCAAAGGTCACTTTTTTTTCCACATCATGACGTTGTCAAGTACAGCAGTTTCACGGCAAAGGTTAGAGTTGTTTTTGATGCATCATTTAGGACATCTGACTGATACTCGCTCAATGATCATCTGATGACTTACAACACAATGTCACCTATGTCTCTGTGCGACACTATAACGTTTCTCTTTCTCAGCAGGCATCGAGAAAATTTACCGGCAGATAAGGGTGGCGGATTCGAACTCGAACCAATCTTTTGGCTTTATTACTCCTTAAGAGTCAACTTAGAACTAACTACAATTTTTGAAAAATGAAATACTTATAATCTTTTGCAACAAGTGAACGGCGTCAGCAGATTCGTCTTCAGGTGCAGTTCTAATTTCGGCATATGTATCCCGTGCATGTGAATAATTGTGCTTGCATGTGATAACAGCATGCTTTTCGTTGGACTGTTGTGAAGATATGATTTCCATGGTAAAGAATTTGCGTAGTTTCGGATTATGTTTACAGAGTTCTATATAGGGTGTTAACCCTTCCCCTCTTCATTTTAAGCGTCCTCGCATAATTTATGTGTATGGAAGATTGTAAATATTTTTGTGATAAGCTGGGACTTCGCAGGATATTGATTCCTTTGAAGATGCCAAAGGTGATGCTATTGCTATTGGTTCGTTTTTGGATGATGATGATCTGAGTAATGAGTAATTGATCCACTGATGGACTTCTTTTTCGATCGTACTGATATGTTTTGTATTATTAATATTTAGATATTTTACTAGTTTTTCAATTGTCAACCTGTGCGGACGTGTTTTTCTTTTTCTCCCCAGTTATTATTTTCCACTTTTTTTTCAAAGTCCCGTAAACTGCCGACTCAGTATATCTACCGTTGTTCGTCGACCTAGTTTTGTCTGCCGATTCCTCAAACTCAACTGTGCCAGTTTTGACCCCAAAACATAACAAAACCAAAACGAAAACAAAACAACAACAAAACAAAACAAAAAAAAACAAATCCAAACAAAATTAACCTCAATAAACTAATAATGGAAAAGTGCTGTGCTAGTGTTTTGTGCTCAATTGTTGACCCCAACGCCGAATGGGTAGCATGCAATGGTCTCTGTGGAAAATCATTCCATGCCATATGCATCGGACTAACCCGTAGATCCATAACCTACCTCAAGGAGTATTGCAGTCTTTTCAATTTTTACTGCGACGAGTGCAAAGAGATCACCTTGGCTCACGTTATGTTGGCAATTAAATCCAACAACGAGTCTATCAATGCGATGCTAACCGAGAATGGTCATATTAGCAGAACTATTTTGGACAGAATAGAAAAGATTGAAGACTCAATAAACTGCATTGATAGTAATGTGGATGCTTACAAGTCCACAGGAAGAATGGTCGAAAAGCAACTGGCAGCGATCCAAAACCTATCGAAAAACAAATCTAACCACGACAACGAGAGCGAAGTACTCAAATATCACTTCGACGGAATTAAAGCTTTCCTCAAAACAAATTTTGCCAACCTCCTTAAGTCCAACGAACTCACACACATAAACGACTCTATCAACCTTCTCCGTACTGATCTCGACTTGCTTTTTCAATCCTCCTCCAAAACAACACATCACATCCCGCATCCATCAGATTCTACGCTCGATGACCTGACCCTAAAAATGATTGATGTCAGCGAGGAACTCATAGCAACTCGGTTGACCGTTGCCGAAATCGGTACAGAAGTGAGATTGGCTTCCCACAAAATCGATGGAATACCCGATCAAATTCAGTCCCAGGCTAGTTCCCCGTACAATGTCTCAATTCATAATGAATTAGTAGACACGGAGTCTCATTTGCCATCATTTTCAAATACTCCTCCCGCCACCCTAACAACGGAAACCGAAACCGTCTTGCATTTACCAACTAAAATCCCGCCCGTCGCCGCTCCACGCAAACTGCTCAATCAATTTGGAACTTCATGGACCCCCTCCGAATGGAAAAACAGACTCGAAAAGCTGACACAGGGAAACCATACGGCATTCTTCGTTGAAGGGGCCCCTCAACACGCTGATGTTTCTTGGGTGCGGAATTTCTTTCACCGAAGTTACGCTATCACCATTAGCGAGTGCCAGATGATTTCCCCCGCTGACTCCCACAGTTCCTGCAGCTTCAAAGTCAACATCCCAACCAAATATTCGTGGTTGTTCCCTACTCCTCCCGGTAAGACAACTAAACCTGGGAAGATAAGAATTACAAAATGCTCTGAAGAACGAGAAAACGTACATCTCGAGAGTAATGAAAGTGTTAAAAATAATCGTAGTGTTAACAATAAAATTAAAAAAGACCCCTCTCCAACTCCCTTCCAAGTAAAAAATTTGCTTCCAAAAAACGAAGCTCTAATCTCGACCCCAACTGGAGCTTCAAAACAAACTTATTCCCCAATTTTAGTCCTCCCTCCTCACTTATCCGACACAAAGCCCTTACACACCAATCTTCTAATCCCCCAATTCCCCCCGTTCCACCGAAGTCCGCGCGCCAACGCGTCTCTTTCAACTTAACCCCAACCACCCATATTATTCCTTCTCAACCTTCTACGCCACCAAACCCAGCTAGCAACCCAATTCCCAACTTCGACCTTAAAACTGGAGCTAAGTACCCTAACTTCATTAACTCCCATACCTTAAACCCCACATCTCATCCCTCGTGCAACTCCATATCCAATCATTTATCTCTATCTCCCTCCTCCAATGCTCCTATTCTTGATCCCCTTTTTCCCCCCACTGTTAAACTAACACAGCAAACCAATGGCACTACAGAAAGTCGATATGCTCTCTCTAGGCTCAGAGAACGAAAGATATATAAAAACATTCGTCTCTTTCTTGCCTATTTACATGACAAATCTGACTCGGTCTGCTACGAAGGGAAAACCAAAACTAGCGTCATGGTTTCCATCCAGCAGGAAGGCCTCCCTACCGACCCTATCAGTCTCAGGAACCTTTATGTCAGGTACCACGAGATATTTAACATGTCCCCTCAGAAAGTAGCAGACGACCTTGCCGCATTCGGCAACTATGTTCACTCTAAACGAGTATCACACCTACAGCGAAGCCGAGCCGACCACGACAAATTTTTTCGTCCATAACGTGCCTCCCTTGCCAGCGCTTAAACCATCCTGCCTCACACTCCACCCCACAACATCCCTCTTACATTTTACTACCAGAATGTAAGAGGTCTTCGCTTTAAAACCAATGCTGTCCTACGTCAATCGCATGCTCTTCCCTTTAATACTTACGCCTTGACCGAAACCAATTTGATTCCCGACATAAAGAACCAGGAATTGTTCCCTCCTACTTTTAATGTTTTCCGCGACGACGATCCTACCCGCACAAATAAAGATTCCCCCTGTCGAGGCGTCCTACTGGCGATGGACAACAGCCTTAACTCTTCTCCCATTACAATTTCTTCATCTTCTAAGGCCGACTTTGTCGCAATAAAAATATCACTACCTCTCAAGTCCCTTTACGTTATATGTTGCTACATCCTACCAGCTCAACCTATCGAATCTTACCAATTTGTTATTGATGCGATCGATCATTTAATTGACCTGTCAGACCCTACTGATGACATCCTTATTTTCGGCGACTTTAATCTTCCTCAGCTACAGTGGACTTCATCAGATGATCAATCGTTTTTCATCGCTTCAAATGCCATCTCAGCTAAGGAATGTCTCTTCTTAGATCGCTTAACAGACTCAAGTCTATGCCAAGTCAGTGGTATATCCAATTATATGGGCAGGCAATTAGACCTTATTTTCACAACAGATCCAATTAACTCCTCAGTCTCACTTTGTCCCCTATCTCTCTCAACAATCGATAACTACCATCCCCCCCTTCTACTTTCATTTTTTCATAACTCTCTCATCCCACGACTCTCATAAAGCAAACTTTCACAAAATCAGTGAATATCTCAGCAGATCCCTCTTTAACTTTCACAACTTAAGTATAAATGATGCCTTATCCATTTTTTATAAAGAAATATTTAATTCTTTTTCCATTTACGTTCCGTTTTCCCGCCTTAAAACATCATCTACTAGTCCTCCCTGGTATAATCGCAAGCTTCGATCCTTACGAAATAAGAGAAATAAGTTATGGGCTGTTTTCCTGCATACCAGATCCTTTACCGACTATTCCAACTATCTTGGTGCTTATCTTCATTTCACCGAACTTTACGATTCCCTTCACCAGCGCTACCTTAACAATGCGCAAGTCAACCTTATAAACCACCCTAAGTCCTTTTTCCAATTTGTTAACTACAAAAGAAAGTCCGATGGTTACCCTCCTTCCCTCTCTTTCAACAACAGGTCATCAACCGATCCACTCACCATTGCCAACCTATTTGCCACCTTTTTTAAGCAATCCTTCACCAACGACTCCTTTGTACCAGATCCATCCTATTTTAGTTACCTACTGAACTTCTCCAATGGCCCACTTCTTTCTCATATTTTGGACCCGTCTTATATCGAATATAAATTACACCAACTCAATGACGAATTCACACCCGGCCCAGATGGCCTCCCTGCCATATTTCTTAAAAAATGTTCTTCCTCTCTTTCCCTTGCCCTTTCTAATCTCTTCCGTCTATCCCTTTCACAAGGAGAATTTCCTCAGACCTGGAAAACCTCCTTCATAACCCCGATCCACAAGAAAGGATCAAAGAATGAAATAACCAACTCTTCCATATACCCAAACTCTTCGAAAGTATTTTGTATGAAGCTCTAAGCTTCCAATGCAAATCACTTATTTCCCCTAGCTTCTTAAAGGGTAGGTAACCACCACAAATCTCGTTGAATTCGTATCCTTTGCCCTCTCTGCCCTAGAGAATGGCAATGAAGTCGATGTAGTTGCAACCGATTTTAGCAAAGCCTTCGATAAAATCTCTCATCGGTTAATTATCTTTAAATTGTCTGCCCTCGGCTTTGAACCCATATTGTTAAAATGGATATCCTCTTACCTCGAAAACCGTTTTTACAGTGTTCGTTTTAGGTCAGCCCAGTCCGCTCCATTTTTAGCCACCTCTGGAGTTCCACAAGGCAGCCATCTCGGTCCCCTTCTTTTTATATTAACCATAAATGATCTCGATATGATCATCAAACACTCGTCTGTCTCCCTTTACGCCGACGATGCTCAACTTCCGTTTACATATGGATGAGATAATCCTCAAAGCCAACTCTGCACTAGGTTTTGTAAAACGGTGGTCCAAAGAATTCACCAACCCATACGTGACCAGGTCCCTCTATATTACCTTTGTTCGCCCCCTCCTAGAGTACGCCAGTCAAGTATGGTCCCAATATCATCGTGTTCATATCTCGAGAATTGAAAGTATTCAACGTCGTTTTCTTCGATTTGCTCTTCGAGGTATGCCCTGGGACGATCCTTTTAATCTGCCCCCCTATCAAAATCGTCTCAACCTTATCTACTTAAACACCCTCGAAGATCGCAGAGATGCAGCAGACTTTCTCTTCATTCATCGACTCCTTTCAGGTCACGTTGAATGCGCGTCCCTTCACAACTCCATTTTCCTCAACACTAACCCTCGTAATCTACGTACCCCTCGACTCTTCTATCTACCAACCCACCACACCTCCTATGGCGCGGACGAACCAATCTCCCGTATGCTACGTCAAATCAACTCAAACCCTACCGTCTTTGACTTTCACCGCACCACTTCCTACCTCAAATCTCTTCTCCTTTACCACTCCAACCAACCTTAGTTTTAAGTTTTAGTTTAAGTTTATTTTTTAAGTTATAGCTTGTATTAAGCCGAATAAATGGGGGCATTCGCCCCCACCAAAATTAAAATTAATTAAAAAATTAAATTAGTTCTAATGATAAAATTTCCTCTATTTTTGTAGGATGAATTGTAATATCGGTGGTAAAGCGTGGTATTCGATAAGATCTTCTGAGATGTATTGTTGATTATTTATTGTTATAGTTGAATTAAAGAATTTTATTAAGTAGTAGCCTTCTAACTATCACTTGCGATCTGTTCTACTTGCGCTATATGCTGGCTGTTTGCCATATTACAAGCTGCATTCTTACTTTCTAACAGCACTTAATTCTACTTATATAGGGTTTTCCAATAAGGACTTGACAACTTTTTTTTTAAATAAAACGCCAAACATATTTCAAAAACTTTATTATCGGCTGGAAGTACAATCAAAACATTTATGAATGGAACTCGACTTCGTTCATATGGCCACCGCGCACACGTGTGCAGCGGTCGATTCATTGGACCCAATTTTCAACGACTCGACCACACATTTCGGCCGAAAGGGCCTCTATTTCGCGTTCAATGTTGGCTCTGAGCTCTTCCAACGTCGACGGCGTGTTGGCATAAACCAATGACTTAACGTAGCCCCACAGGCATTAAATCTCACGCTCAAACGCTCACCATACTTACTCTTCAAAAAATCGATTGTAGCGTGTGCTGTGTGGTTTGTGGCATGATCCTGTTGAAACCACATGTCGTCCGAGTCCATATCTTCCAATTCGGGCCAAAACTAATCGGTGATCATGGCGCGATAACGCTGACCATTCACAGTAACGTGACGATCGTTATCTTCGACGAAAAAATACGGCCCAATAACGCCGCCGGCATGCAAACTGCACCAAACTGTTATTTTTTGCGGATAAAGTGATGATTCATAAAGCACATGTGGATTTTCACCCGACCAATAACGCATATTTTGCTTATTGACGAACCCATTGAGCCAAAAATGAGCTTCGTCACTGAAGATGAGTTTGCGATGAAATGCATCATCTTGGCTCAACTTCCGTAGAACCCAATTGCAGAACGTCCGTCGCTTCAAATGGTCCATCAGCTTCAATTCTTGAGTCGGCTTTATCTTGTATGGGTGTAAACCAAGATCGTTACGCAAGATACGACATAATGTGGTCTGAGCGATGCCCAATTCTTGAGAACGCTGTGGAATTGACTGATTTGGATCGTTTGCTACGGACGACTGAACGGCAGCGATATTTTCGACACTTCGACATTCTTACAGCTGCATATGTGGCAGCTACAAGATACCTGGAAGAGATGGAGAGTATAGCTTAGTTCTTATGTGGGATTTGTGAACCTTTTTCCTTGATTCAGTGTTATAACAGTAGAGGACTTGTTCTCTTTTACTATTCCTTTCTTATATTTGGCTGATAACTTTGATCCTAATCGTTTATTAATTATTACATAAATAACATCTCCCGGTGAGTAGATTTTGATTGGGTGTCTGCTCGTGTTATGGTTCCTATTCTTGTTTGTCTCTTAGTCGCATTGTGTTATTCTGTCTCGTTTTCTCGAAAAGTTCTGGGTCTGTTGTGATATGCTTTCCAAAGAAGATTGCGATAGGCTTTCGTCACGTTGTAGAGTGAATGGTACAATTATATTCATAAACTGATCTTTCAAAGAACTCTATGGGTTTAATCGGTTTGAAGGCAACGCATTATATCGCTCAGTGTTGAGTGGAAGGGGTAATTCTGTGGAAGGGCCTGTGGAAGATCTACAGGTACTTTGATACCAAGAAGCATCGATGGATCGAATGATTGCGTACAAGGCCTTGTCTCTATGGGTTCGAGTGAGAAGAGGCAATTGTTCTGGAATTGCATGAGATTTTATTCAGTATAAGTGATAGGTGATTATACACTAACTGGTAAAATTCGTGGATTGTACTATTGCCTTGGATTAACGAAGTCATTTGATACTCTAAGGTATCAAGGTTTCGCTTGTCGGCATAGTGAAGGGTTAATTAGCGAGAGATACACTCCTAATTAAGTGGAGTGTCGTACGATTCTAGGGCAATATCGGCAATTCCTATAATTTTATTGAAGATTACTATAGAAGCTATAACTGTTTGCAATTCAGGGGTTACGTTAGCTGGGGTAGGATTTGGTTGTTGTCACGATCCCTTTTTTTTGGCACTATGGAATTTTTTTACGAACGGGCGTTTCGGTATGGTACTTTTTTTTATAATTTACGCGCGCCTAAGGGATTATGATACCCTATTACTGTTGTCAGCGCGCGGACGGAAAGATAGAAAGAGGAGAAAGGAAAACATTGTTGTGATGTATTGGTTTGAAACTAAGGTATATTTGGTTTCGATATTAGCTCCCCGGTTGCCTGAGTCGGAATAAGATGGAGAGTGTTTTTTTTCTTCACTCGGAATGATTCGAAGTTTATCAATTTTCACGCTTGTTTTGTACTTGAAACTCTACAACAGCCAAATCTACATGTCAATGTTGTGCCTTCACACACAGATTTTTTTTAACTGAGTTCCAATTCCACAAATGAAAAACTTGTCATGAGTAGGATTCGAACCTTGACCCTACGAGTGAGAAGCAATTGCAAGTACCACTATACTACGGTACTGGAACTACTTAAGGGCAACTCACTTTACTTTTACTACCGCGTTCCGTAAGTCCCTGCTCGGACGCCAGTTAAAATTTTATTTAGTAATTCCTCATAAAAAAAAACTTTATTACTCCTTAAGAGTCAACTCGGAACTAACTAAATTGGACCATTTTTCTTCGAAAATGAGCAAGGAGTGGCCGTTACAGTCAATGGCGATCGTTATCGGGCCATGTTGAACGAATTTTTGTTCACAAAAATTGAAGAAGAGGATATTGGCAACATTTGGTTTCAACAGGACGGCGCTACGTGCCACACAGCCGAAGCTACACTCGATGTTTTGCGCCCTGTTTTTGAAGATCGCATTATCAGCCGCAGAGCTGATGTCGTTTGGCCACCTCGGAGCTGCGATTTGACACCGTTAGACTATTATTTGTGGGGTGCCGTAAAAGATAAGTGTTACGCCGACAAGCCAGAGACAATTGACGCTTTAAAGGACAATATTCGTGAAGCCATTGGAGAAATACAGCTGCACACAATCGATAATGTGCTTAAAAATTGGACCGATCGTGTAGGCTACTGCATGGCCAGCCGAGGCAGCCATTTGAATGAAATTATTTTCCATTATTAACCGGAAGGATAAGACTAATTATCTGTCATTTCAGATATGAGCTAGGTATTACAATTCACGAAATAAGCACTAGTTGAAAAAAAAAAACGTTAGATGGCGGACTCTTTACGATTTGTGAAAATATAAATACTTATAATCTATTGCAACAAATGAACGGATGGAACGGATGTAGACCTAATTTCGGCAAAAACGGTGTGGAATTGCACGGCTTCAGCGATGCATCGGCAATTGTGGCAGCAGTTTACCTTCGGCAGAAAACAGCGAATTCAAAGTCCACAAGTAACTTATTATGTCCAAATCCAAAGTCGCACCAGCACAACCTACCTCGCCTGAAGCTTTGTGGCGCTGTTATACTGGCTAAACTATTGCGTTATGTAGCAGAAACTCTCGAGTTGATAACCATTACGATGCACGCATGGACGGACTATATCATTACCGTGGCATGGATACACGCATCCTTTTCACGTTGGGAAATATTCGTGAGAAATCGAGTAAGGGAAATCCAGCGGTTGACGGACGTTCACATAAGGAAACCTATCATAACTCATTCAAATCCAGCAAATCCATCTTCGCCAGCTGGTGGAAAATTATGCTGGAATGGCCCGGAATTCTTATGCTCGACCTCAGTTGAGACTTTCAAACATTATCATACTCGTACTTATATACATTAATGCAAATTTCATGCCTCATCACCATTTCAACATCACCCATTATTTGAGGTAGGAGCTCCAATGCTTTTAAGAGGTTTACCATTCGACCTACTCCTCTATATATGATATATTCATATAATATGCATATGTATTCATATAACATGCATATTAATATATTATATAAATCCAAGTACATGCAAAAAAATAATTTACTTAAACCGAATTCATACGTACATAAAAACAAACAAAATTTTGGGAATTACAATTAATTGAGTTCCACGCGCGTCTTACTTTTTTTTAATATGAGCTCCCTGTGGCTCTCACAAAAACAGCTCTCTCAGGATTGCCGTGGGGTGCGCATCTCAGAATCTTAGAACTTAAATATAATTTTTTTTCGTTTCCTCAAAAGGAATTGCTCCGTTTGTTCGCATAGAATCGATTGTAATTGCTTAACAAAAATCAAATGTGATGATTGCTCGCATTTCTTTT
This sequence comes from Volucella bombylans, assembly GCA_949129095.1. Lineage (NCBI taxonomy): Eukaryota > Metazoa > Arthropoda > Insecta > Diptera > Syrphidae > Volucella > Volucella bombylans. The sequence continues at coordinate 263,774,102 of OX422140.1, read as the reverse complement.
ATTTTTCGTGCATGAACATCACTGAACAAGACTTTTTTTAGACAAGTGATAGGGCATTTCGTTGTGACAAATGTGCAGTACAGAGACGCCGCTCTTTGCATCTGCCGCTGCCGGCTTCGCCAATATCAAACAAAAACTACGCATTGGCTGCTACTAAAAACAACAAAATTCAAGACCAGCGGTTCGGTCTACACAGTTCGATGACATCAAGGGAGAATGCACTCTTCAAATGATCTACAAGCAGCTATCGAATTTAGTGGAAGCTAACCACCGCTTTCAGCGATGCGGACTCCTCGGTCGCTAAGACGATCATCTGTGTATTGGTATAGATTTTCCGATCAAGACACCAAGGAAGGCAAAGAAGACGAACAAAAACAAACTTAACAACAGTAGTATTAAGAGCAGTAGCAGGGGAACCTGTATTTATATTAATGATTCTCTCACTAAATATACGCAAACTCTTTTCATGAAAGCGAAAGAGACTAGAAAGCTCAAAGATTTTAAATATGTGTGGTTCAAAGATAATACAATTCGTGTTAGAAAGGTTGAGGGAGAAATGGTCATGTCAATTAGATCATTTAGTGATCTCGCACTTATTTAGTGCATTTTTTTTCCCATCTGAAAAAATTAATGATGAAAATGATGTATTCGATGACTTTTCTTCCGTTGATCTTCGCAGCTTTAGTTTTGATAATGTCTTAACAGATAGTTCCTTCTGCTATGATAAGTTCTTCATTGTCAATCAAAATATCAGAAGTCTAAGAGAAAATTTCGAAGCTCTTGCCACTCATGTTGATTCCTTTCTGTGCATATCAGATATTATTTATGTGTAAGAAATCTGAATTTATGAGTTTGAAAAAAAAACGATTATTTTTTGGCTGGCTATACTCGTATTTTTTTGTTAACACTAATGAAAATTACGCTGCGGGTGGTGTCGGTTGCTTTATAAGAGAGAAAGAGGAATATATAATTCACGAGGTCCTTTGTGTTGATTGTTTGAGTGCTGATATTTTAAAGGTTTCCATCGGAATTAACCATGAGATCTATGTCTTTTTATGTGTTTATTGATTTCATTTGTTTAATGTTTCGACATTAATAGAATAATTTTCTTGTCCACTATAAAATGAAAAATCAAATAATGTCATTGTAATGGGTGACTTCAATATTAACATTTTGGAAAAAAGTGACATTGTCTCGAGCTATATGGAATTCTTAGCATCGCATGACCTGGCTAGTTTCATCAGTGAACTAGACTTGTCTCAGGTAAATGCTCAGACCATATTTATGGACGGTTCAGGAATGGCTCGTTCAGTAACTGTGAGAAATTTGTTATTGATTTAAGGATTACTGATCACTCTACGACTGGGTCCTTGTTTAATATTTCCGAATAGAATGTCCAATTTGAATTCTGTACCTCCTGACAGGGGACGAAGATAAACTACAACAATCTCAAATACAATCTTTCTTGTGAATTTTGGGAAGAAGTGTTCTGATGCTTCTGCTTCCCTTTAAATGCTTGATTGCCTAAAGAGTTCAGAGTTTTTATTATACTTTTAGTCCTAAAAGATCTTCTAAAAGGCTTAAACCTTGGATTTCCAGTTACTCATTGAACAAAGTTAAAGCTAAAAACAATCTAAATGCTATAAACACCCTGGTAATCTGTGTTTGAAAAGCAAATATGTACAAAAATCTGTGTACTGAACTTAAAAGGGAAATTACAATTTTCCGTGATAACTATTAGCGTTCTAAGTTCAACTCTGCTAGAGGTAACTTAAAAAGTGAAGGGAAAGTTGTTATCAGTATCTTAAACAAATTCTCTGTTGCAATAAAACCGACTGTTATTCGTGTCAATGACTGTGTTGTATCTGATAAACTAGTCATTGCAGATACATTTAACTGATATTTTACGAACATAGCCACCAGCATGCAACCATTTCCTATTCAACCTACTTGTCGTTTCTGTTCGACTACTGATTGCTTTGCTGAACCAATGTGTTCTAATAGTTTTGCATTTGAACTCACTACTCTTCTTGAAGTTTTAAAAGTTATCGGCACTTTAAGAAATACTTATTCCTGTGGTGCTGACGTTATCTCCAATATCCTCCTTTAACAAGTTGCTTGTCATATAATAAATGTCCTAGCTTACATTTTTAATCGCTGCATATTTAAAGGAGTTTTTCTTGAAGACCTCAAGTGCGCTGATGTTATCCCGTTGTTCAAAAAGGGTTATACTCTTGAAATGTGCAATCTCACTCCTCCCAGTTATAAGTAAAGTCTTTGAAAAGGTTGTGAAAAATATGATAGTGAGTTATCTCATAAAAACTAAGTTTTTTAATGCTACACAATTTGGCTGTCAAAAGGGAAAATCAACCGAGGATGCACTCCTACAGTTTTGTGGGAAAAAAAAGTCAAACTTAGATGGTAAAACGTGTACTGCTGGTTTATATATTGATATTACCAAAGCGTTTGATATGGTTGATGATCTTATTCTACTGGATAAACTTCAAAAAACGTGGCTTTATGTTAGAGTAGTTTAGATCTTACCTAAAAAATAAATGACAAAGAGTAAAAATTTATGAAATCAGGAGTGTTCTTATGATTCTCAACTTAGGGGCACACCAAGGTTATCTCCTAGGTCAGATTCTCTTTCTAATCTATATAAACTCACTCTTTACACTTAATTTTGAAGGTCCTCCAACGGATTTTGCGGATGATATAGGTTTCTCCTATGGTTCAAATTATCTCCGAGATCTGGTTTCCAACTTAAAATAGGACCTTAGTCTTGTAAGAACATGGTTTTATAAACACAACTTGCTTATAAGTCCTAAAACCAAGATTATGTGTCAAAGATTCCTGTATGCAAATTGTAACTGTGGGTCTGCCTTATATTCTCCTTCATTTGATGGCAGCCTGAATTGCAGTGATAAATGTTTCCCTATCGATATTGTTAGTGAATTCGAATACCTGGGACTTACTATAGACCCTAGAATGAGCTTCTCTAATCATGTAAAAGCTTTGAGGAACTATTTCCGATGCACGCTTAGACACATCTTCTATTAGCGAAATATCTGTTCTACTAAATTGTTAAAAATTATTTATTATGGTATTTTTCATTCAAATTTACAATATTATTGTAAAATGTTTGTGTCGATACAAATGATAGAACTTATTCTTTTCAATAGAAATCGCTTTATTCAGTTACAATTCACTATTAAACTGATGAACTCAGTGGCATACCTTGGGGAAGCTGGTATTTATACACGAATGACATACTTCGAGAACAATTCTCGCCATCCAGCGTCAAATTCAATTTCCAATTTGCTAGAAAATTCGATTCCACCCTCCAGTCATCAATGTTCGAGACCTTGTTATTCAAGTATCGAAATCTTCTGCTCTTCCATTATCGACATCCTCTGCTATGTAACTCTAGGAGTCGCTGCTCACATTTAAATGGTTATCACACTGCTCCTTCCCTACAGTTGTTCGTCCCGAACAACTTCGTCATTCATCATCCCGTTGAAATTACACATTCTATCCAAATGGACCATTTTCAATTTTCCTTGATCACCACGTTGGATCCGGTAGACAACGTCATTAATGCGGATTATCACCTTCCCAGTTCTGTTGCAATTTTGGAGATTTGCCTTTCTTACGCTGAGGATTATACAACCAGACCAGATCTCCTTCGTTGAAGCCGGAAGATTTCGCCTTGATATCGTACCTAGTCTTCATGCTTCTGCTTGCTAGCTTCATCTTTTCTCTGGTGTTTTCATGCAATTTACGAATCCTGCTGCGCAAGTCATTCACCTCTTTGGGCTCCGTCGGTGGGGATCCGAATTTTGCTTCGCATGGCAACCGAATTGTTTGACCAAATAAGATCTCGGATGGTGTGTGTCCTGTTGAGCTATGGACCGCGTTTGGGTAGGCCATAAAGAAGGGGGGTATATGTCGATCCCAATCCCGCTGGCAGTTTCTGACAACCTTAGGTGGATGCTCATTCAAGGTCCGATTGAATCGCTCAAACATTCTATCAGATTGAGAGTGTAGTGGCCTTGTCCTTGTCTTTCTTATTCCCAAATATTGGCATATTTCCTGGAAGACTTTTGATTCAAAGATTCGCCTTTGATCAGAGTGTAGCTCCATTGGCACCCCAAATCTGCTCACCCAGTTGTTGACTATCTGTTCGGCTACGGTCTTAGCCTCTTGATTTGGGATTGCAAACACTTCCGGCCACGAGGGTACATCGGTTACCATTAAAGGTTTCGGGAAACGTGCCAGCGATGTCGATGGCTATTCATTCGAAAGGTGCTCCGACATTGTATTGTTGCATTTGTCCATTGGCTTTACTTTTGGACCCTTGGTAGCTGCACATCTTATGCACTTTTTGCACCAATTCTCGACATCTTGTTTAGCGCTTAGCCAATAGAAACGTTCCCTTACCTTTTCCAACGTCTTGTTCACTCCCAAATGGCCTCCTGAGATTCCGTCATGTATTTCATGGATTACTTGGCTGACTCTGGACCGTGGTACGATTAGCTGCATACGAGATGTTGCCCCTTCTGAACTTTCCAATTTTCTTTTCAGCAATCCATCTTGCACAAAAAGCGAGTCCCACTGTGCCCAGTATGCCTTCAGAGTTTGGTCCGGGGTGATATCTGCTGCCAGCTTGGTCTTTCCTCGTGTTCCTTCCAGGCCAATATTGGTTCGATGTCATTGTCTGCCTGTTGGGAGGAACGGATTTCGTCTATACTAGAAACTTTTTTTGGCTCAGTCCTGATAATTTTGATAGTGGCCTATTCTTTCGCTTCTTTACGGTTGCAGTGTTCGCATTTTACTCGGCACGGTCGACGAGAAAGGGCATCAGCATTTGAGTGGAGTTTTCCCTTCTCCTCTTGGAGAAGGCCAAATTTTCACGGCATCGATTTTGTCAATATCCGTCCTTACTCCTTCTGCTGATATAATGTAACCCAGTTGTTTTACATCCGGACGGAACAAGGCGCACTTTTCTGTGTTGAGCTGAAAAGGCACTTCATAGCCTCTCAAACACTTTTTTAGATTTTCGCGGAGCTCCTCGAACGTCTTGCCTATGACGATAACGTCGTCCAAATATACTAGGCAGGTTTTCCAAGTGAGTCCTTGCAATGTTCGTTCCATTAGTCGCTCGAAGGTGGCCGGAGCGTTGCACAGTCCAAACGGCATCACTTCAAACTGCCAAAGACCGCTTCCTGTAGTGAAGGCAGTTTTCTCACGATCCGCACGATTTATCTCTACCTGCCAGCAACCGCCTTTCAAGTCAAGAGTTGAAAACCATTTAGCTCCAGAAAGCATGTTCAAAGTATCATCGATTCTCGGAAGTGGGTAGCTGTTCCTTTTAATGACATCGTTGAGACATCGGTAGTCTACACAAAACCTCGTACTGCCATCTTTCTTCTTCACGAGGACCACTGGAGATGTCCACGGACTTTGTGATTCTTCAATCAGTCCCTCAGTTTTCATCTTCGACACCATTTCGGCGACTTCTGTTCGCTTTGCCAATGGAAGATGCCCATATTCTCCGTCTTCTGTAGCAAATATATCAGCGTACTCACCGATTAGTTTTTCTGCCAGGATTCGCTGATCTTCGTCCAAATTACAGACCCAGAGAATTTTGTTCTTGATTTGTTTCCTAAGGTCCTTCCCACCATGAAGTCTCTTTTATTTTCTGGCTCAATCAAATAGACCCGGTGGCTACCAGGACCACCTTCCACTTTTGCCCACAAAATTGCTTCCGACGAAGGCTCTAGACTCTGATTTCTGCAGATGACGACATTTAGGACGAAGGTATTGGTGTTTCCGTATACCATTGTAATTTCCATGTTTTAGTATTTCGAGGTGTGTGCCCCCAAGTCTACTACAAGTTCATGCTCTCTCATGAAACCTGTACCAATGATGCACTCGTCACATATGACATCTACCAAAAACGCGTAAGAGAATGTTATTCCGACCAGATGGACTTCTGCACAAGATCCCTCATGATAATTGAAGCCGTAGCACCGGCGTCTATTGTTGCCATACATTTTACTTTTCCATAGAATACTTCTACTAGAAAGTTTTCATTGCATCGTTTGCCAGCGAGTCTTGGATGATAGTCCGGGGGCCGTCGACTCCTGCTACCAACTTTTGCCCCGCGAAGTTGGTGCTCAAGCATTTCCCGACTGATGGCTTCGGGAAGATTTACCGGCTTCTCGATAGCTGTTTTTGCCGGTTTCTTCCTCTATTTGCTTTTCACCACGGTGAGGGCAGCCTTTTCGTCGCACCGGTTCTTTACACTGCCTTTGATGGTGTCCTATTGTATTACAATTCCAGCAGCGCATTATTCGTCTGTCTCGTCGAGTATTTCGTTCCTCGGCAATAATTCTTGTGCAGGAGCATTCGATAGAAATGTGTTCCCCTGGAAGCCTGATTGGCTACTTCCTTCACCAAAGCGAAGGCAAGTGCTTCAGCAAGGGTTCTTTTCCCGGCCATCCTTACTGCTGACTATAGCTTCGAAACTGCAATTCCCCTGTTAAATGCGTCCTTTGCCATTTCGTCGATAATTTCCTGGCCAGCGGTGAGGCCTACTCACGTCTGCTTGGAGTTGCTGCAATGTTTTTCCTCGTTGCTGCGTTCGGCTTTGAAGTTGGAACTTGTAAACCTCCCGCGTGCGGCTATCCCCAACCGTTTCTCGATAGCCTGTACTAAAGTCACATAATCTTTATGCTTTTCGATGTCTATTGTTTGCAACAATTCTGCTGCAGGACCGTGCAAGGCCATTGTTAGGGCAAAGCATTTTTCCTCATTGTCCCAGTCGTTTGCACAGGCAGCCATTAAAACCTGCTTCTTATAAGTAGACCATGAGGTCTGGCCATCGAATGAGGGAGGCTTCAACTCTCTTCTCCTTCAGCCGCTTAAAGAATATTCTCGGAGTTTCTGTTTTCGCACTGTGTCAAGGTATTTTGGCAGTTGCTCAACTTTGCTGTCCATTTGTTCGAATTTTTCGTCAACATTCCTCTCTATTCTTACAAACTTGTCATCGATATCTTCGAACTTTTACTGGAGAATGTTCTTTTGTTCTGCGATATTATTCTTTTGTTCGTCCATTTTCTGTTGAAGGCCCTGCAGGCTGTTCTTCTGTTCTTCCAGATTTTTCTTTTGTTTGTCGAGACTGTTCTTCTGTTCGTCTATTTTTTTTCGAGACTCTTCTTCTGTTCGTCCATTTTTAGCAAAATGAGTTGCATCATCGCAGCCCTGTCACTGCCGGTACTTATCTGTTCAACCTCGTCAACGTCAAAGGAGTATGTATCAGGATCATGTCCCTCGTTGTTCAAGGCCTCCTAAAGTCGGAGCAACAAGTAATTTTTTCCTCCACTGGCGCTGAGGCTTCTCTTGTTCATCTCGGATTTGAGTTGGACTGCAATAGTTTTTGGAGGGTCAACTGCAATAGTTTTCGGCTCATTCTACCTTTTTCAAACAGTCACAAAATTTTTTTTTACACCCGCAATAAGTCCTATCCCACCAATGACACCAATGTAAAATGTTTGTGTGGGTACAAATGATTGAACTTATCCTTTTCAATAGAAATCGCTTTATTCAGTTACAATTCAGTATTTAATTGTTTCTCTCAATACAATCCAATTTCTCAACCGGTAATACTTTTCTTATCTTTTACTTAAACCACTCAATCACTTCTCCTAATTAACACTTCAAATTCAACTGATGAACTCACTTGCATTTGGGGATGCTGGTTGTTGGAGAAGTTTACATATTTCAAATTTGGTACCTAATTATAATAACATATGATAATGTAAAATATAATATATGTAAAAGAATACCAATAAGAATGATATGCAGAAAATTCTCAATATAAATGATTGCAATTAAAAGACAGTATATTGCATACCTTGTGGGGATAATTCCATTACACTCAAAATTATAACGAAGGGAACAAGACGTGTGTTTTATTTCTCCGCTCTTATCAAAAGTACAAAAGATAATTAGTTGTCCCATGTGGTGACCCTTTTATCGTTTTATTTCATTGTCCTTCGAGTCCTTACGATTGATAGTAAATGAATCTACGTGTGTGAATACCCTTTAACATGAAGTAAAACAGTTGGCATTAATTTAAATACCGTAAACCGGGGTTAGTTTGCCCCAGCGGGGATAACTTTGCGCCACTAACGAAAAGAGTTTGGTTATTTTTTCGCGCCCAGACATGTCTCGTCCTGCATATCAAAACTACCGCAATGAACACATACAAACATACATATTCGCGGGTAAGAACACTCGATCGCATACCTTTACTGGATAAAAAGCAATTGTCGTGCAAACTTGTGTCCAATTTTGTGTGTGTTGTTTTTAGTGGAAAATTTAGTGCATGCACCGGTTCCAGCGAAAACTGAGCAAGTAATTATATATTTTCTAGTTGAATTATTATTTTACTACTACTTTTAGCATAAAATAATCCTTCGTTATCTTTAAACAAAATTATAATATGTTTCTTGTGTGGCCATGAAGTTTTTTCTACTTTAGGGGTTACTTTGCTCCAGGGCAAAGTGGTAAAAGTGATTGGTTCCATATTTTTATGTTTATTCTTTTTGGACTTTTGCCGTTTATATAAAGAGCTAACGGTACTTTCTTTGACGCGGAAATGCCCCGAAAATATAAAAGGCAACTGGGGACGAGGCGGTGTGCCGACTAGACTGAAGAGACCTGGAGGCTTGTCTGGATGAAATCAGACGAGGTGATATTTCCCACAGAAAAGCTGAGCTGAAGTACAAAATTCCGAGAAGAACCCTTTTGAACAAACTTAAGGGAAAGTATACCCGAAAGTCTGGATGTCAACCTGTTTTTAGTGCAGATGAAGAGGAGCGATTCGTAGACTGCTTGCTATCTTTGGGAGATATGGGTTCCCTATAAACTTGGCGACATATTATCAGAAACTATCTGAGCCGCTGTGGAAGGACAGTCAACATTTTCCGAACAATTTCCCAGGCCTGGACTGGACTAATTCTTTTATAGCTCGCCACCCAGAGATTTCAGTTCAGTTTGTAGAAAACGTGAAACGCACACGAGCGGCGGTGGATGAACCAATACTTAGAAGTTTTTTCGAAAACTTGGGAAACGAATTAAATGACGTTCCTCCCGACAACATATAGAATTTTGACGAAACCAATCTTACAGACGACCCAGGAAAAAAGAAAGTGATTGTCAAGAAAGGCTGTAAATATCCAGAAGTTATACGAAATGCGTCACAAAACTCGGTTTCTGTTATGTTCTGTGGGAACGCCGCTGGAGAACTGATGCCACCTTACGTAGTTTATAGAGCTGGTTGAATAAAAAGAAGTTTGGATTTTTTTTTCAGGAAAACAATCCTCCGATCAATAGCTACGAAATCTCTTGACAACATTGCTCTAGCTCTTTAATTGTAGGCACAGTTACCCAAAGTTTCGGAAGGAGCAAAGTAACCCCGTCCCTTGGATAACTTTGCCCCACTTTTAAGCCAGAAAAAAAAAATATTATAAATTCTAATTTAAAAAAATTTCAGATCACATACGTATTCTTTAATATCTTATATATAAGAGAAATAGGAATAGATATTATTAAAATAATTTTTAAAAGGTTAAAGCAAAGTAACCCCAGTTTACGGTAAACTATAGACAAAAAGGAAAGAGCAGTTCTAACAATGAGTTTTTTTTAAGGTGCAAATCGGTTTCACGCGTCGTGCAATTTCTCAGTTCCTCAAATTTTGTTTTAAAAAACATAAAGCTAAAAAAAAACACAGTCAAATCTCCGCTATAACCTTCATCCCTCTTGTTCGACCCTTTGATCGTTCCAGTGAACAGTTTTGCTCACCGTTGGACTATATTGCAACAGCACATCCACCGTTGAGTCCGTTGCTACCACAAAGACTACGTTTGAATATCCGCTATAACAGTGCAACACACATCTGGGATACCGCTTTGATTTCAATTCTATTTTCTGCAGATCTTCGGCAATTTAAGGAATCTGAAAAATACGTAAGTTGAAATATGTTACACCCCCATTTTAATTTTTTTTCTCCTACGAGTATTTTTTTTTTGCTTGATTTCAACAATGAGTACTGCTCTTAAGCTCCAAAAGAATTTGCTAAAGCAAATTACAAAGGATTGGGAAAATTTTGGAAAGAGATCCCCGAAGGAACGGACAAAAAATTACATCTCCAATAGGATTGCCGTGCTGGAGGAAAATTTCAAGATAGGTACCCAACATAACACCGATGGGATATCCTCAATTGAAGCTGGAAAGGAAGGTGAATTAGAGGAAATTTTAGAAAGGATAAAAGACAATTACCCAGACTACAAAACAGCGCTATTAGATAGCATGGATAAACTTCAAGCAACAGTTCAGGCTCCGGTAAGTGGTATTATAAGTACTTCTAACGATAAGAACATCAGTCGTTTGCCGAAAATAAATTTACCGGTCTTTTTGGGAGAATATGAATCCCGGTGATCATTTCACGATCTTTTTGTATCTTTAATACATACAAATAAAGCACTAACTGAGGTTGAGAAATTACATTATTTGAAATCTAGTTTGGGGGGTGAGGCCGAGCGTCTCCTTCAACATTTAGTCATTGACAACGGGAACTATAAGCCAGCATGGGACATTCTCACATCTCGCTATAACCATAAACGCGTCCTCGTTAATGCGCAGCTGAGAATCTTTTTCGCACAGGAGAACATTATCCACGAGACCGCTGGACATCTGAAAAAATTACTGGATACATCAGTGGAATGTCGACGCGTTGAAAAATCTCGAGGTACCGGTGGAACACTGTGATGTTATCCTTATCTTTTGTTTAGTAAAAAAACTCCCCACAATAACACAACAACTTTGGGAAGAAAAGCTAGGGACAGATAAAGAATTACCAAAGTTTGTGTGTTTCACTGAATTTTTAGAAGCGAGGTTTAGGACATTGGAGGCAGTTGGTCAACGGGAAGATATAGGAGTAGGTAAGATCTCTAGGGCACCTTCAACAAAAACAAAATCATTTCACTTGAAGCAGAGTCAAAAGAGTAAGTTCAGCTGCAAAGTGTGCAATAAAGGGCCTCATTCACTGCGGACCTGCAACCGGTTTCTAAAAATGGACATCGCGTCTCGCAGGAATGTCGTGGATAAAATCGGCGTATGCGAGGATTGTCTGGCATACAGTCACGCAACTCAACAGTGTCCCAGCAGGGTCCGATGCTACTTCTGTCAACAGCTTCACCACTCCCTTTTACACATTAACCACTCTTCACACTCACAATTCAATTCACACACAGCAAATACCCAACACTACACAACACATACAACGCCTAATTCGGTCACCACCACCCAACACACATGCACCCCCACACAATCCCATTTATCTACAATAAACTTAAATGCTACCCCCTTTCAGCCCACTGAACAGCTCAACACTTTTCACGCACTAGAATCCCATGTGCGCTGGTGAAAGTAAGATCCTCTTCAGGTATAGGCGTTACACTCCGCAGATTGATAGATCCGGGTTCATAGGCTACCTTTATCACTGATCGGGCAGTTAAGAGATTAGGTATGAAGGGAAAACGGACTTTCGTAGAGGTATCAGGGTTGGGGAAGGTCAGCAGCGTAGTTTGTCATAGTTACGTTAAGCTTAGGTTGGGGTCTCTGCACTACGTCTATGAAACTAGCACCCGAGCCTTAATATTCGAATCGCTGACTGGCCTTCTTCCGGCCCACGAGCAAATACCAAAACAGTGGAAGCACATACAAGGACTAACTCTAGCTGACCCGACCTACTATAAACCCGCCGAAGTCGATCTACTATTGGGAAACGACGTCTACTCCGAGATAGTACTGCCAGAAATCATCTGTGGCGAGGAAGCAAAGACACCCATTGCGCAATACACGTCACCTGGATGGATTCTAATGGGGAGGATACATAATCCAATTCGGACCATAAGAAACTTCCTTCAAATATTTACTTGATGTCAGCACGGCAACTCCAACGTTTCTGAGAGATGGAAGAAACACCCTTCAAGGCTCATCAAACATATGAGGACAAGGTATGTGAGGAGTTCTACAAGGCAACGACGAAAAGCTTGGATAGTAGACGATACGAGGTATCGTTATCATTTAAGGAAGGGAGCAAACCTGGGCTGGGATCCTCGAAGGAAGGTGCCTTGCGTAGGTTTGCTCAGCTAGAATGACGATTCAGGTACGACCCTACACTACTCTTAGAGTACAAGAAGTGTATAGACGAGTACTTATATTTGGGACATATGAAAGAAGTCGAAGTCAGCAAGGACGAAGTACTCAAGACCCCTTACAACTTCTTCGTGCCGCACCACGCCGTGTTCAAAGCATCCAGTTCAACGACAAAACTCCGGGTCGTCTTTGATGCTGCTGGGGGTGGCCGTGTGTACTAGCAATCGCTTCTCACTCGGATGGTCAAGGTTCGAATCCTACCCATTGACAAGCTTTTCAAGTTTCTCATTTGTGTAATTGGAACTCAGACAGAAAAATTCTGTGTATGAAGGCATAACACTGACACGTAGATTTGGCTATTGTAGAGTTTCAAGCACAAAAAAAAAAAGTGTGAATTATAACATTAGAATCACTCTGAGTGAAGAAAACTCTCCGTCCTATTCGGACTCCCACCCCTGGGAGAGCGAATACCGAAACCAAACACACATGAGTTTCAAACCACTACAAAAACCAATTTGCCTTTCTAATCCTTCTACCTTTCCGTCCGCGCCTTGGCGGATAAAAGGGTATCAAACCCTTAGGAGCGCGTAAATTATATATATAAAAAAAAATGTTGCAGCCAAAACATCAGACGGAACTTCGTTTAACCAGCATTTAATGGCAGGACCTAAGCAACAGGCGGATATTATTGAAATCATATTAAGATGGAGAAAATATAAATATACCTTTACAGCAGACATTGAGCAAATCCGTGTCAGCTCAGCCGACTCTTATTACCAGATGATAGTTTCGATCGCACAATCAACTGGCCACTGATGAGGAGCACAACTATCATTTGGGCGCAGGAATAGTGAGAGCAGACACTTATGTAGACGATCCATTCGCTGGAGCTGATACTGTTGAGGAAACAGTGTTGAAGGGTGATGAAGTTAACAGTTTGCTGACCGCGGGAGGGTTCAATCTGCGGAAATGGGCAAGCAATTCCAACGAGGTTTTGGAACAAACGTGCTGATCCAACAAAAAGGACAATCCTGTCCGCCATTGCTGAGCTCTTCGACCCTTTAGGATGGATTTCAACCTGCGTCGTCAAGGGCAAAATTCTGATGCAGAAACTGTGGCATAGGGAGCTGAAGTGGGACGAGCCTATGTCATTGGAGTTGAAGAAGTAGTGGAATGCTTTTCGTGAGGAATTGCCGCAACTTAAAAAGATCCGTATCCCTTGATGGATCCACACGCACAGCACTCTTAAGGAACTCGACTTACATGGTTTCAGTGATGCGTCCGAGAAGGCATACGGACCCGCCATATACTTTCGAGTTCTCGATTCCAACGACGTCATCCACGTATAGTTGCTTATGTCCAAGACCAAAGTCGCTCCAGTAAAAACCCAGACATTGTCACGACTCGAACTCTGTGGAGCCGTTACTCTTGCAACACTACTGGGCTATACTTCTAAGTTTTTAGGCTTTCCAGATTTAAACCAATATGCGTGGACTGACTCAACAATTGCGTTATCGTGGATTGCTGCTACTGCAACTAAGTGAGCCACTTTTGCTAACAACTGGGTAGCCGAAATACAACGACTGGTGAGACCAGAGAGCTAGAAACACATTCCCAGTGAAATGAATACTGCAGATATAGCATACAGAGGAACAACGTCTTCTGCCTTACATGCTAACAAACTTTGGTGAGATGGTCCAGATTTTCTGCGCGAATCTTGGGAATTTCAGTGTCCACAGCAACCGACGAGCTTAACTACAAACGAGGAGAAAAGGTCAATTAAAACTTACACCGGGATTCAGGTAAAAAATGATTTTTATACTTTAATATCAAAACACTCTAATCTTACAAAACTTATAAGGATTATTGGGACCTGTCAACGATTTATTACAAATTTAAGAAACATACCTGCGTCGAGAAAAGGTAATTTACTCTCTCCAGCCTTCATTCTGCCACAGTATTCGCCGTAAAGCTTGTACAAGCTTGTTTGTTTACTCCCGACGTGAAAGCCAGAGCCCCAAGCTCACTCTGCCCTAATACGGACTCTAATGGGATCTTGCGAGTCGGAGGTAGATTGCAACAGACGTATCTTCCATTTCATCAACGACACCCAATCATACTGAAAGGAAATCATCATTTCACAAAGCTTCTGATTGCTGATGTTCATCTGCGAACGTTTCATCGAGGACTACAGCAAACAACAGCATACTTGCGCAACAGGTACTGGATCCTGAAATTTAAAACTTGCGTAAAGGGATACCTACATGGTTGCACCATCTGCTTTCGGTATCGTGCTTAATCGTCGCACCAACTGATTGGTAATCTACCGGCCCCAATAGTCCGCATTTATCAACCGTTTACAAATTCCGGGGTCGACTACGCAGGTCCGATCGAAGTAAAGTCGTGGAAAGGACGGGGCACCAAAACCCTCAATGCGTACTTTGCCATTTTTGTGTGTTTGGCTACCAAGGCCATATACATCGAATTGGTGAGCGACCTTACCACACAAGCGTTCATCGCAGCCCTTCGACGATTCACGGCGAGAAGAGGATTATATTCGCATATATTCAGCGATAATGGGACGAACTTCGTGGGAGCCAACAAGGAATTGAAGAAGTTATTTGACAAATCGAAGTTTGATTGAAAGGATGTGGTAGAAACGATCTCCAAAGACGGAATAGAGTGGCATTTTATTCCTCCACTTTGGTGGACTGTGGGAAGCCGGAGTAAAATCAATAAAATACCAGCTTAAAAGGATCATCGGCACCGACACTTACACATTTGAGGATCTCATCACGCTTCTACATCAAATAGAAGCGTGTTTGAATTCGAGACCATTGTGTCCTATGACCGACAATCCTCACGATTTCACCGCGCTCACTCCCGGACACTTCCTTGTTGGACGACCCCCAAAACTCAATCCCTCAACCTAACTTAGCGAAGACAAATAGCGGATATTTAAAACGATGGGACCGACTCCAGAAATTACTATTCTGGAAGCCGAATATTTGAAGCGTCTGCAACAGCGTCCAAAGTGGCAAAACCAAAAAAATCAAAACACCGACGGCAAACCACAAAACTCAGAATGCCGACGGCAAGTACAAAGCAGAGTGTTGTCCGGAATTTATTTTACCTGCATACCAAAACATTTACTATATGCTTTACAATGATTAATATATTAATATAGGCACAACAATAACATATTAATAACGCAATCTACACAATCTTGCAAAGAAATCAATCAAAAAGTCGAATCAAATAATAACAAATTATTTTAAAGAGTCTTGCAATTCGTCTCAGTGCATAGACTTCCACTCAGCACATTCAGCTGATAGCGCATGTTCTCATGTGATAAGACTATCATGACCCACATTCGAAACATACACACAATTACAAAATTTATTGTTTTGGAATAACACATCAAAAAAACATACACCCATGACACTCAAGCAAACACATGCATAGCCATTTCAGTCATGCACACACAATTTCGCCGCGAATCGAAATACCATACCAGTAAACGCGCCGTCGTTTTATTTTTTTTCTCACAAAAAACAAATATTTTCACTAATGACCTTTTTCAAGTTTTTTTTCTCCAGGTATAAAATGGTACATTTCACAAATTGGAGTTCAAGGACAACACTACGCTTCTCGAAAATCTGGATTGTTTACAAATCTAAACGAACTACGCTCACGAAAGAGAGGGAAGAGCAACTTCCATTGAGAAACCCACTACACAGTTGCAACAACAATGGTCACTGACCCAATAAGGCATTCTCAAATATTGATTAATTTTACTCTAAATTACCTGGTCAATACACAATACCAGGAACTTCACAATTTTAATATAACCCGTTTTACTTTTTATTTTTTCTTCGCACAACATAGCATTTGCACTACACATTATGCCGGTTCGGCAATCAACACAACAACAAATATCAATAATACATAAAGATGATCAAAACGAAAGAAGAAGATGGCTGTGGGGGATCGACAGGGAAAGCAAAAACATGAAGGCAGAGACACTTTGCTAAACTATGGGTCGACACACGGGGAGCATGTTGGAGAAGTTTACATATTTAAAATTTGGTACCTAATTATAATAACATATGATAATGTAAAATATAATATATGTAAAAGGGTAAATGTAAATCATTAGTAATGCACTGCATTACTAATAAAAATGATATGCAGAAAATTCCCAATATAAATGATTGTAATTAAAACCCAGTCTATTGCAAACCTTGTGGGGATAAATCCATTACACTCAAAATTGTAACGAAGTGAACAAGGCGTGTGTTTTATTTCTCCGCTCTTATCAAAAGTACAAAAGATAATTAGTTGGTCCGTGTGGTGATCCTTTTATCGTTTTATTTCACTGGTATTTATACTCGAATGACATACTTCGAGAAGAATCCTCGCCATCCAGCGTCCGATACAATTTCCAATTTGCTGGAAAATTCTATTCCACTCTCCAGTCATCAATGTTCGAGATTTTGTTATTCAAGTATCGAAATCTTCTGCTCTTCGATTATCGGCATCCTCTGTTATGTAAATCTAAATGTCGCTGCTCACATTTAAATGGTTATCACATTATTATAGCCTTTTTTATGAGGTCCGGTAACCGGAGCCTAATTTCTAACTTAACCCTGCGTGGAAACTTTTAATACTCTGTATCTGTTCCACCCTTTCATATCACTGCTTATCGTAATTTTTATTGTATTTTGTCTCTTTGTTTATTTAATAGACTTCCTTTATCGCGCAGATCGATTACTTTGCCTGGATTGTTTGTCAAACTAGTAAAAACCTGGCTTCTCAATTTCAACTTCACTCGCTTAGAATCTGTTCTCTTTGACTATCTGGTATAACCATTGAAACAAGTTTTATACTATTCATCTATTTGATGTTCTATAGCAAATTTATTCTATTATGTGTCTGCTTAAGCTTGCTTATATAATACTTGAGTAATATTTGTATCAGTTTTTTATTTGTGGGTCACTCTACCCATGCATACATAATTTATTTGATTTGTCATGTTTGCTCAGTGTAATGGCATTCAACACTATTTTCGTTACCGTAGTATAGAAAATACAGAATGTCAAATGAATTTCTTATCTAATTTTATTATTATATAGATTAACGTAAATGAATTTACTTTGAATTATATTGTTTAAAGAATTTACAGAATAATTAAAAAAAAATCTTTTAGAAATTCCATGTATTTTATTTTATTCACATATGATATATGGTACATTGCATTTATTTGCAATTAATACACGAATAAATGTTTGCACATATTGCGCATAAGATTCACGATATTTCCTCATTCCAGTGGAAAATTAACCACTCTCATCCACGGAATTACTATTCAAGAAAATAATTTCATTCAGTTCGATTTCCTTAAGGCAGTTTCTGCTGTCATTGATTATTTCACAAGAGTTCGAAAATACTCTCTCTGAAGGCACAGACATTGCAAGAATACTCAAATATTTTTGGGCGAGCTGAAAAATTTCTGGGTGTACTGCTTTTTGAGTGTTCCAGAAATTTTCTGGGTCTCGCGAACGGTTCAAATATTCCCTTCGTTGATATTGCTCTATGACTTCACTTACCTTTCGATCAAGCATTTACCATAACCCACATCCACATCCATTGTAGTAAAGCTTTTATTATTTCAAATATATGTGGCTTCCTCTGTAAATCACCATCGCGCATTTCCTTCATTTCCAAAAGCAATCTTCTTAAATTTGGGATCCAGGAAAGAGTTTTCACCACACATATGTTGTTCGCTTTCAAATGATCAAATCGCCTTTTTATGGCGTCGAATAAGGTTGTTTTAAGGTGCAGTCCGCAGGAAGTTTAGTCATTTGTATGATTCGTGATCATGTACCTCAGTCCTCTTATCAATGGAATATTTTCCGCAGATAATTCGGTGGTCATAGTTTCCACTAGCTTCAGTATTAGTATGCAATAAGTGCTGATGCACTTGAGAACTCTGAAGAATTTGGAAAAGATGTAATAATTGCTGACAATAGCTCCTTCATTAAAAGCATTTCCTCCAGCATTATGAACGAAGAATTCCATCGTGTGGGAACATCCTGCTTTAACTTTAATAGTTTTGATCCCATTTGTCTCTGCATGCTCCTGAGTTTTTCGGTTGCAAAAGTACTATGTCTAAAATATGACACGATTGTTCTACATTTGTCAAGTAGCCGTGAAACTTCTGAAACGTTTTAATTGTTATTGAATTATTATAAATAAATAGAGTTCTACTCTCCTGATAATAATTTTCAAAAAAAAAGAAAAAAGAATTAAACAATTTGTTCAGGCGTTAAATGCGCTCACCGCTCCAACGAAAATAATTCCACTGACATACGTCACGACACGAACTATCAACAACAATCGAAATAGGAGATTTTCCCCTTCATCGTAATCAACAGCTTCTGTGCAGCGCCATCGCACTGACAACGACAACATCATGCAAGTTGTAATTTTCTAGCATCAGCTACAGATAACAGCGAGAGAAAAGCCGAATCAAAACAAGTTCGTATGCGACCCGGTGATGGGTGAGAAGATTAGGCGTTCTTTATTAGATGAGTCTGCCACTGTCTCTTGTCTCAATTGTCGTTTTATAATCAAATGCAATAATCTGTTGTTTCTTTTCATGTACAATACTTACTCAAAAATATGCTTCCCAAAGTGTCTATGCAGCAGATCCGTCACAAACAAAGCAGGAGAAGGAATACAGAAATAGGCGCGATTAAGGCTTAGAAAATAGTTCATCGTGAGAGGACAATGTCTCCCAGAAATGAAATAAAACACAAAAGAAAATGGATCTGTAACGTTTACATGAAGAGTTTAATTTTTTCATTTATTGTAGCAGGTTGTGAATCCGTTTTATAAACATTTAACAATTAGTTACATACATCTGATTCGTTTTTTTTAAGTTCATCGAAAGAACAGTGGTTGACAAAGCTGTATGTCCAATTTTAGGAAAAAGTACATGCGAAAAATTAAAATCAATACTGCGCGTAGCAGAACTGTTTTGGCGTTGTACTCCAGTTTTGGGCGTAAATTGAAGGTCAGAGGGGGTGAAATATTTCTAACATCGCTTGAGGAAACCTAGAAATCTCGCGGCATTTTTGGCGATATCGAATATGTGGTCATTCTAACGTAAGTTGTCGTTGACACACATACCGAGAATGGAAAGTTTTTCGGTTTGGACAATGCAAGTGCCATTCATGGATAATGGCTTGGTGTTTAAATTTCGCTTTAACGACAGGAGACAGCATTGCGTTTTGGAAGCATTAAATTCTACTCTGTTAGTGGTTTCCCAATTAGCTATGCTGTTAATATCAGAACTTAATGAACTTAACATACGCTGCCGTTCCTGTTCTACAGCCGAAGAGCAGGGACATGAGTCCGGAAACGAATATGAAAAGCAGAGAGTACTGTCGTCAGCAAAAGAAATAGATTGGATTAGAAGTGGCAAACAAGAGACCATTGATAAAAATTAAAAAGAGTGTCAGAGACACAACGGAGCCCTGGGGCACACCAGCATTTATTTTGTGAATATCAGACTTGAAACCATCCAACTAACTTAAATTGAACGTTCCGAAAGGTAGTTTCTAATGCATTGAAGAAGAGAGTCGTCGATACCAAATGCACGCATTTTCGACAAAAGAGCCTGATGCCAAACTCTGTCCAATGCCTTAGAAATATCAAGTGCAACTATCTTGCTCTTAATAGATTGATGTCCGCTTTAATTCCATTTTTCACCAGTGGACCTGTTGCCACGGAAATCGCACTGCCGGTCATTGAAAAGTTTTCGTATTTTGAGATAATTTCATGAGCTGACGGTTTATCAGCATTTCCATGACCTTGGGAGGAAGGGACGTAAGTGCAATGGGGCTGTAGGAGGAGAGAAGAAGATTCGACATTTTTAGGGACGGGCGGGACAAATGCTGTTTTCCATCTGACCGGAAAGTGTCTTAAAGAGTAGGATTGCAGTAGTTGCAGTCATTCCCGGCTCGTTTAAACTTTCTTCAGTTTTCCTCTATTGGGTTGGTTGTCAAGGACCGAAAAAACATTTCTATAACACTGATAGCCTCTTTGCAGCTCGAGTCGTACCATGACTTTTCGTTTGGTTTGATACTCTTAATCCGACAAAGGATAAAGGATCTCATTCCAAGGAGAATAGTGCCAGTGATCATATCAGCAGTGGCATCTACGTTGTTAAGTCCGCTCCAATTGCCTTTCTCGTATTGCCATACGGTTCTTTTAAGAATCTTATCTCTAACTGTGTGGTCGGTATACGAGAAATCTGTCGATATTACACAGTGGTCCGAAGAGCCTAGAGGGAAATGCACTTCGACAGTATACTTATCAGGGTGAGAAGTTAAAAACAAGACCAGAGTGTTGGCGGTATAACTATCAACGTCTGATATTCACGTGTGCTCATTTCCAAGCTGAGTTAAGTTATTTTCCGCAGCGAAGATCTCGGATGTTGTCTGTCCAGAATGTCGACGCCACCCAGAATTGTGTATATTAAAATCGCCCACAATAACTATTTCTGTATGAGGATATAGGGATACAATTCTTTGTATGGAATCAGACAGCGCATCGTACTCGTTGAAGGTCTTCAGTAAGTAAAGCAGTAGTGGATAATTTGAATTTGATGGAATTGTAACCACATGAAGTTGAATTCCGAATTGGAACAAGAATTGCACTATGGTGGAATTTCGTAAGCAACATCACTTCGCACGTAGATGGCGAGACCGCGGTGAGAAAAGAATAATGGCACTAGTTCATAGACAGGCAGCTTCAGATCAGCGCAATCTGAGAGATGTGGGCGGGGATCTTCCTGTGTTTCACTAAGTGCCAAAACAGCTGGTCTGTATTTACAGACGTGGACGTACGCAGAAAAGTGATTACTTGTTAGCCCACGTATATTTGCTACGTCTACTCTAAATTCGCTAGTCATTACAAAAAAAAAAAAACAAACACCAAAAAACACAGACACCGACGATGCTCAGCAAGGCCGTGAAGTGAAAATTCAAACGTTGGTTTACTTAATCAAATTGTTGTAGGTGTTATGCCTTTACAACCATAAGAAACTGTCCACGAACCAAATTCACACTCACAACCCGCTATCCATCGGTTGTTACATGCACTCAGACATTGTTTTTGCCGTACAATAGAGTTATATGGCAACTGCAGTGGCTGAGTGCAAAGAACAGCAGTAGACCAGGGGCAGGGGGTTTGGGATGCCCGCACTATGATATTATTTGTTTGTATTTTCCACTGCACTTCGCTTTTTTTGCACACTTCTTTCACAGATTTTTTTTGTTGTTTTTTTTTATTACAGTGTTGTTGGAATGTGCTGGCTTAATTTTTTATTTTTTTTGCACGAAACTACACTGCTGAGTTATTTACGAGTGCACTGGTGTCGCGTATGCACTCGTCGGTGGTCAGCTCGGCACTGACATTAATCCAACAGTAATATAATTTTCCAAAGTGAAGTTTGCCGCCATTGCCCACATTCATATACAAATTTATAAAATATTTGCACGATTTCACACCCATCTTCAATCAACACCAGGTCAAACCAAGATCGAAACCAATCGCTGAATTCCAAGTCGCCCAAAATCAACACAACCAGCGATGGTATAGGGAGAGCTTCTGTCGGAAGGCAGATTAAGTAGAAGAAACAGGAGATCGAATCCCCTTAACCGGAAACCGTGCCATAATTAAACTCACGCTCACAGTATATTTGAGCTAACTCCCGGCTCTCCCTGGAAACTCTTCATGTAGAGCTAGTAGAACAAACGAAGTATTTTATCGCGACCTTCAAAAGCAAATGGGAAAATCCGCACTGAATTCCTTCTTCACGCCATCGAACAGCAATTTACTGAGAATGTCAACAATTTCAGTTTGGCAGTATCAAATTTGAAAATACGGACTGATCGTATGGAGGACAATATTGATAATGTGTCTGCAGTCAAGAGGGAGTTGACTGAGTTAAGGCAACATTGTGATGTTTTGGAGAAGAAAGAATTCCTAACTGACGCTGTCATTTTTAGTATCGTGAAGCTTGCGTATGAAAATTTATATGATACCTTTAACAAGCTCTGAGGTACCATCGGCGCTGCATCCCCAACATATTTCGTACCACACATCGGAATGACAAAGAGGAGCCCCAGTCGTTTATCAGTGTGGGTGAGAGAAATGCTATGCTCAAATCAGTTGCTAATTTCCGCAGAAAATAAAGGCAACCGATCTCTTTAACAGACCTTGGATTTAACTCCAATAGCCATATGTTTGTGAATGAGAGCTTAGCATAAAAAATTCGAGTTCTTCTTGTAATGTAGCCTGCCCCTCAGGTTCCAAAACTTACTTGTCAGACTAGGAAGCACTATTCAATATTATTATCAACCTACGCCATAACTTGACGTCCACCCACATGCTCATTCTTTAACCTCAACTCTTTCCAATTAGTAATCGCATCATAATATGAAGTTTTTGAAGTAGCTACAAGTATGGACACCAAACCTCAAAAAGTTTAGGTAGCGATGTTCATGTCCGTAATCGGATAACCTGCACTCCAAATATACAACACACAGTCTCCGAACCTGAATAGGAAACATGACGAGATAAAGAATCTTTTTCAGCAATATTTCACTCCAAAATTTAACACCACATTTGAGAGGTATAAATCCAAAAAAAAAATAACTCAAAAAAATGGCGACATCATTGACAAATTAGTGTCAAGACTGCGATTACAAGCGCAAAACTGTGCCTTTGAAGAACTCAACGACAGCCTTCTTAGAGACCAACTCATACTCGGATTCCATAGCGATGATCTTCGCACCAAACTGTTGTCTCAAGACATCGACTTAGAAAAGGCAATTCGACTCTGTCAGGCTGCAGAAATGGTCAAAAGCAATCAGCCCAAATCATCAATGAAGATGAAAAGACAGTAAATTTTGTTAAAAAAGGGTAACATCTACAAAACTAAAAGATTTAACTGTCGTAATTGTGGAAAAAACCATGAAATTCGCAATTGTACTACTTATAATCATGTCTGCAAAAAAGTACAACAAGAAAAATCACTTCGAAAAATTTTCCAAAAGTAAAACTAGCAAGAATAGCCATAAAAGTAGTTACACATCGACCAAGCAAATCAATGTTTGTGAAGAAACCGACGATCACGATGATGATTCACTTTTTATTGGTACAGTATACGAAAGCACCAACCTACATAACGACAACTTCACCGAAAAACTCTTCATTGAGGGTAAGTCCTACAAAATGAAACTAGACACAGGTGCCCAGTGCAACGTGCTGCCAAAACGTGTCATCGAATCAACCAATTCTAACCTAAAACCTAGTAGAGTAAAGCAGCATCAAATGCGAGGACTTGGCGAAGCACTAATACCTTGCTCAATAGTATGGCGGTGGTGCAAAATGTTATTTAGGGTAGTAGCCGAAGACATCAAACCAATTCTTGGAGCCAATGCTTGCGAAAAACTTGGACTCGTCACTAGAGTTAACCAGGTAAAAATAGATGACATCATATTTGAAGGCCTAGGTTGTCTCAAATACGAGTACTACGAATACGATATTGACTTAGTAGAGAAACCTTCATTCGTAATAACACCTCCAAGACGAATTTCACATAAAATTCGAGACGACGTCAAAAAAGAACTCGACAGAATAGTTGAACTGGACGTCATCGAGCCTATGAGGGAAGCTACTCAATCCGTGTCGCCCATGGTTGTGGTTCGAAAAAACAACACAATTAGAATCTGCATATATCCCACATTCTTTAATAAAAATATTTTGCGCCATCACCATCCTATGCAAACGATCGAAAACGGTTCAAAACTATTCACCCTGCTAGACTGCAAACGAGGTTTCTGGCAAATCCGAGTCTCCAACAGAACCAGGAAAATACTTACTTTATCCACACCTTGGGGCAGATACTGCTGCAAGAGTTTACCTTTAGGTATATCTGCCGCCCCTGAAGTATTCCAAAGCATAATGGAGTCCCTTTTATTACATCTACCTAATGTAAAAATTTCAATAGATGACATTCTAATTCATTCCAGATCTAGCGAAGAGGTCCGAAAAACCACAACCGAAGTGATTAAAATCCTGACTGAGAGGGGCCTAAAACTCAATAAAACAGTGTTCGAACAGCGAAAGGTCAAATACCTAGGACACATCATAAGCGGGCACGGAATGACAGTCGACACAGACAAGACCGACACGACACAACGACTGAAGTCACCAAAAATAAAGAAAAGAACTCCAGAGAGTTCTCGGTAAATTCACCTATCTGAGTAAATTCACTCGGTAAATTCACCATCCCAAATTTTTCTGCATTAACAACACCACTCCGCGCGCTCCTGGAAAAGTCGACTCCATGGGAATGGAACGACTCCCAAGAGAAAGCTTACACGAAATTAAAATCCGCCATATATACCACTTCCGCGTTTGAAACTGTATGACGTCAATGACGACGTCAAGATACAAGCTGATGCAAGTTCATCCGCACTAGGGACCGTTCTCCTGCAAAAGGAGCCACCAATCGCATTTGCCTCAAAAGCCCTGACAAATTGTCAAAAGAAATATTCTCAATTGGAAAAAGAGGCGCTGGCGATTAAATTCGTTTGCGAAAAATTCCACCTGTACATATGGGGAAAGAAATTGGTCGTCGAAAATGACCACAAGCCACTAGAAACAATTTTCCGAAAACCGCTCCACTCGTCTCCTACCCGTCCTCAACGAATTCATTTAAGTCTTCTGACATACGATCTCGAAGTTCTATACAAAGAGGGCAAACAGAATTTCATGGTTGACCCGCTAAGCCGAGACTGCACCAACGATTCACTACCAGATGACAACGATTCAGATTTACAGGTTCAGTTTATCTTGTCAATCCCAGACAAAGAACTCGAAAGGCTTCTCCAATTAACCAAATCTGATGAAACCTGCAAACAACTGAGCGAATTATTAACTAACAGATGGCCGCGTGATATCGACCATCTCCCAAAAAAACTTAAAAGGTTATTGGGGTTACAGAGAGGAACTCTCTATTTACGATGGCATTATATACAAAGCTCACAAAACATTTATGCCTTTAGCAATGAGAACTGATGTTTTAAAGTACATAAAAAATAGCCACTTCAGTTATGTAAAGTGCGTACGGAGAGCAAAAAATGTTGTTTTCTGGCCACAAATGAATCGCGATATCAAAGACTATATAGAAAAATGCGCAGTTTCTCAAGTCTTCCAACGAAACAACAACAAAATAGGTTTAGGTGAGAAAGAAATACTCACCTACCTCTTTGAAATTGTTGCGTCTGACTTATTTCATTTCAAAGGTAACGACTATGTTATAGTACCTTATTCCAACTACTTTGTCTTCACTTGTAACATTACCTCAACACGACATCAATAAGAAATTACAAGAGAAACGTCAACGTCAAGCTCAATATTCAAACAAAGGAGCGAGAGAGTCCCCACAACTCACTACAGGTTAACGAGATGTAACGAGATCAAATCCCAACAGCGACTGGAAACCAGCTGTAATAGAGGGCAGAGTCCACTCACGTTCTTATATTCTCAGAGATGGCAACGGCAACAAATATCGTCGAAACTCTAGCCACATCAAACCAACAAAAGCCGTCATACAAACTCCATCAAACCCAACTCCAAGTTTCAATACCGATAAATCGGATTCACAGCTGATCCCCACAAGTCCTTCGCAGAATTCCTCAAACCAAGCTTTAGATACTACCAACAAATCCACTAACTTAACTAATGTTCCTAATGTTTCATCAGGTACCCCTTCATCCTCAAAAAAAGCAGACACCATCAACCGCCACAATGAGGTCTGGAAGAGTTTCTAAGCCACCAGAAAGATTAATGTACTAGCATCTCGGGAAGATGTGCCAAGGAGGGAGATGTAATGTAGCCTATCCCTCAGGGGATCATCAGCCCATCAACACCTACTTGTCAGACTAGCAGTATTCAAAATTATTACCAACCTACTCCATAACTTGACATTCACCCACATGCTCATTTTTTAACCTCAACTCTTACCAATTAGTAATCGCATTTTGTAATAGCTGAATGAATACATGAAATAATAGTAAAGTAGTGAGCATTATTTACACTTCTGCAGCATGCATTGCAATTGAAAAAGAAAAAACAACTATTCTCAGTGCAGGCACACCTTGGGTCTCTGTTCGTTAAATTATGGAAAATGCATCAAACTTGGGCTAAGTTTTTTAACTTCTCTCTTAGTTCTTTTATTGTTTTCTCTCCTTTTATTGTATATACCAATGGCCAAATATTACGCTTTTATCTTATTTTTCTTCTTATATTCTCCTCCAGTCTTTTCATGTTATTGTGTTTGGTTGTGTTTTGATTCTCTGAAATGTGGTTCTTTTAATGAATATATCAATGGTATCTACATACTACAATACTCACAGTGGGCCGTCTGGGTGATATGGATGAGAATTTGTTTCGGATCTTTCGGGTTCTACGTTCACAGAAAAGAAGATTACATTCATATATGCCATCTCAACGGTCAAAGCCTGAGCCTGAAATTGAATGAATTTCAACGTCCATTCATTAAGCCCATTATTATTATTAATTTTTCCAACGTCCTGTCCCATTAAAGTCTAAAACCAATAGAAGTAGCTCTCCGCCCTAATTTAAAAGTAATATACTTGGACTTATCCTAAAACGAAATATTTCCTACCACCGTTGGAAGCGATATAAGCCTGACGAATTCTATGATACCTATCGTTCCCTTCGCAGCATTATCAAAATGGCAAAACGAGTATACTACGGATATTTTTTGAATCCTGATAACCAGTCTGGAAAAGGTCTCTGGCAAAACTTGCTGTAGCCCGAAAACGCAAGCAACGACTGCTGGTACCTACCGAAATAGATTGTAACCTACTTAATACCCAATTCGTTTCCCTATCTTTTCCATCAACACACAATAATTCGAATATTGGTTTTTCCAGGCTTGGATGAAATACGCCCTAAACTTGTAAAAAATCTCCTAACTCCGGTCCTGAAATTCATAACCCACATCTTCAACTCCATAATAACCACCACTCAGTATCAAAAATCATGGAAATTCGCTAAAATACTTCCGATACCGAAATCGCAACATCGTACTTGTCCTGAGTACAGACCTATTGCCATCCTGCCATTCCTGTCGAAAATATTTGAAAAGTCTGTTCTAAGCAATTGCAAGAGCACATTAACAATAACGGTCTTTTAAGTCTTGCTCTGTCTTTATTTCGAGCGAAAAAGAATCTCAAAATTGTACTTCTGCTCGTTGTAGACGACATACGAAAAGACTTGGATACAAAACTTGTTACCTTTATGACGTTGCTAAACTTTTCAAAAATATTCGACACTGTTGCTCATTTAATTCTGTGCGCGCCTCTCACAGTTAAACTATTGGTATCATACTTAATAAGTCGCCGACAATGTGTGACCGTTTCTCCAGGGGTGCCATAGAGATCCATTCTTGGGCCGTTATTATTTTAGCTATATGTGAGCGAACTTCCCCAACTCCGCAATTACTGCCAGGTTCATATATTTTCAGACTACGTTCAGCTATATTTGTCCTGTCAGGTACACAGTATAAGGAATAAGTAGTATTGATCTGATCAATAAAGATCTTCAAATTATTCAGTCCATTAAAAGATAACTTGTCCCTCAGTCCAGGAAAATTTTAAACTGCATTTGCACCAATAAGTTAAATACAACAAGCTCCCTAGCGATAAAGTTAGGTGGGTCAACTATAGACTACGTCCATTCTTCCAGAAAAGAGGGGACAATTTTCAATGAGACCTTAAACTGGCCCGACCTTGCAGCTGCCTTTATCGGCAGGGTATTCAACAGCCTTCATCTATTATGTGTGAGACAAAGATTTGTGCTTGGTCAAATAAAGACGTTACTGATCACGACAGTTCTTTTACCTGCCCTTTTGTATGGATGAAAAGTTTTCTGCAATGTCGATCACATTACAAGACGAATATTTAATGCAATTAATGCAATTTAATGCAATAAGTTGAAGTTCTTAACTTCGCAAGATACATTTTCAGTAAAAGATATTTCGATCATATATCTAGGCACTCCAAACAAATAACGGGTCTGACGTCTGAAACCTAACAATTCAGTTATATAGCATTAAGCAGTGACGACAACCTGAGTACATGCACAATACGCTAACCTATAATAGCTCGCTAAAACCGCAGATTTGATACTACCCCGATTTAACTGCAGGCAATCTGAATGTAATTACATTCTTCATCCATTCCACTCGTATATGGTACTCACTATCTGTGATATAAGAGTATCAAAAACACATACACATTCAAGACTCATCTTTTCAGATCCTTGGCCAATGATTCTTGATTAAGCAAGAAAAATAATAAAATAATACAATATAATAACAATAATGTATCGAAAGTTAATTTTTTTTTTAAAATTGTTTACCTACTATTTTTTACATTAATTTATATATTCTTTGCACTTATCAAAAAATAATTTGTCATTTCGAACCGTTCTTGCATTATATTTACTTAAGCCTACACTTGTAATGGGATATTGAATAAAGTACGAACCTACCGATGAGAACAAAACGTTTTAAGAAAATTTCAACCATTCAGTTCGATTGATGATATTGCGCCTAAGGTTCAAAACTCAAAATTGTTCACAATCTTAGATTGCAAACATGAGTTTTTGGTAGATCAGAGTAACTGATCGAACTAAAGTCTGCTTGACTATGGAAGAGTGTCCTTCCTTGATTAGGGACGATTGTCCTTCCTGCGAGTTCCATTTAGTCTAGCTTCTGCCCCAGAAATCTATCAATAAATTATGACTGATATATTCGAGGGTTATGAAAATACGGAGGTATCAATGGATGATATGTTAATCCATGCACCTGATTTTAAAACACTAAATGTTCTGACCAAGAAGGTACTTCAAAAGCTGGAGGCAGTGTGAATAAAGCTGAACAATAAAAAGTGAATATTTGCTACCACGAAAGCTCGATTCTTAAAGCACATCGTCATTATGGGCGGAATTAGAGCAGATCCTGTAAAGATTGAAGCGATAAGAAACTTTAGATAGCCATCATATGAAACCGAGGTTCAAAAATTGCTCGGAGTGGCAACTTAATTAAGTAGTTTATAAACAATTTATCTGAAATTATAGATCCCATGCGACAACTTCTAAAAAAAGGTACATAATTGCATTGGGCCCCAAAACAAGAAGAATCCTTTACTGAGCTTAAGACATCTCTATCCAAAACACCAATATTAAAATATTACGATCCGAATCGCCCCGTGAAGCTTCAGTCAATCTAGCTCAGGTTCCGTATTACTGCAGTACATCCAACCAGTGGCCGTGGCTCAAGTGGTAGTGTATTGGCTTCCCTGTCAGACGGTTGGGGGTTCAATACCAGCCGTGACCGAAAGACTTTTTTCAGACAACTAAAACCTTGTGAGTTGAATGGTTGCCTAAATATGACATAAAGTCCATTTACACTA
Source organism: Volucella bombylans (assembly GCA_949129095.1). Taxonomy (NCBI): domain Eukaryota; kingdom Metazoa; phylum Arthropoda; class Insecta; order Diptera; family Syrphidae; genus Volucella; species Volucella bombylans. The sequence goes on along the minus strand of OX422140.1, from coordinate 263,744,289 downwards.
ATAATTTAGTCTCCCCATTAAGTGTTGGATGGCACCCATGGAGCGAAATAGCCATTGAGCCCAAACCTCTTTCTTTTTGTTTCTGTCCCATTTTCCCTAAAACTTAACACATGCTTTGGCATCATAAGTGTATCATAACCACTTGAATGTTAAGTTCTTTAAAAAAAAGTAGCATGTACTTCGAAAGCTTTTACAATAATACAGAAATTAGCGCCTCAGAACAAAACAGAAACTCTCGCATTGAATTTGCATTTGAAAACCATTTCTCATCGAAAACGACAACAAACCGCTCGAAATGATTTTTTAAGAAGCCCATACACAACGGACCACCTCGTTCACAAGAAATCGTGCTATAAGTTCTGCACTATCAACCAAAGTTTGTCTATTCAAAAGTCAAATATATACGAGCTGCAGATGCCCGTGGCTCTCAAAACCCAAAGAAAGATGACTGGAGGTACGGAAAATTTTAGAATTGACAGATATAACAAAGCAACGTCTACGAGTAGCAACGAATAAAAACAAAAATCTTCAAAATATTCTCCAATATGTGAAAACTAACACGGTATACAGTACATATGTGTTGGAATCGGACAACGGTCCTCAATCTTCCTCCAAGGAATTCCAAGCATTTGTCCAAAAATGGGACTTTACTCATTAGACATCAAGCCCGACATAATTAAAATCGAAAGGCCTTGCGGAGAGTTGCGTTTAAACATTCAAATCTTTACTGAAAAAGTGTCACCAACATCAGTCGGACGTTTATCTGGCACAATTCAATTGACGGAACACGTAGCGAGTTGTTACCACCCAACCAACGTTTGATGAGCCGAAGAACCAGAACCACAAGGCCATGCAGCAAATAGTCCTTTACACGAAATGTAGTACGCAATGTACACTGCAACCTCCTAATAGCTCGAAAAAAAAGCCAATTCTATGCTGACAGAGGAAGTCACCATATATTGTACAACAACGAAAAAGTGGGAATTCAACAGCTTAATCGAAACTGGATATTCGACACTGTTTTCAAACCAGTCAATACGCCACGCACGTAAATGGTACGTGACCATGGATCACTCTATCGCTAAAACTGCAGTCCTTTGTATACGACGAGAGCCGTATAGAAAAAGAAATCATAATAAAGACGACATCCGATAAAGCAGCAACTACGAATCCTGAATGGAATGTTGAACCGACTCTAACAAACCCTTCGCAGTCAAAATAATTTGTGATTTTGTTGCTGTTTGGTTTTTCAGTGTTTAAAGCCAAACATGCCCAGTTAGCGTTGTCGTTGGTTCACTTTTTCATATTGTTTTAAGGACATAACACCTTCAGCAATTTGAGCTTTTGACTACGTGTGCCGCTTTTTTCTCGCTATGTAATTAACGACACTATTTCCAAACGAAACAGATCCTCAGAGCTTGAGCGCTTACTATCATCTTCGGACAAAAAGTTTTGCACCAAAATGGGTAGTAATCGTACATCGATAAAAAAAGATTCCAAAAATAATTATTGGAGTCCGCTGCAGTATCTTCCGGACAGTGATAGTGAAGATGAAATTTTAGATCCTTTAAAGATTGAAAAAGTGTTTGTGCCTCCCAGTACCTCAAAAAATGGTGAAATCATTAAATATCGCGGACTATGCAATTAAAAATTTGTTTATCGGGATAAAAATTGCATGTGATTCGATAGATTAATATCAAAGTGTTTTAAGTAAATTAAAAGAAAATAAATGTCAATTCTTTACCCACGACACAATGAAGAACGAGTTGTTTAAAATTGTTTAAAGTTATTATGTACGGAATGTTTGCTCTGAATTCAAAAAGTTACGAAAAAGTAAAGTAACACTACACAGAGTCTAATTTCTTAGTTTCATTTGAAATTGGTTCGGTTAAATTAAGTGACCTTAAAAAAATGCTCGGGCTCTTTTGCACACTTAAGTTAGCTGGAGCTATCAACGAAAGCGAAAAGAAAAACTAACACAACTGTCAAAACATCACTTGCATTAGTCGAGACATGTACTCGTACTTGTCGGAGAAGAAGAATGCTCTACAAAAAGCTCGAGGCAGAATATCTTATGCAGCTAAATTCTACTAAACAAAAACCAGTTTTACTCGGCTCCCTCTCTGAGTTTCCGGCTCTTTCGCACTCTCACCGTAAAACTCCTATGTCTGCTATTGAGCACACTACTCCTACGTGGCCCACGAACAATCCATCATGCGTGTTTCCATCGAAAGGTGTAGCGTAAAGCATTAACAATAATAACGACAACTCTGACTTGTTCTACTCTGACGAACTAAATCTTCTTGAATATGATAACTAAACTTTCAATGTGCGAATCAAAAATTGCTCAAGTTAACATAATTTTACAATTAGCTACAAAATGTTTGTCTCCGAATGGGAAGTAATTCCTATTTGAATATTGTAACTTGGAATGCTAGGGGAGTCCTTAAAAAATATAAACAGTTTATCAACTTTTTGCTTAAGTCCAGTACTGTGTTCGATTCCACGTGAAATTTCCCGAAAAAAACTCCATATAAAAAAGACTGCTCGTGAAATAATTCTTAAAATTTCCAAATATTTCCGCCAAAGTAGTACTCTGTTTCCTCTCATGAAATATTATCAACATGTATCTTAGCAGTCGCCTGCAACATTTTTTCATGCCAATTTAAATGCCTGTGCCTGTGTACGTGAAAAGTGACAGGTAAAAGAAAAACGTCAAAGCTATCAGAGAGTATCCAAGCTGAAGTCACAGAATTCCTTGATTTATTTGTGTATTCTCTTTATTCTTTGTATTTTTTTACTTGTTATATTTTTAACTTTCCGAAAAGACAGAATTGCCGTATCCAGAAATATCAAAAAGAAAAACAATATTCAGATATCAGATGTCAGATGTACCTATCCGCTCCGCTGACTTTTCCCAGCAACATTTATTTTTGAAACGTCATATTCCACGACTGAAAAATGTATGTTGCCAGTGGATTTTCACTGGAATACTAGCTTTCAGCAACAATGTTGACATTGCGCTTGTAACTGAAATTTTGTTGCGAGCTTATATTAACCTGTCTACCTCTGAATAAAAATGTTTTCGTGTTAATAGAACAAGACGCAAAGGTGGTGAAGTCGCAGTTTTAATAAAAAGATCAATTCAGCGTTCACTCTTAAGTCATGAAGCCACATCTTATGTTGAAAATGTAGATGTTGAAATTAAGCTTCGGAATCGTCAGTCTATCAAGATCTATCGTGTTTATTTTCCTGGTGGTGAACATCTGACAAAAAAAAGAGGGTTTTCCAAAGGGATATAAGGAAATTTGTTTCCACCCAAGACAATTTTATAGTGGGTGGTAATCTGAACTGTAGACTTAGAGATTGGGGTTGTGCTCGGGCAAACGCTTGGGGTAATACTCTATCCAATCTTTCTTTTGTTCTTTACTTTGCTATTTTGTTTCCTCTTTGTCTTACGTACTTTCCCTCCTCATCGCGTGACAGTTCTATGTTGGACTTTTTATCACTAATTGTCCGAATTAATTTTCAAATCCATTACCACTAAACGAACTTAGCTCTGATCATAATGTTGTATTCTGTCGACTTCTTTCTCCGGCTCTGGAAAACGCCCACATACATGGCATTATAAATACTAACTGGCATCGTTTTCGCAGTATTATTAAAGGAATTTTGCGTGGTATCCCCACTAGCCTGGATAGCGTCCTTATCCGTGAAGATGTTGACTGTTCAATTGAAACATTTACTAGAAATTATTTTATGGCATCTAACTTGGTTGATTCCTTATTTACTTCAAGTGTGGACCGTGCAATTGGAGACTTAAACGCTTCAACCTGCTCAGCCCCACGGTTGCTTCTTTGATAGAAAGACTAAAATCAAGAAAAGCTTAAAGTCTTGATGAAATCAAACATATTTATCTCAAGCATCTTCCGAAGGCTACCTGTACTTAAATCTGACAAGGCTCCAGAAAACGCTGAAAACTATAGGCCTATAATAAGTCTGCTTAGCTCGCTAAGCAAAATATTCGAAAAAATAATTAAAGAATATTTAGTTTATGGACTTTACTTCTGAGCACAATATTGTACCTAATGAGCAATTTGGCTTCAGGGAAAACCATATCACAAAATTGTAAAATTAAATCGTGAACAAGGAAAGTCAACAGGTATGATTCTCTTTTACATTGAAAAAGCTTTATACACTGTAGGGCATAATGGATTACTATATAAATTACTAAATTATGATCATTTTCAATTGTATTTACTTAAAGCTGTCCAAAGCTTCCTTTCCCACCATTTCTTTCAGGTACATGTTAATAATTCTGTTTCTGCTTTGTTAAATATCATATGCGGTGTGTCCCAAGGTTCCGTGCTTGAAACTGTATTATATAATTTGTTTACGTCCTATTTTCCCATGCTGTCAAATTTTAAGTATGCTATGTTTGCGGATGACACTGCGATACTTTCCTCCCATCAGCTTCCTCTCAACATAGAGAGACATTTATATGATGAGATGGAAGTACAATACTTAACAACTTATTGATTATTCAATTAATAAATAATAAATGAACTAATGATTTTATTTATTTACTTATTTATTAATAATGTGGTTATTTATTTATTTATTTATTTATAGCTTATATTCTAGTTTGTTATTATATTATTTATTATTTTCTAGAAACTTACCTTTATATTATTTTATTATATTTGTCAGTAGAATCTTTTTCGCATTGAATAACTATTATTATTATTTTTTTTTTGTTTCCTCTCAATAAAAGGTTTTTTTCGATTTTCCCTTTCTATTATCTATTGTTAACTACAATATATATATTATGTTTTTTTTCGTAATGATTGTAAGTAATGTTCAAGATAAAAGATATTCTAGTATCAGATATCTTAATTAATGTAAGTTTATTGAAAATGTACAGAAATTTTTTACGAAATGAAAGTCTATCAACAATATCTATCTATCTATCTAATTTGATTCGGTAAACGAACGCCAAAATTCTCACTTCGCAACATTGCTTAGCATCGTCGGTATTTGTGTTTATTTGTGATTAGTACCAGGGAATTCAGGGTGAACGTAGCCAATATACGCGGGCTAAAAAGTAGTCACTTTTCTGCGTACATCCAGGTTGCCTCTCGGATCACTCTGATCTGAAGCTACGAACTAGTGCCATTATTCTTTTCTCAGCGCAGTCTCGCCATTTACGTGCGTAGTGATGAAACTTACCAAACTCCACCACAATGTGATCCAGGTTCCAATCCGGAATTCAACTCCGAAGGCAAATTATCTACTTCTGTTTTATTTACAGAAGCCTCAAATTAGATAGCAATTCGACCTTTACCAAGTTTTATGCGCTGCTATACAAATAATTGTATGCCTGCATCCTCGTACTGAAATCGTGATTACATGCGATATTAATATACACAATTCTGGTTGGCTTCGATATTCTGCACAGACAACACACGAAGGACGGTCTGTTGAGATCTTCGCTTCGGAAAATAACTTGACCCAACTTGTAAATGAGCCCACACGAATACCAGACGTTGATAGTCATACCGCCAACACCCTGGACTTATTTTTAACTTCTCACGCTGCCCCTCTAGGCTCGTCGTACCCACCACGTAGTTAGAGAAAAAATTTCTAAAAAAAGCTGTATGCCAAGAAAACCAGTTGGACCGGACTTAACAGGTTCTTTACGAATATTAACTGGTCGTTGACTTTCCTCGATAACGAAGTGGATGCCGCTGCTGATATGATCACAGAAACTATTCTCTTTGGAATGAGATGTTTTATCCCTCATCGGATGAAGAGTATCAAACCAAAAGAAAAGGCGTTGGACGACTCGAGCTGTAAAGACGCCGTCAGGGCTAGAGAAATGTTTTTCGGTACTACAAGGCCAACCCGACAGAAGAAAACCGAAAAAAAAGTTACATGAACCACGAACGACCGCAACTCCTTTCTTATGTATTTGAAATTCCTATACGACCAACAACTGAGGCAAAAAATAATACAATGTCCCAAAGGTGGTACAAATTTTTGGTCGGTCGTCAAAAACATTAGAACATCTGCCTCCTCCTTCATCCCAACGCTCATTTACAATGATTTTCCAGCTGTCAGCTCTTTGGAGAAGGCCAATCTGCTTGCTGCACTTTGATGCCAGCCCAATGCTTATAAATTGTGCTTTGTCCCCGCCTACACTTGAGTGCGTCAAATCTTCAATGGCACGAATCCGCTTTCGCACTCCTACAGTAGCAAGAGTACTTAAAGATCTTAATATTTACAAATCTGCTGGTCCAGATGGTACGAGGGCGGGTCAATAAGTCCGTGACTTTTGGAATAAAACACAGATTTTTTTTGTTAAAAAAATAATTTTATTTTTCAACGTAGTCTCCCTTGAGCTCTATACACTTTGTCCAACGCTTCTCCAATTTTTTTATCCCTTCCAAAAAAAATTATTTGTCGAGGTCCTCAAAATAGGCCTTTGTTTGCGAGATGACTTCATCATTGGAGTCAAATCTTTTTCCACCAAGCCATTTCTTCAGGAACAAGAAGTAGTCGCTCGGAGCCAAATCTGGAGAATAGTGTGGATGAGGGAGCAATTCATAGCCCAATTCATGGATTTTTGCCATGGCAACTGCACATGTGTGCACTCTTGCATTGTCTTGGTTTTTTGGTTTTTTTTCGCAAGAAATTAGTGAGTAGTCTGATAAAAATAGCTGTCAAACACAAACTAACTGACGCAGCAAGTTTAAATTTTGACAGGAGTCAACTGACAGATGCCTGTTGACAGGAGCAGTGTTGCTGTTTCAGTAAAGAGGTCAGAAATTCAAAAAGTCACGGACTTATTGACCCGCCCTCATATATCTCCCCTCTTCTGAAGAAGTGTTCTTCATCGCTGGCAAAAATACTCCGTAAGCTTTTTCATCAATCCTACTCTTTAGAAGTCTCTCCAAGCAGATGGAAAACAGCATTTGTCCTTCCCGTCCCTAAAAAAACGAATCTTTTTCTCCCTCCTCCAACAGACCCATTGCACTTACGTCCCTTCTTTTCAAGGTCATAGAAACGCTGATAAACCGTCAGTTCATGAAATTTCTCAAAACACGAAAACTTCTTAATCACAGGCAGTACGGTTTTCGTAGCAATAGGTCCACTGGTGATTTTGATGGCATGTCTCACCGAAAAGTGGCATCGATCTGACGCAAGCGAGATAGTTGCATTTGACATTTCTAAGGCGTTTGACAGAGTTTGACATCGAAAATGCGTGCTTTTGGGATAAATGACTCTCTTCTTCAATGGATGTCTTGGATGATGTCAAGTCTGATATTCACAAAATAAATTTTAGTGTGCCCCATGGCTCCGTTCTTTTTCCGACACTCTTTTTAATTTTCATTAATGATCTCTTTTCTGCTACTTGTAATCCAATATATTCCTTCCTGACAATACACTCTGTTCATGTTCGTTCTTTGACCCACGTCAAAGCCCTTCGGCTGTAGAACGGGAACGGCAGCGTATGTTAAGCTCATTAAATTCCGATATTAACAGGATAACCAATAGGGGAACTGTTAAAAGAGTGGAATTTTATGTTTCCAAAACTCAATCCTGTCTGCTGTCAATAACGCGAAATTTAAATACCAAGCCATTATCTATGAATGGCACTGACATCGTCGAAACCGAAAAACTTTCCATTTTCGGTATGTGTGCCAGTTACAACTGATGTTGGAATGACCACATATTCAATGTGGTCAAAAACGCTGTCTAGATTTTCTCAGGCGATGTAAGGAATATTTCTCTACCTCTGTTTTGGCCTCACTATATAAGGCATTCGTCCGCCCAAAATTGGAGTATAATACCCAAATCTGGTCAAGTACTCCTCTGCACCTGCTAGAAAGGACTCAAAACCTTCCTATAAAACTGTTAGGTGATACTAATATCAGTCAGTCAATTGACACCCTGGAACACCGACGTAATGTCACTTTGTTTTATCGTTAGTTCCACCACAATTACTAGATTTAAATGGACAGTATCATTCCGCCCCTTCAAACCTTCAACCGTAACAACCGCTTCTCTATGTTCTCTATAAATGCTCACCAGTATACTCTCAAGCCCACTATCGGACGTACTCTAAAATATCGTGATTCGTTCCTAAGCCGTACAGCTAGCTAATGGAATGCCCCGCCGAGCTCTCTATTTCCTGATCGTTACAACTTGCAAACATTTAGGACCAATGTACATCGGTACCTCTCTTTTCTTCCTCCCGAAATGTCCTTAGCCCGCGCTGTGTACAAACATTTTAAGGGTGCACAAATCCCTTGAGCCCACACTAATTATAATAAAAAAAATTTAGATAAACAAAACTGCTGTATTTGGTCCGATGAGCAATATCAAGCAATACAATAGCTGCCAATGCACCCGGAAAAATGCACCGTTTATGCCGGGGGAATCATTGGCCCGTGTTTTTTCAATGATGACCGTGAGAACAATGTTACCGGCAATGGCCACAGCTATCGTTCAATGATTTCGAAGATTTTTTCCCCAAACTACACGAGCTGAACCTGGTAGACATGTGGTTCCAGCAAGATGGCGCTACGTGCCACACAGCTCGCGAATCGATGAACTAATTGAGAAATAGTTCGTGCGCCTTTAGACTACTCGTATTTACAATAACTATTTATTTTATTTTATTTTCAAAGGATGAATACAAGTAAATTTGTAAAGTCCGGTTTCTTCCTCTTATTTTGGAAACTGAATTATTTTTAACATTATTTCTATAATATAAAATATAAATATAATATATTATAAAAAAAACAAGAAGTAGACACATACTTGAATATATTTTATTTTTGCATAACTTGCAACTGTTGCCTATCTTCATTTTACTTTGCTATATGTATTTATGTACAATATATGTATGTAGTATATTCTACTTCTTGAGAGTAACTTGTAAAAAGGAAGATGCAATATGGTGCCATGCGTGTATTGTACTAGTACTACATATTTATATATTGTGATATGGTAAATCTATTATGTACTATTTTGTAAATCATATAAACCTTCAGTTCAGTTTTTCAGTTTAAATGCATTTTTATTTATATACTTAAATTACTCTTACATGCTAGACAAAAAAATGCTTAAAAATTAGCTTAAATAACTTACAAATAATCTTATTCTAACTTACTGGCCCTATGCGGGCACTCTAAGTTATACCTAACACTTAAACTATGTCTTTCGACGAATCTTACAGTCTAATTTTATTTTTATTTTTACATTTATTAAAACTAAGAAAATGAATTTTAATTAAAAAAACTTAGTGTCTGGAATTTTTTATCTATAAAAATTAAAACTAAACCTATAAACTACTTAAAAACTAAATCTTAACCTACTTAGCCTACTTACATCTAATCCATACGTGTATATATATATATATATATATATACATACTACATATATACATAATATATACATATATGTATATATATATATATCTGTTTTTTTTTTTCATTTTTTTTATTTTTTTTTTTGCTTTTTTATATTTTTTTCTTAAAATCTACCTTAAACCTACCTAAAACTATGTAAGCCGACCATGGCTAAAAAAATTAGGCCGGCCAACTTGCTTCACATGAAGCTAGCTATCACTGGAGGAATTCGACGACGAAGCTTCCTCCCCTTCTACAAGCCACCAAAAGGTGCTGCCCAGCGACATCCCTCATGTCGCGACTCCCTACCGCCCTACTGAAGCGGAGACGCTCCGCACTGCCATGTGCTACGTCTCTGTCGTAGTTGAGTCGCCTGTCCACAGCTGTTCGAGCGACGTTGAAGATTAGCGGCACCGCCAATCTGTCCTGGATCAGACCTTTACTATCTAGATAGAGGAACTCCTCTGGAGGAATAAGGCCGTCAAAGCGAACTCTCTCGTGATACCTATAATTGGGGTAGTAAGCCCCAGAGATCAGGTTGTTCGATGAGGTCATTGCTCTTGCAATGTGCCTTCGAGTCAACTTAATGACGAAATTGTCCACTCTTATTAGGTTCGCCCTATTGTATAAGAGCTCATTAGGATAGAATTTTATGTACTGAGACTCTGGTGTTCTGTATAGGCGAAGACCAGTCCTAAGACAAACCCTCTCAAACACTCGCATCTTTTCCAATAAACTTGCTCTCACGTTGAACCACACGGGACATCCAAATACAAGCATGGGCCTGATAAGGGCGATGTAGCAGATTACATTCACCCTCGCATCGAGTTGGCTGTTATAAAACAGTCTCGTTGTAAGGGCAAAAGCACATCTGGCTCTAGCCAGATCCCAAGGTATCTGACTACATTTCGACAAGCAAGTGGCTGCCCGTGCTGCCCCACGATCGAGAACTTTCGCCAATTCTTTCTGGTATCCCTAGAGGCTCCAGACAAAGGCGTCCTAAACAGAATGGTTTCCGACTTCTGAAAGTTGATTTTCAACTACCAGTCATCGCAATATCGCTTAATTTTGTCGAAGTCACGCTGCAAATGTATATTAATGACCTCAATCTTAGGACCTGATCTGTACGCGATTATGTCGTCTGCGTACGCTATGGCATGGTGAAGTGAACCTATCAGATCACTCGTGTAGAGGTTGAATAGGATCGGCGAATTTACCGCACCTTGTTGCAGACCGTTTTTAATGTTAAATGTTCCAACAGAAGTCACATCGCCATTCTTCACGATGAACTGTCTACTGGAGAACATATCGAAAAGAATATACAGTAGTGGTTTACTAATGCCCAACCTGTCCAGCTTAAAAAAGAATCCTTCTAACCATACGGTATCGAAGGCTTTCTCCAAGTCAATCATCAGAAACCAGTTTCGACGCAGCATGAATGATATCATGCCCCGCCTTGAAACCGAATTGATTATCCGGAACTATATGTTTGTCCTCAACCCACTTAGTCAGGAGTCTATTGATCACCTTCTCGAAAACCTTACTGATGTTTGGAAGAAGACTGATCGATCGGAGATTCGCCGGATTGGAAGTGTCTTTATCCCTTTTGGGGATGGGATGTACCACAGCAGTTTTCCAATGCGCTGGATAATGTGCATTATTCATTGCATTATTAAAGAGGGTGGTATAAATGTTCACCGCTTCTAGAGGGAGATGTCGAAGCACAATGTTCGGTATTTCATCGGTTCCCACTGATTTCTTACTTCTAAGTGATTCGAAGATCGTTTGGAGCTCTTCCTTCGAAATGAACGGGGGTAGTACCCTATCGTTGGTGATGACATTATTTGTCATATTCTCGTCACTGAACTGGGTGAAACCCGAGCTCTCGAATCGCCAATTCACAATTTCATTTCGAAGGTAGAAATTGTGCACAAGTACTCGATTCTCCAGATCGTGGTTTGGGCCAATGATAACATTCGCCTTGTACACTTCCTGGAAAGTCGCTCCTATAGCCTCTACCTGCTCCTGCGGATCCTCGATCACAAAGAAGCTGTCATCATCAACAGCCTCATTTGGATCTATGCCCGCTGTTACCAGTATTTGTTCTTTGTTCGTCGTTCGGGCGATTTTACGACACTGAAGGTCGTTTTGATTTTTTCTCCGAAATATTTTATTTATTTGCGGGAACATATTCGGGTTGCTGGTGATTACAGCCCGAATTTTATTGCTCCAATACAAACTTACAGATGTTCTGTAATTTTCCTTTATTAATGTTTGGAGGTTTTTAATCAACGACTTCAGTGTCATGATCTCCGGGTTATGTCTGTCAGTAAACTGTCTGTACAAGGTTTTTAGTCTTGACAGCAGTCTACTTTTATGTCGGTGCAGTGCGTCAATAGTTGCGTTGCGGAATAAGTCTTCTTCGTCAGTGTGTTGGTAACGAGGTATTTTTCTGTCCATTGTTCGTTTAACTGTCTCGTCCATTAGTCTTAGATACCTGTCAATCTCCTCGTTTGACAGATTTCTGTTGGACGGTGGGTAGAGCGAATTCGAGGAGAGTGCTCTAGTCAGTGATCTGGTGAAGTGTGTTTAACGCACCCTACTGTAATTTAAGGAATGCCTTTGAACAAACTCATCCAATTCCGCAATTTCGTTGGGGACAGTTATTTCGGTGCTGAGACCGCAATGGTCACTGTCATACACGAAAGTGCGTAGACAGTTTGTAGTTTGTTGGTTAGTGCATGTCAGTTGTATTCGTGAGTCGAACAGCAGAAGATCCAAATAGGACCCGTGTCTGGGAAACGACGGAATATCCGTCGCCTTAAGCCCGAGTCGATACATTATGCTGTGCTGACCCCACCAATTGAATAGTAGGTTTCCTCTAGTATTTGGCGTATTATTTTCCCAATCACTATGTTTGGCGTTGAAATCTCCGCCGATAATAAAATAGTTGTCTTCCAACTTCCAACTGCCTCAGAAATCGAAAAAGTGTCTCGAGCTCTGAGATAAATAAGGTGGATTGAGTAGCCTTAGGTGCATAGACAGACACCATGTACAACCGCTTTCCACTACGGAGAGGGATTTTCACGATGCATGCTTCTAGCACCTGGAACCTACGTACTACACGACTGTATACTCTTTTAAAACGTATACCTTTTCCTACGAAAATCGCAACGCCCCCTCCCTGAATGGAGTTGGGTCAGTTTCTCCGTACTATTTTGTATCTTCTGTGCCTCATTTTGTGTCTCTTGGTAAGCTTAGTTTCGCTAACCAGAAGCACATCGGGGCTTGGTCTTTAAGCAACTTAAATAGTGCGGCTCGTCGTTCGAGCCTAATCAGTGAATTCACATTCACAGCAAGGACCTTCAGGGTTTGCTCCGCCATGTACGTACCCATTACGGCAAAAGGTGCATTAGGCCAGGCAGCAGCGCGTATACTTGATCCACCCGCACGGTCTGTTCAGTTAAATGACGTTGCAGCTGAGCCATCTGTCCCTGGATAGAGAGCAAGATAGCTAGCATGTCAGGTACTGGTTCCGGTGCTCTGGGCGCTGGGGCCTGAGAAGCAACCTTCACTTGCTGTACCGTATTTCCCCTACCTGCCGCCATTTGGGCGTAGGTAACATGAGGAGTAACGGCTGGTGTTTGTGTCTGCACGAGTGGACGTTTAATTTCCACTTTCTGCTGCCGGGCCAGATTTATTCTTTTGATATACTGGAATTTGGGACAACCCCGACAATTTGCGGTGTGTCCCGTGTTCCTACATAAAGCACAAGAGAGTTGGCTTTTTTCAGACGCTCCGTCATTACCCAGAGCGCATTCCTCGGACTTGTGGTTCTTTCCGCACTTCACGCATCGAGGCTGCATTTCGCAGTTCGACGTGGCGTGCCCAAACCTTTGGCAGCGAACACATTGTAAAATGTTTTCGCTCCTCTTTAATTTTTCCCAATGGACAACCTGGTAGTCTAGGATTGTAATACTCCTTAGACCATCCAGATTGCTGGTGGGACTTAGCTGGACAAGGAAAATCGGCAGTTGCCGCTTCTCCCTTTTGGCTATGGCTGTGGTGAATGGCTTGACCCCCACGAATTGGAGCCCTTCGCACTTCTTCTCTTTCAGCAGTGCAAGGAGCTCCTCCGGATCAGTCGACGGTTCTAATCCCCTCAGCAGCATTGTTTGCAGCTTGTCCCCGGGGTGTAGGAAAAGAACTCCGTCGTCGAATCCTTCAGTAATTTTTTTATTGTATAATAGCGCTCCACTGTGTTACAGTGGATCGCGTGCCTATCTACGCTAAGCCTTTTAATATAAAAGTTATTGCCTATGGCCGACTTACACAGTTCTATCGTTTCCTTTAGCTCCATCTTAAAAGTATTTATAGGTGGAACTCTTTGTTTTTTTTCCTGCTGCTGTTGTTTTTGCTGCTGTTGCTTCTGCTGCTGTCTTTGTAGCAGCTGATGTTTTTGCTGCTGTTGTTTTTGCTGGTTCCCTTTTTGTGGCTGCCCTTGTTGTGGCTGCACATTCTGTGGCTGCACTTGTTGTTGTTGCTGGTGCTTAATAAGTTGTTGTTTTTGTTGCTGTAGCACTTGTGTTATTGTGTTTTTCTTGTGTTGTTGTTGTGTCTGTTTTTGAGCTAGCTGCGTCTGCTGTTGTTTTTGTGAATGGTCTTGCTCTTCCCTCTTCCTTCTAAGCATTTGCAGTTCCTTTAAAGCAAGAACTCTTTGTTCCAGCATTTTGATGCTGCTGCTTAGAGACTCAAGTTCTTCTTCTTCGTCTTCTGATTCGGTTGGAGCCAAGGAAGCGAAGGTGTTCTCTCTCAGATAGTGGCTTTCACCACCATCTGAGACATTTGGGTTGTCAACAATAAATTGTGTAGTACGATTTTTTGCTGCTGTCGATGACGTTGAATGCGCCCCTTCCCTCACTCCGCCCAGCAGCTTTTCAGCGGAAGTTGGTTGGTTGGGACGTTGTATCGATTTGGGGATTTGCCTTTGCTTCCTCCTTCTCTTAGTCTTTGATTCTGAGATTACTGGCGTTTGGCTTGAACCACTTGATGCCTCACCCGATTTCTCAGCAGATCCCGCTATTTGCATAGCGGGCCGCTCTCCACAATCCATCACGTGATGAACAGTTTAAATTAATTGTTTTTGTGTTTATTTTATACAAAAAAAAAAAAAGTCTACTGCACACGGAATCGAACCCACGACTTATGACATGTCGGCCGAACACACTGCCAACACGCTAATTGGAGCCTATAGGAAATTCCTCAAATGTCTCTTTCTTATCATATAAACCTTAGTAAGGATGAGTTGATAATCAACCGTCGTCTGCCTCGCGTCTATCACGTATTAAAATAAAGATACCACAGATGGTATAACCAGGTCGCCGACAGACCAAACCAATGCTTTCCGACGTTTCTTACATGCTGTCTTTCACTGTAAACGACTGCAGGCTACTTACTGCAGTTGTGGCGGAGCACTACGGCCAACACTTAGGTGTGGTAGCCATATGTGATACAACAACCTGCGATGCTTGCTGTGAAAATGAAGAAGACACCGTGGCGCAAGTACTGCAAGTACTTTATAGCTGAAAGCGCTTACTTTTCCTTCTTAGAAAGACTGAGTAATTTTAGTAAAAGGAACAATGGACTAGTTCCTTGTCTGAGTGCTTTGATTCGACAAAAAAATTTTATTAGATATGTGATTATTTCATTATCGTTCTTGAAAGAGTTGTTCGAAACTCGGAAGCCAGTCCCAATGGCACTATCTTTCAATATTCTATGCAGTTACTCGCATTCGCGGACAACATTAACAATACGATTTGTCAAAGTTTTCGACTTAAACGCAGAGGGACAAAGGTTGGAAGGTAGGAAGACCTTAGTCACTTCGTATGCGCAACTGGATGCAGCTGGAAAAAGACCGCGCTAGCTACATAAATGGGCATGTTCAACATATTCTTCATCGTCTTCAGAGTATGATGGTGGCTAAATTGCGAAACTTCTTTCCATACAACAGTCTTCTCCCTTGCCTGACGCAAATGTGTATTCATTAGCTAATTTACGTTACAATGAACGACTGGAACACAGGAATAATACGACAGAAAAATGTAATGTACCCGTCAAAATGAATTTGTGATTCATAAACGTGAAATGATTGTTTCCAAATGGTTCAGTTTTCGCTAAAACCAATAGCTTTTTACAGCCACAGCCAAAAAGCTTTTCCTATAACCTGCTTAAGTGATTTGATTTGATACAAGCTGTAACTCAAAATTAAACTTAAAACTAAGGTTTGTTGGAGTGGTGAAGGAGAACGGGGGTGGTGCAGTGAAAGTCAAAGATGGTAGGGTTTGGATTGATCTTTCGTAGCATATGGGAGATTAGTTCGTTCGCCCCATAGGAGGAGTGGTGGGTTGGTAGAAAGAAGGGACAATGGGTACGTAGATTACGAGAGTTAGTGTTGAGGAAAATAGAGTTGTGAAGGGACGCGCATTCAACATGACCTGAAAGGAGTCGATGAATGAGGAGAAGGTTAGGTTAGGTTAGGTAAGAGTGGCTATTCGAAATACCAACCCACTTAGGCCTATTGGCCCATTGTGATGCCACGTGGATCTATGATCCTCGTACTACTGGAACCAGTTTGAGCTTATAATAAAGCGTAGGAAACTGTTTTAAGTTTTAAGTTTTCTACAATAGATCGTTTAGGTCATTGTAGAAAAAAGCTCCTAGATGAAGCTTTCTTCTCTGGGAGAAAGCTTGGCATGTGCAGAGTAGGTGGAAGATTGTCTCCTCCTCTTCCTCGTCCATGCAGCTTCTACAGAAATCATTAGTAAAAGCGCCAAGCCTTCTTACGTGCTTGCCTATTAGGCAGTGTCCAGTAATGACACCTACTATAGCGCTGAGATGTTTCCTATCTAAAAGGATCAGACACAAAGAGCGACTCAGATCCAGCCTACGCCAGATCTGTTTGGTCGCTAGACATGTTTGCCCAGCAGTCCACCTAAGATCTATTCTTTTATTGGCATCCAGTTTTTGTGTTAGTTTGCACGTAGCGATTGGCATACCAATACTACCCTTTTCCGGTAGAATAGGTAGAGTGGTTCCAATTTTGGAGCGTTCATCGGCTCTGCAGTTCCCTGGAATGTCTCTATGGCCCGGCACCCAACAAAGGTTTATGTTGAACTGTTCTGCCATCTCCATGAGAGATGATCGGCATTCAAACGCGGTTTTAGAATATAAGGAGACCGAGTCCAGGGACTTGATGGCGGCCTGACTATCCGAAAATATGCGGATATCCTTTGCAGATACCACGTTTTTCTTCAGCCAGGACAGAGCTTCTTTAATCGCTAAAATTTCCGCCTGGAACATGCTACAGTGATTGGGAAGACGGAAAGAGAGGCTCAGATTTAGTTTATCTGAGAAAACACCGCCATCAACTCCACTATCGGTTTTAGATCCATCTGTGTAGAGATGGATTGACTTGTCCTCCATGAAAGCATCTTCCTCCCACAATGATCTAGAGGGGAAGCCTACAAGGAAGTGTTTGTCAAACCAAAGTTCAGGTATGGTGTAATCGATGTTCTCTGTGAGGAGGAACCGTATCATTGCTACAGTTTTCCAGAGTCGCCTCCACCACAGTGTTGTTGAGGTCTTCCGATTCTGAAGATGTGCCCAAGAGCTCATCTTCTATCTCTGATCGTGTAGGACCTCTAATTGCTTCGTCATCGGTTTCCATTTCCGACAGGGAGTCAGAAGAGGAGACCGACGGCTTGATAGTCACCTCGGACAGATTGCAGTCGTCGCTATCCAATTCTGGAAAGGATACCGACGCTCCGAGATCCGAGGTTGTGATATCAGGTATTAAAGGAGGAGGAGGTTTCTTATCAGCATCCAGCTCATCCTTTTTGTACACCCTTAGATGTATGGACTCGAATCCGAACCGAATCATGCCTTTCGTCTGAGGTAGAGGATAAATGGATTCCTTATTGATCACAATTAACGCGCATCTATAAGAACCCCTTAGTTCCTCCAGTTTCGCGACTTTCCAGTCATGAGTCGGAAGAGTCGGGTTACTGAGCCGGATGATTTCCAGAATACTTTCTGGAGAGGAGGGTTCGGTTGGAATCCAGGCACAAGCTCGAGCTCTGCTAGGAATATCTTCCTTAGACACGACCTCGAGTTTTTCACTTGGCCAAATCTCTCCTAAACCACCTATGGCCTTGTTGAAGAGATCAAGACATCTCTGGTTGGAACATGCGATGAGCTTGACATGGCCTTGGTGCCAGCCAGCGTCGCTTGTGATAGGAGGTGGTCCGGGATTTTCCCGCATGATGGCCAAGAAGTTGCTCGAAAGCTTCAGCTTGACCAGCTGCCACAGTTCCGGTGTAATGTAACCGTCGGTGTCGTTCCTATCGATCACCGCGATCACCAATGCGTCCTTTAGGACTTCATTGTAAGACCTCAGAGATGTGCTGTTGGATGACCCAGGGGTTGCGGAACTATATGTTTTGGGCCTCTTGGAAACCAGCACGGTTTCCTCCAATGATCTCTGGCGCTTAGAGGAGTCTTAAAATAAAAAAAAATTATTTGAGCGGTGCAAATCTTTATTTGGACCCTTACAATTGTTTCTGTTAAGTGGAAAAGAAGATATCTACCAAGTGGCTGCCGGCAGTGCCGATATACATTTGTGCCCGTTTTATCGCACTTTCAATGACTTTCGGCAGGATTTCCGGTGATAACTGTTCGCATTCCTGTCGAGTATTCTCCTTAAGGGCTGCGATTATCTGAGGCTTGTTGGCATAGACCCGCGACTTCAAGTAGCCCCAAAGAAAGAAGTCTGGGAAATTGAGAAATTGGGCGATCTTGCTGGCCATGCCAAATCGCCAAAACGTTAGATTACGCGACCAGGAAACGCTTCCTTCACAATATCCATTGTGGCTCGTACTATATGCGCGGTTGCACCGTCTTGTTCAAACCACATGTCCACCAAGCCCCGCTCATGCAATTCCGGCAGTAAGAAGTTGTTTATCATGGCCCTGTAGCGTTCGCCAGTAACAGTGACTGTATTGCCATGGCGTCCTCAAAAAAATCCGTCCCAATCACTCCTCCCGCGTGAACGCCGCACCACATAGTGGCTTTGAGTGAATGTAATGGCTCTTCGTGCATCACAGACGGATTTTCAGTGCCCCAGAAATGAAGATTTTGCTTATTGACGTAACCGCTTAAATGGAAATACGCCTCGTCGCTCATGATGATTTTCGACATAAAATCGTCTCCTTCGTTGTTGAGATTGAGGATGGTTTTACAGTAATTCACACGCGGCTGACGGTCAGGAGGCATTAACTGATGCACTGTACGGGAACATGTGTAAGTCTTTCACTAAAATTCTCTGTAGGGATCTTCTGCTGATGCCGAATAGTGTGGTACGTAGTCTGGTTGATGTTTCTTCGTTCTCAGCGACATCGGCAGCCACAGCCGCGATATTCTCGGCCGAACAACTAGTCCGGTGGTGGCTACGATCTGCATTGTCTCCTGTGGTTCCACTCTGTTTGAGTTGAGTAGCTAAGTGCCGGATTGTTTGCCCAGTTGGAGCGATACGATTAGGAAATCAACATCGAAATTCACGCTGAGCCAACACCACCGACCGATTATTGGTCAAAAACATATACAGAATTATTCCACATTCTTACGGAGTATAGCTCTCCATTGCTTGTCTGTTTGTATACTGCGACAAATCACCATCTTCCGATAAGGTGATTAATTTTGCGCTACCTTGTACTTATGTTATGTAAACATTTTTAACTTGCAATTTTGATTTAACCAAGGCGACAATTACTTACAGTTATTAAATGTACTGCCTAAATAATATTATTAATAACACACTGTCACACAAACATAAACTCGATAGATGCCATATTAAATTGGAAGCACAAGAATGCACAGTTTGTTTTTGTGCAAGAGTGAATCGTACATACGAACATAGACTGTAATGTTCTTTATAAACGGAGACAGGCGCTGATCTCAAGTGCACTTAGTTTCAAACATCTTCTTAGTTACTCACAAGAGTACATTTGCTTCGTATATTGTATACCAATTGAATAACACTTAAAATGAAAGTATTTAATAAAAGAAACAAAAATGTATCACAAAGGTATTAATGAATTTTTTTTTATGTTAAGATGAAGGAAATGTTTTCGGAAAGGATACTGGCATTGCAATTGCTAATCACAGCCCACTGAAAGAGTCTGGAAAAGCAGAAGAACCTATTGTAAAGTCACCACCAGAGCCCACTAGAGTTAAATCACCTGAACAAATAATAATGAGATCTCCAGATCCAGTAAATTGGACGGTGCCATTAGATACCGGAAAAATATTTACAGTTACACAAAATGTAAAAGATGGTAAGTATTATTATTCTATATCTTACTAATAGGAATTTTTTAAACCGTCCGTTATAAATCTTGCTTTTGAAACATTGTTTCCGTTTATAAATATCAATGAAATAAAGCGTTAAGATCAATTTTATTGTTAAAAATTAATTGGTCTATTCATGAAATATTTATTTAGGTGTTTTGATAATTTCCTTGATTGTTTTGATTTAATTGATTTAACTACTTCTTAAAAAAATGAGAAAATATACAGCTAACAAGAAGTTATTCATATATGAGTCGCTCAAAAACCAACAAATTGAGCAAACGAATACATCTGGCTTACTTTTGAAATTATTATACTCTAAATTGTTTATGTGGGTTACAAAGTCAGAACGTATTTATTTTACACTACCACTTTACTATAAATCAAATTACAATAACAATTTATAGTTCAGTCCAATTTATTACTTAATTAAGAATTTAACAATCTTTTCATTTTGATCTATCTTTTACTTTCACATTTCAAATTCAACTTCTAACTGATTTCGCCGCCAGTATTTATATTCAGTTGCATCATCGATAACTTTCCATTTAAGCTGTCAGAGAGTTTCCACTTATCTTTAGTTTTCTAAGTCATTGGATAAAGAGACCGATGGTAGTTTTGGTCTCAACTAATTGCTTTGTTTCTCGTTGATCCATGGCAATAAAAAAAGGTTTATTGTAACAACATCACTACACCAACTCAATTACAGATGTTGCGACTAGCGCCAGCAAGGAAGTGCATGCTGGGAAAAGTACAATGGTCAGAAGTTAATTCGCGTCGACACTCCGAATGATTAAGTCGTTATTTTGAAGGATGCGGATTCAATCCCAACTGAAGAGATTACGCAAATGCGCGTCCTTCTATTATAACTTGGAGAGCATTTGTAATCTGTCTTGCAAACGCATCCAGATATACCAAACTTGACTAGACTAGACTGTTGTGCATAAGATAAGCTTGATGCACCTAAAGAACCTAGAGTAAATGCCTTTACAGAGTCCGCATTCCAACGCACGCAAAAGTATATTTCCTGTGCTACTAGAAACCTCCCAAACTATTGAGAAGCATGGGAATTCCAGAAGACAACTACGCTCAGAACGAGTTCTTGCGGATTTTTTGGGTGCAGCGGCTAAGCACATTTGACGCGAAAACCAGAAAAAAGCGCCGTTAGCGACTTAACCAAACTCAAACAAGCTCAACTTCCTATGTACTTGCCCCACCTCAGGAACAAAAGGTAAACGACTCCAGAACTATCCTTGAACCAAAACGGCAATCGTTGGCGCAGTCGATCCCGTACACCCAACCGCAACCGGCCAGCTGATTACAGCACCGCCGAGCACGAATAGAGAATCACGTCAAATTTGGCTCAGAAGCAAGGAAATGTAACGCTCCTTGCGAGCGATTTTTCGAAACTAAGGAAAACTAAATTCCTAGTCGCAGTACCAGGCGGATAGCAACAAGTTCAAGCAGAAACTCCGCTTCGGACTTCAGGCTCTCTGTCAATGGTACACTTTTGTGTATGTACGGCGACAGATTGCTACACCTCGACCGTGCTTCCGGCTATAATTCAAATGGCATTTTCTAGTCCCTAACCTATCGCCATCCATCATTCGAGCAGATTTTCTTACAGAATTTGATCTTCTAGTCGATCTCAGAAATCAGACACAGTGTAAGAGTCGCAACACCATCAACTACTTTAAGACTATCCATCTTTAACTAATCCATCCATGGCCAAAAAGAACAGCAGCCACAAACTGTACTACTATATCGTTACGAAGGGCCCACCGGTATCAAATCGCGCTTGAAGGATTCCACCTGAGAAAGTGATAGCCCGGAAGGAATTTCAATTTATGATTGAGTAGGCATACTGCCACCCATCACGCAATCAGCCAATTACATCTGTCACATAAAAACGATGCATTATAGATGACGTGTGATTACTACCCCCTGGAACATATTCTCGAAAATCGAGTTAGTGCACGACCGCAATCAAATACCGATGGCGGAGGAAGATATCCCATTAATACCAGTTATCACGAGGTTTCCGAATTCTGGTGATGCTTTGCAGATGTTCCAGAGGCTATAGGTTAGGTTAGGTAAGAGTGGCTGTTGGAAATACCAACCCACTTAGGCCTATTGGTCCATTGTGATGCCACGTGGATCTATGATCTTCTTACTACTGGAACCAGTTTGAGCTTATAATAAAGCGTAGGAGACTCTTAACGTCTATTTTTTCTAGATCGTTTAGATCGTTGTAGAAGAAGTTGCAGAGTAGGTGGGAGATTGTCTCCTCCTCTTCCTCTTCCATGCAGCTTCTACAGAAATCATTAGTAAAAGCGCCAAGCCTTCTTGCGTGCTCGCCTATGAGGCAGTGTCCAGTAATGACACCTATTATGGCGCTGAGATGTTTCCTATCTAAAAGGATCAAACACTTAGAGCGACTCAGATCCAGCCTTGGCCAGATCTGTTTGGTCGCTAGACATGTTTGTCCAGCAGGCCACCTAAGGTCTGTTCTTTTATTGGCATCTAGCTTTAGTGTTAGTTTGCACGTAGCGATTGGTATACCTATACTACCTTTGTCCGGTAGGATAGGTAGAGTGGTTCAAATTTTGGCGAGTTAATCGGTTCTGGAGTTCCCTGGAATGTCTCTGTGCCCCGGCACCCAACAAAGATGAATGTTGAACTGCTCTGCCATCTCCATGAGAGATGATCGGCATTCAACGGCGGTTTAAGAATATAATAAAACCGAGTCCAGGGACTTGATGGCGGCCTGACTATCCGAAAATATGCGGATATCCTTTGCAGACATCACGGTTTTCTTCAGCCAGGACAGAGCTTCTTTAATCGCCAAAATTTCCGCCTGGAACACGCTACAGTGATTTGGAAGGCGGAGGGGCTTAGATTTAGCTTATCTGAGAAAACACCGCCACCAACTCCGCTATCGGTTTTGGATCCATCTGTGTAGAGATGGATTTACTTGTCCTTCATGAAAGCATCCTCCTCCCAGAATGATCTAGAGGGGAAGCTTACATGGAAGTTTTTGTCAAACTAAAGTTCAGGGATGGTGTAATCGATGGTCTCTGTGAGGATTCCTAATGCATTAAGAATATTCCATTTCATTTCATTTTCATTTATTTACTTGGTATGTACAATACGATTTACATCTTTTTTAGTACTTAGATATTATAGATTAGCTAACATAACTTTAATAACTTAAGATTAATACATTTATAATAATAATAATAATAATATAAGAGAGGGGGAATAGGACCTGGACTCAGGGTTGGGTTGTTAAGGATGAGAGGTAAAGGAGGACAGCACTTTTAAAGTTTGCACGGTTACGAGTAGATATCATTTTGATACGCGATGGGAGAAGGTTCCAAAGTTTAACAGCGTGGATGAAAATTAAGCGTGACGAATTTAAATATTGGCGACGATGGGGAACGATACTTAAATTTCTTGCAGAACGGTTAAAGACAAGTTTATTATATAAATAGGGTGGGGATTTATTTTGAATAATTTTATGTAGAAATATGCAGTTTCTCACATTGATGTACTGTTGTAGCGTGCAAACTAGTATCTTTTTGGTATGTTCTGAGATATGTTCGTATCTTGGAAGTCCATATACATAGCGAACCGCATCGTTGAATGCCACCTTTAATTTGTTTAGTGACAGTGAATCGAGAGCGCTATAGACAACTTCAGAATATGTAATGAGAGGTGCTATTAAGATCAGTAACAACTAACGTTTGGTTTCAACAGGGGTGAAATACGATGTAGGCCACAATTTGCGTAGACAGCCGTATATCCGACCAATAACTGCATTAGTATGATTATAACCTGTAGTAATAATTAAAGATCTTACTAATTGTCTCAAAGTGGTAACCCTTGCATGGGTACATCCACCAGTACATATATACATACTCGTATATTATAAAGGCTAGTCATATACTTTGTACATAAATAAAGTCAGAAGAGTCAGTCGATCTTCGATTGTAGAAAGAGGCAGACGTGTTTTAATCGTGCTACAGAACGTCAGAAGTGGGATTCGTATCCAATCTCGCGAGAAAAAAAAAAAAAAAACCGCAATAAAGCTCAACTGTACTCGCTGTATGCACCGAACCGTGTTGTGTGTGAATAACCGTGCCTGGAACTACTGTGCGTCGGCATCGCAACGAAACGGATTTTTTTTTCCGCTCATTTGTACGATCACAATCTAGCAAAAAAAAAAAAAAATAAATACAACCGAAATTATTAGTGCTTATTTTCAAAGAACGTATATTACCGAGTCACGGAGTCACGGCATAATGGCAGACCCACAAAATATCGGCGGGAAAACGAGTGACAAAGAATTCGAAAAACTGCGGAGAGACGAGTTGCGGGTGTGGCTGGGACTCCTAGGGAAGAAAACTTCAGGTACGAAAGACGAACTGCTACGACGTCTAGAGGAAATCCCGGTTGAGGAACGAGGGGTCGGCCCAAGGGAAGGCGCCTGCGCTATAATGGACGATGAAGATGACGAGTGCAGACCAAGTGATAAAGATAAGCTGAAGAGTGCTGCGGAAACGGAGTTAAAGATCGACGAAGAAAATGATGAGGGACCGAAGAATGCTGCGGGTGCTAAGCTGAAGAGTGACATGAAGGGTAATAGAAACCAAACAGAAAGTTGCAAGAAATCAGATATCGAGATTGATTTAAAATTTATGATGAAGGAGTTAATGCTGCTGAAAGGAAGGATGACAGAGCAAAACGAAGAAATGGAAGCGCTGAGGGAAGAGAACAGGAGGCTGAAGTCTTCCGCGACCCAGCCAGAGTCGGGACAAAATTATACTCTGGCCAAAGAACTCGTGGACGAATTCACCGGAGACGGCGTGGATTACCAGCAGTGGGAGTCAAGTCTAAGGGACATCCAACAGACGTACCAGCTCAATGACCAGGTCGTCAAAATCCTGATGGTGGGCAAACTAAAGGGAAAGGCTCTACGGTGGTACCACACAAAATCGGACCATCCTACAGCAACGGCAGACGAGATGCTAACCCATTTGAGGTCCCTTTTCAACGGGCCGACGAGCAGCTTAGAGCGTCGCAGACAATTTGAAGCTAGAACGTGGTCCCCAAACGAAAGTTTCCGCAGTTACTTCCATGAGAAGATCATTCTAGCCAACGAAGTAAACCTGGCATCGAAGGAGCTGATTGAATGCGTTATCGAGGGGATCCCAGATGCTCATCTCAGGGCGCAGGCCAGCATCCAAAGGTTCACCGACAAACTACATTTGTTGGAAGCGTTTTCGTCCATCAGATTGCCACCGAGAAGGAGAGCTAACGAGAAATTGACTACGGAGGAAACATCGAATGAGCGTCGGCAAACAAGGTGTTATAACTGCAACGCCAGAGGACACCATGCCGCTGAATGCAGGAAGCCGAAGAGAGAGAGGGGGGCATGCCATATCTGTGCCGAGATGGGACATTTCGCTGCAGCCTGCCCAAAAAGGAACCAAGTTCTTCAACTGGAGCCGTCAGACGATGAGGAGAAATTTGTAAGAAATTTAAAAATTTATTGTAATCCTAAAAGTAATTTTGTATTTTCCTTAGAATGCCTAATTGATACGGGGAGCCCCATCAGCCTCATCAGGCGTCAGCAGTACCACACATTACGCGGGATAAGAAATATAATATGTTATAATTACCCAAAGAATTATTATGGGATAAATAAATGTAAATTAAAAATTATTGGTTCGATTAATTGTTTGGTAGAATTTGAAAAAGAAAAGGTAAAATTGGAGATGTACGTAGTCCCAGATGAGACGATGGAGATCCCCGTGTTATTGGGCAGAGATTTTATTAAGACAGCTAATCTAAAACTGATAAGAAATGTAGAGAGTGAGAATTACGACAATAATAGTAGGATAGAAAACGTTGAAGTAAAAGAATGTAAAGCAAACCAAATTTATTTGAACGATATAGAGATTGAAGAAGTTAAAGATCGTATTATGATAAATGAAAAGTTAGGGATTGATGTACAAAAAAAAGTAACTGATTTGTTTAATGATTGTTATAATGACTGCATTCGCCCAGATGTACCCTCGGTGGGGTGCGAAATGAAACTAAACCTGACGAATAAAAAGCCATTCAATTGCCCTCCGCGGCGTCTGTCTTATCATGAGAAAGGGAAGTTAAGCGAAATGTTAGATGATCTTATGAGACAGGGGGTAGTCAGGCCTAGCAATTCGGAATTCACCTCTCCGGTAGTATTAGTACGGAAGAAGACTGGGGATATTCGATTCTGCGTTGATTATAGGACGTTAAACAAAGTCACGCAAAAAGATAATTTCCCCATTCCGTTGATTGATGACTTACTAGACCGGCTGTCGGGGAAAAGATTGTTTACCACGTTAGACCTAAAGAGTGCTTTCTACCACGTCAAGATGTCAGAGGAGAGTATCAAATACACGTCGTTCATTACCCCAATGGGGCAATTCGAATTTTTGAGAATGCCATTTGGTCTCAGGAATGCTCCGTCGACGTTTCAGCGTTTCATTAACCGAGTGTTCGAGGACCTGATAAGAACTTCTAAAATTGCCGTCTACCTGGATGACATCATCATTGCGACGGAGGGGATAGAGGAGCACTTAACGATTTTGAGGAAAGTCTTGACCAGACTGGTTGATAACAAATTAGACCTGAGGGTAGATAAGTGCAAGTTTCTATACTCATGTATCAAATATTTGGGGTACAATATATGCGAAGAGGGCATTAGACCAGATGAGAGGGGACTTACTGCGGTGGCGAATTTCCCGGTACCACAGAATACGAAAGCGGTCCATAGTTTTTTAGGATTGTGTTCCTACTTTAGGCGTTTCATTAAAGGGTTTTCTGTGTTAGCCAGACCTTTATATAATTTGGTTAGAAAGTCTGTAGATTTTAAATTCGGGGAGGCAGAACTAGAATGTTTTAAGTTACTGAAAGGCAAGCTACTAGAAGCCCCAGTTCTATCCATCTTCGATCCTAGGGATGAAACGGAATTGCACTGCGACGCTAGCTCGATCGGGTTTGGCTCCATTCTTATGCAAAAGAAAGCTGATGGCAAGCTGCACCCCGTGTTCTTTTTTTCGAAGAGAACTACGGAAGCCGAGTCCAGATACCACAGCTTCGAGCTGGAAACCCTAGCGATCGTTTACGCATTAGAACGCTTCCGCATATACCTGCAAGGCATCCACTTTAAAATAGTGACGGATTGCAACTCCCTGACCCTCACGCTAAACAAAAAAGACATCAATCCCCGAATCGCCCGATGGGCTATGGAGTTGCAAAACTACGATTATACTATCGAACATCGTAGCGGCGATAAAATGCAGCACGTGGATGCTCTCAGTAGAAGTACGAACATCCTGGTGCTGGAGGGCAATACTTTCGAACAAAACTTATCCATTAGTCAGGGACGGGATAGTCGGATCAAGGAATTAAAAAGGATGTTGGAGGAAAAGGAAGATACGTTTTTCGAAATGCATAACGGCTTAGTCTATCGTAAAGTGAGGGGAGGCATCCTCTTTTACGTTCCCGAGGAGATGGAGCAGAGCGTTTTGCATAAATATCACGACGAGATGGGGCATGTAGGCATAGATAAAACAATAGATTCCATCCAGAAGACGTATTGGTTTCCCCAAATGAGAGTCAGGGTTAAAAACCACCTGGAGAATTGCTTAACGTGCGTGGCATACACACCCAAACATGGGAAGAAAGAGGGGTTCCTACATAGTATACCCAAAGGCGACGTCCCGTTTGATACCTTGCATATCGACCATTTCGGCCCCGTCGGGCTAAAGAGGTTCAAAAGGAACTATGTATTTCTGGTGGTGGACGCGTTCACCAAATACGTTAAGTTGTACGCCACCCGAAGCACGGGTGCAAAAGAGGTTCTGGGTGTCTTGAAAAAGTATTTTGCCGCATATAGCCGACCCAGGAACATAGTATCGGACAGGGGCAGCGCGTTCACAGGGCGCGAATTCCAGGGTTTTATGGTGGAAAACAACATAAAGCACATCAAGGTGGCTACGGGATCCCCACAAGCTAACGGCCAAGTGGAACGAATAAATCGGAATCTGGGTCCTATGATAGCAAAGGCGGTAAGCACTGACGCGACTAAGAGCTTAGAAAACATGCTGTTAGATATAGAGTTCGTGATGAATAATACGATTCACAGGAGTGTGGGGGTAGCACCCAGCGAATTACTATTTGGTGTAAGGCAGCGGGGTAGAATAATGGATCGGTTAAGAGAGGGCTTAGAAGGAATAGTGGAATTAAGATTAGAACCGGATTTGAGTATAAAGAGAGCAGAAGCAGTGAGGAAGCAGACGAGACTACAAGAATACAACAAGCAGAAGTACGACGGTAAGCGTAAGGAGTCTCAAGCTTACATTGTCGATGATTTCGTTATGGTGAAGAATTTCGTCAGCACGCCGGGTGCACCGAAGAAGCTAGTACCTAAGTTCAGGGGGCCGTATCGGGTTAGCCGCGTTTTAGGAAACGATAGGTATGAGGTGACTGATATAGAGGATTTTCAGATAAGTCAGATACCGTATAAGGGCACTTGGGAGGCGGCGAACATGAGACCGTACGTTAAAAAACACCAAACTAGAGCCAGAACCGAGGAGTGCAATCGAGGTCGAATGCATGTCAGGATGGTCGATTGTAGTAATAATTAAAGATCTTACTAATTGTCTCAAAGTGGTAACCCTTGCATGGGTACATCCACCAGTACATATATACATACTCGTATATTATAAAGGCTAGTCATATACTTTGTACATAAATAAAGTCAGAAGAGTCAGTCGATCTTCGATTGTAGAAAGAGGCAGACGTGTTTTAATCGTGCTACAGAACAGAGGTTACGGTTAATGATAAAGCCAAGGCTAGTGCAGTGTTCAACAGCTGTTATTTTACTGCTACCTAGGTACAAGTCTGGCAGGATACTCAGATGAAAACGTCTTTCAGAGATCGGCATTACTTGAGATTTTTTTGGGTTAAGAAGCAATCCATTCGCTGCGGACCAGATAGAAATTTGGGTAAGATCGTCATTGATGTGGTCAGCAAGCTCATCAAGCTTGTTATATGGTTTTGCTAAATGAAGTTGCACGTCATCTGCATAAAGGTGGATAGAACTATAGGTACAGGCTGATGGAAGATCGTTAATAAACATACAGAAAAGAATAGGACCCAGAATTGAACCTTGTGGAACTCCTTGCCGCCAGAAATGACTTTCTGTAATCTCTCGGAGAGATAGCTGCCAATAAGATGGGTAGCCCTACGGCTAAAACCAAACAAATTTTTGAGCTTTCAGCTTAGAATGTTATGATCTACCCTATCGAAAGCCTTCGAGAAGTCAAGTAGGCAAAGAAGACTTATATTACTCTTGTCATAATCTTGCCTTATTTCATCTAGTAAATTTATCGTAGCGGTAGAGCAGCTGTGATGTGCCCTGAATCCTGATTGTTTCTCGTAAAGCAAGTTGTGGTTAGCTACATGATTGAAGTTGTACGATTGCGTGCCTCTTTAAATTCTTTCCAATTGACGCTGGTCGGTCTGCGCTTCCATCTACTGTGCAATTTATTGCGAACGAAAAGTAAGTCGTGATCAGAGATATCGAAGGGTATCTGGTCAAAAAGAAGGACAAGGTTGGGATCGGAGACAATAATAAGATCAAGAAGACTGGGTGTACGATCGGGGACAAAACGTGTTGGGTAGGTGTAGTTAACAATACTCAGACCGACGGAGGACGCTAAGTCTTTCATTTGAAATGCAAGAGAGTCTTTTCTTAGTAAGTCAGCATTAAAGTCGCCGCACACAACAATATGCTCATATAGTGCACAAAAGTCCGAAAGTGCTGAAAAATATGGCAATGCAGAGCAACTTCGGTTTTTATTGTATGCGCAGGAGACAAGACATTTAGTAGTATTACAGTCACTTATTTCCACAGCAATGTACTCAATGCCGGATTGACTTGATTTAAAAATTTCATTAGATTCCAGAGCTAACCTACAGTAGACTGCAACACCTCCACCTGTGGTATCAGTGATTCTGTCATTCCCATGCAGTCTTTAATTTGGGATATCGTAGATCTCATCACGCACATTCGGATTAAAACAGGATTCACTTACACCGATAACATCACGACAAGAAGTAGAAAACAAGTAATTTAAATAGTCTAATTTAGTGTCATTTAAACTTCGCGCATTTTAATAACATATTCGTAGTCCATTATATAGCTGCGAAATAATTTTTGCAATAGTGTACGTTGATTTTTCATTCATTTTGTTTGTCACACTTAAATTACTTAAGAGCAAAGATTAAAACAAAAACAAAGGCAACCAGAAAAAAGTGCATTCCTTGTACAGGAGAGGAGGAAGGGGGGAAATTAGGTGTGAGTGACAATGGGGAGAAACACATATTGAAACAACAAATTACAAAAATTAAGAGTATTCGTATCAAAAAAGAAAATATAAAAGAGAAAGAATTATGAAAAATTATTCGCATCAGCAGCAGCCAGCAGATCTTCCGAGCTTTCAATTAGAAAGCTTCTTCCACTCGCCGTCTTCTTAACATAAACATTTCCATACCTTGTATGCACGGCAAACAGTTGTTTTTTTCGTCGCAGACTCAAAGCACTGCTTAAGAGAAAACGTGTCTTCCTTTTAAGGCTCTCGTTGAGGTAGCAGCTGCTGTTTGATTCAATACCTACGTCATGCAGGCGAAGTGCAGTGGCATTATGCTTTCGGTAACCTGCTGCTGATATCAACACTGTATTTCTCTCTAGCGAGTTGCTGAATTTAATAATGATGGGAGGTGGAATTGTCGCATTGTTTGGTTTTTGGTACGAAATATGTTTATGAGAAGTGGTGGCTTACAATCAATGGAGTGTGGGTTCTAATTTCCTCATGATGTTGTCGAGATGTTGCAATGGAACTGGCTTTAAGCCGCTCGATACGATCAACCATGTTGGCGATGGTTTTGTTAACCTCATCAAATTTACATTTCGAGCACTCAGAGATTTGTTCGATCTTCAAAAGGAAATCATTGTGAAGCCTCGATATTTCATCCGAAAAACTCTGCCGTAATGCACTGAATTGCTTGGATAATTGCTCTTCAAGAATCTTTACAGTGACGGGTAGACAGTCGCTGGGCGGTTGTTTTTGCGCCGGGGAAACTTGAGTTGGCGTAGAAGGCAGTATTTTTGTTGTCGCAGCTCTTGTTCGGAGATTTGATGCAGACATGATTGCTGGTTTGATAAGACGAGGGAAACTCAAATCAAGCTGTATACAGGCAACGGCAAAATAAATTTAGATAAACTTAAACTTCACTTTATTTCTTTGAAAATAACTTAATGTCAAATGTTTAAATACAAGTTGTTTTCAAATAAACTTAGTCAATGAATTTTGCACGTTTTAGAATTAAATTAGCGATTTGTCACTAGCTTTTTGCTGGCTTTAACCGAACGAATTTAAATGCTTCTATTCGTGTGTGAGGACCATGATGAATTGGCGTGGCCAAATGAATTATTTGTCCACTGTTTAGTCGCTTTAAGGCGAATAACTGCAGTCGCAGCTACTTGCTTGCTAAAAATGTCGAGGGGTGTCAAGTGAAGCAGAATATCTAATGCCGCAGAGGGGGTAGACCGCAAGGCTCCGCTTTTTCATCCAGAGGCTATAAGTACTAGAAAGTTTTCACTCGCATACTTTCATAGCGTTGGAAAACAAAGATCAACATTTACAATATCTGACCACCGTGTTTGACTGATTACAACAATATCTAGTTTTGGACATAGTCATCAATGTGGCTACATGAACTTTTCCCGCTGAGAAAATTGAATTCCTAGGATACTGAATAAGCAAGAATGCAACAAGACCACCTAAAACCAAAGTCCAAGCCATCTTTAGTATTGAAAAACTCAAAAATATTAAAGTTTTACGCCGTTTTCTCGGAGTGTTAAATTTCTGCCTGTATTTTCTTTGAGATAAAGCAGTAATTTAGACATCGTTAAAGCAAAATTTTCGTGGACCAAATTGCGAAAACAAAAAAACCCAGTGGATGGAAGAAAGCAGCAGTGCCTTTCGATCATGTAAGCAAAACCTAGCGTATGCAGCTACACTGCCACGCTACCAATTAAAGGCGGCCCCTCTTTCTGATTGCAGATTTATTGGATTACGCCATAAGCGCTCTCCTTCAGGAACTTCATAGAATAAGTCTCGTACGCGCATACGATCGAGAGCTTTTAGCAGTCTTTTGCGTTGTGAAGAGACTTCGACACATACTGGAAGGTTCCAGGAATAATACGAAAGCAGACCAAAACTTATTGACTTAGGCATTTTCTCAGCT
This sequence comes from Volucella bombylans, assembly GCA_949129095.1. Taxonomy (NCBI): domain Eukaryota; kingdom Metazoa; phylum Arthropoda; class Insecta; order Diptera; family Syrphidae; genus Volucella; species Volucella bombylans. The sequence continues at coordinate 263,712,103 of OX422140.1, read as the reverse complement.
CAGAACAGTTCAGTTCAAACCGCCACTGTATTCAGTCCATAATTACTTTACTCCATAATTAATTCTTATTTCACTTACTCCAGTTCAATAAATCCAATAACCTAATTTCTCACCCAAAAATTGTTATCGCTGATGCGCCTTTTTTATTGTAGGTCAGGCTATTCTTTTCGCGACAACGTATCTAGTGCATTTTTTATTTATTTTTTCCGCAATTATTTTGTTTTCCTGGCCTTTCATCACGCTTTCTTGTGGATTAACCAACTGCTCCATTAACGACAATAATGCTGACTTTGTTGCCTGTAAGGGGATTTTCGGCAAAATTTAACATGCTATTTGTGTCGACCTAAATAAAAAAAAAAGGTCTTCGTTGAAGAGTTCTTCTGCTTCTGAAACGAGTGTATCAGTATCTCTCTCTCACATGTGCTCCTTGTAATCAAGTGCCTTAGTGACTCCAATACTCACTCGTCAGACTGCTAACGGATAAACTATCAATCTTTGAATAAAGTATAAGACTCGCAGAAGACTTTGGTCATAGCATTGAAAAACAAATTGCGAGTTTAATTGAATTAAAAAGTGCAACTTCCAGAATTGAAGAAACATTCAGGCGCCACCTTGATAAAGTTTTAATTGAATTTATATCAATCGGTTCAGCAATGTTGGATTCCAACAAGAAAAATTGTAATTCCATCAACCCTCTCCGCGAAGACATAGATATTACTTACCAGTCGTCCACATCTAATCTCCATCTCCAATCTGCGACATACAATCGCCCACTCTAAAAGATTGATAAGTCCTAGCTTGATATTATATTCGATAAAATCAATGAGCTTCTATTCAACTACGAATAGAACAGTGTTGATTGATTTCCAAAACCTCATTGAAACAGCATATCACAAAATCGATAGTTTTCCAACCAATCTCCTGCCGCACAACAGTTACAATACTTCAATTTTGGCTGGATTGTTACAAACCGAAGCCGAATTATTACCATATCCAGTGCCGACAACCCAACCGCTAAATACTCACACCAGCCCTTCAGCCCAAAAATCTTATGGTGATATAACTGCTCCAAAGTCAACTCCTCCTATCACCGCTCCCCGAAAACTTGTTACACAATTTAATACGACCTGGACACCTTCAGAGTTTCAAAGCAGGCTAGTCCGACTCCGCACTACGAATCAGATGTTCACCACCCTACTCGTCAAAGGTGCCCCAAATCACGCAGATGTTGCTTGGATTTCTGAATTTTTCATAAATAGGTATGGCATCACCATCAGCCAATGCACAATATTTCCAACATCTCACCACAAAAACAAACGGTATTTCAAAATTAATTTATTGGCTGGATGCGAATGTTTATTTGTTAACCCGCCCAATATCCAACACCAACCTTAACCTCGGAAAATGCGGGTCTTTAAATGGACGGATGAACCATCTAATAAAAACATAGAAACAAAATGAAGCAACGTCTCATCTAAAGCTAATTATAAATCGCTCAGATCCATTCCCCATCTACATCCTAAACCTGTCTCCAACTGGAGGCGTAAAACCAAACTATTTCACAATTTTTCCCTTCTTGTCTATATTCCTAAGCAACTCCTTTCATGGCTCCCCACAAACGCACGAAGTGCCTCTCTTCCATCCAAGCCACAAAGCGTTTCTTTTAATCTAACCCCCGCCCCCGATACTGTCACAGCTCAACCGCCCACACCCCCTCCTACGAATACTAACAACTGCTTTACCAATTTCGATCTTATAACAGGTGCCAAATACCCAAACTTTATCAGCTCACATATCTTAAATCCCACCTCTAGCTCGCCTTTTTCTTCGGTTTTAAGGGCCCCTGCCCCTATCCCCTTTCACCACCTAAATTTAAATTGATCCAAAAGAAGATGCCATTATGCGTTCTCTAGGCTAAGGGATAAAAGGATATTCGAAAATACGTATATTCTTTCTCGCGTATCTTTACGATAAATCAGACTTCATTTACTTTGAGGCAAAGCCACAGAAAGTGTTATGATCTCCATCCAACAGTTAGGCCTTCCTACTGATATAGCTAGTCTCAATAAACTTGACAACAGACACCACGAAATCTTCAGCACACCTCCAAAAGGTTGCGGATGCCCTCGCTGCTTTCCGCAGCTATGTACTCGGACACTCTATATGTGTTTCTCACCTTCAGCGTAGGCGAGCTAACCATGATAAATTTTTTCGTTACTAACTAGCCTCGTTTGTCTGCATCTCATCTACACTCCGCTACTCCTCCACTCAACAAACTGCTTTCTACATTTTACTACCAAAACGCAAGAGGCTTGAGCTTTAAAATTTGTGCTGTTTTATCTAAATCGCATGGCCTCTCTTTCGACGTCTATGCTCTTACAGAAACCAATCCGATCCCCGACATAAAGAGCCAGGAGCTATTCCCATCTCCTTATAATGATTTCCGAGATGTCGATCACAGAGTTGTCCTAATTTCTGTTCACAATAACCATAAGTATTGTCTCATGACTATCTCTTCTTCTGTTAAACTTGACTTTGCTTCAATTAAAATAACAATTCCCAATACGTCCCTGTACCTTATGTGTTGCTACATTCTCCCAGCTCTACCTATCGAATCTCACATTCTACCTAAGTGATTATATCGACGATATCCTTAAATTTGGCAGATTAACTGCCTCTTGATCACTTCTTTTTTACCTCATCCAAGAAATATCTACTCATTGATCGCATAACTGGCTCAAGCCTATGACAAGTAAGTGTCATCCCTATCTCTGGGACCTTATTTTCACCAACGATGCCATTTACTTCACAGTAACGTTTTATTTCTGCACCCTATCAACAACTTACACCACCCTCTTCTTCTCTCATTTTTCTCTCATAACTCTCCTCCGCAGACCACTTCTTCCCCTTCTATCTCTTTTTACAACTTCCATAAAGCTAATTTTCACAAAATCAATATCTATCTTAGAAAATCTTCCTTTGATTTTACCAACCTATCTTTATCTGATGCTGTCTCCATTTTTACAGTGAAATAATTAATTCCATTTCTCTTTACGTCACCTTTTCTCGGCATAAAACATCATCTACTTCCGCTCCCTTGTGTAACAAAAGGATTCACTCTCCACGAAACAAAAGAAACAAATTATGGGCAGTTTTTCTTCGCATCAATTCTTATTCGGACTACTCTAACTATCTTGGAACCTACCTCCAATTCACCCAGCTCTATAATAGTCTCTATCAGCGCTTTCTCGACACCTTGCAGACCAACGTTATCAACGATCCTAAGGCATTTTATTAATTCGACCGACCCATATACTATTGCCAAGTATTTTGCAAACACTTTTAAACAATCATTTGCAGATAATTACTAAGTACCCGACCCAATATATTTCAATTACCTTCCCAATTTCTCCATTGGCCCTCTCTCTTAATCTTTTGCTCCCACACTTATCGAAGAAAACATGCAAAATCTCAATGATGAATTTTTACCCGGCCCAGTTGGGCCTTCAGCAATATTCCTCAAAAAGTGTGCCTCCAATCTTTCGCACCCCCTCTCCTACCTATTTCATCTGTCCCTCATACAAGCTGAATTTCTCCAAGTTTGGAAGACGTTTTTCTTAACCCCGGTCCACAAACAGGGATCTAAGAATGAAGTAACCAACTACCGTTCCATTTCAAGTTCTAGGCTTTCATTGCAAGTCGCTTATATCGCCCAGCCACCATGGATTTCTGAAAGGTAGATCAACTACCACAGCTTACTTGATACCGTATCCTTTGCGCTTACAGCCCTAGAAATTGGTAACAAAATCGATGTTATTTCTTCAGGTTTCACATCATTGATCCTTTTCAAATTGTGTCTGTTTTGACCCCATATTATTAAAGTCGATATCTTCTTATTTGGATAACCATTATCATAGCTTTATTTTTATTTCAGCCTTCTTAACCCCGGTTTTAGCCACTTCTTGTGTCCCACAAGGCAGCCATATAAGTCCCCCATTTTTCATTTCAACTATAAAAAATCTTGAGAGGATTATTAAACACGGTCCCCTATCCAAATGTTAATATATGACTTGGTCATGTAAGTCAAATCAAACTTCCCCTGGACTTTATTTTCTGCATGACCAACCTGTATCCCAGGTTCAATCCCTTCGCGACATTGGAATATTATACGATAGAGGGTTAAACTTCGATTAAATTTAGAGCCCTGCATGAGTGGAGCACAGTAGTCAACTCTTTCACACTGATTCAGATTCATGAATCCTACTACAGTAAAATATGAATATTTGAGTTAATGAATCATATAGTGTGCTATGAACACAAATTCCTCATTGCTTATGAATGAATCTGAATGAATCATTAGTTTCCTATGACTGGTGTGGATCATGTTTCATGATCTAGAATGTGCGGTATCAATTCACATATCATTTTTTTGAGGGTTTAAGAAAGCTTATCTCAAGATGTAACAAATGCATTGATGTTAGGGGAGATTATATTGAAAAATAAAAACAATTTAAATTTAATTCGCATTTTACTTCATATCGATACCGAGAATATATAGAAGGAAACCGCTGATATTTTTGGAATTTCCTTTTTCTTAATTGTTGCGTTTTATTACAACATTTTTTTTTTATTATTTATTACTTCCCGAAGCGAAAAATTATTTTTTAGTGATTTTGGAAGCTAGGATATATTGAATTTAATATTATGTGTTTTATTACATTATAATTAAAGGATAATGATTAGGTGAGTTAATTATATTTTCTTCCACTCATAAAAATATGAAGGAACGAATGAGGATTTGACAAATAAGGCCGTAAAATTCAAAAAACTTCATTCAGGAATTCTAGGAAACTTTCATTTTTTGTAATTAAAGTAGGAAGTAGAAAAAAAGTGTAATGCAAAAATTAACCCGGAGATTCTGTATTGTTGTTTTTTGTTGCAATTCTTAATTAGTGTGTTTTCTTTTCATATAAAAGAAAATAACTTGTTATGAAAATGTTAACTGAATACACGCAGAAAATCCTTTTTATTGTATTATACCTAGTTTCAGAGTATAAGCACCAAATTAATCCCCACAAAAAAAAACAACAACTACAAATTGTTGTTCTTTCATGAAATCACGCTCTAAAAACAAAAGCGTAAATTTTTTTTACTATGTGTTTTTTCTTTATTAAACTCTTAAGATTGCAAGTTTTCTCTATTCAAATTAAACATCTCATTGAATGTTACTTTTCTTAAATTATTTTTTTAAGTAAACATATTCCTTAAGAATATGTATATATATTCATTACGTGCTGCATATTTTCCATTCCCACTTATTATTTTCTCCAGCCGTCTTTCAAAACAACGAATCAAATGCAATCACAGTGAATCACAATGAATCACACCACTCACAACACACGAAAAATAACTCCTTACTGCAGTTACTGTTCGAATCACAAACTGTGAGGTATGACAGACATAAAAATGAATCTGAATGAGACTGAATCATTTCAAATCACACGATTCATTCTGTCTCATAAAATGAGACATATGATTCATTCAGAGTCGTTTTTAAATGAGATGAGTTATTTGAAGTTTGACTCCACTCATGCAGGGCTCTAATTCAATTCTTTTGCTCACTATTCCAACTATTTCGGGTAATACCTTCAATTCGCGCAATTATAAAGTTCTCTACCAGTGTTACCTTGATAGTGCGCAATTAGGCTTATAAACGATCCTAAGTCTTTCTACTAATTCATTAACTACAAAAAAAAATTTACGGTTTTTCTCCATCCCTCTCATACAGTAATAGAAAATAAATTACAGCAACTTAATGATGAATACTTATCCGGCCCAGACCGCCTTCCATCCATATTTCTTAAAAAATGTTTTTCAACACTTTCAAATATTTTCCGGTTATAGCTCTCTCAAGGTGAATTTCCACAGATATGGATGTCTTCTTTCATCACACCGATACACAAAAAAAGATTAAGGAGCATAATCACTAATTACCGCCTCATAGCCAAACTTTCACATATACCCAAACTCCTCAAAAGCATTTTGTACGAAGCCTTAAAATTCTAGTGAAAATCTCTTATTTCCCCTAGTCAACACGGCTTTCTGAAAGGTACAAGTAGATCGACTACCACTAACCTCGTCGAATTAGGGTCCTCTGTTCTCTCAGCCCTATAAAGTGGTAAAGAAGTTGACGTTATAACAACTGATTTCAGTAAAGCTTCTGACAAGATATCTCATAAGCTAATCCTGTTCGAATTGTCCGTCCTGGGCTTTGAACCCATTTTGCTATAATGGATATCTTCTTACTTGGATAATCGTTTTTGTAGTGTTTCTTTCAGGTCTGTCTATCGGCCCCTTTCTTGGCCACTTCAGGTGTTCCTCAAGGTAGTCACCTAGGTCCACTTCTCTTCATCCTAACCACTAATGATCTTGACAAGGTCATTCACCACTCAGTACTGTCTCTCTATGCTGACGATACCAAATTTTGTAAACCAATTTCCTCACAACATAACTCCAGCCGCCTTCAAATAGATCTAAATAGTTTTTCCATCTGGTTAGAACTCAATGTCACCAAATGTTAATCGATTACCTTCTCACATAAGTGCAGCAAGTCTGCTCCCCGAATTTACCTTCTCTACAGTCAACCAATATCTCTTGTTCAGTCTATTTGCAACATTGGCATATCATTTTTTTGAGGGTTTAAGAAAGCTTATCTCAAGATGTAACAAATGCATTGATGTTAGGGGAGATTATATTGAAAAATAAAAACAATTTAAATTTAATTCGCATTTTACTTCATATCGATACCGAGAATATATAGAAGGAAACCGCTGATATTTTTGGAATTTCCTTTTTCTTAATTGTTGCGTTTTATTACAACATTTTTTTTTTATTATTTATTACTTCCCGAAGCGAAAAATTATTTTTTAGTGATTTTGGAAGCTAGGATATATTGAATTTAATATTATGTGTTTTATTACATTATAATTAAAGGATAATGATTAGGCGAGTTAATTATATTTTCTTCCACTCATAAAAATATGAAGGAACGAATGAGGATTTGACAAATAAGGCCGTAAAATTCAAAAAACTTCATTCAGGAATTCTAGGAAACTTTCATTTTTTGTAATTAAAGTAGGAAGTAGAAAAAAAGTGTAATGCAAAAATTAACCCGGAGATTCTGTATTGTTGTTTTTTGTTGCAATTCTTAATTAGTGTGTTTTCTTTTCATATAAAAGAAAATAACTTGTTATGAAAATGTTAACTGAATACACGCAGAAAATCCTTTTTATTGTATTATACCTAGTTTCAGAGTATAAGCACCAAATTAATCCCCACAAAAAAAAACAACAACTACAAATTGTTGTTCTTTCATGAAATCACGCTCTAAAAACAAAAGCGTAAATTTTTTTTACTATGTGTTTTTTCTTTATTAAACTCTTAAGATTGCAAGTTTTCTCTATTCAAATTAAACATCTCATTGAATGTTACTTTTCTTAAATTATTTTTTTAAGTAAACATATTCCTTAAGAATATGTATATATATTCATTACGTGCTGCATATTTTCCATTCCCACTTATTATTTTCTCCAGCCGTCTTTCAAAACAACGAATCAAATGCAATCACAGTGAATCACAATGAATCACACCACTCACAACACACGAAAAATAACTCCTTACTGCAGTTACTGTTCGAATCACAAACTGTGAGGTATGAAAGACATAAAAATGAATCTGAATGAGACTGAATCATTTCAAATCACACGATTCATTCTGTCTCATAAAATGAGACATATGATTCATTCAGAGTCGTTTTTAAATGAGATGAGTTATTTGAAGTTTGACTCCACTCATGCAGGGCTCTAATTCAATTCTTTTGCTCACTATTCCAACTATTTCGGGTAATACCTTCAATTCGCGCAATTATAAAGTTCTCTACCAGTGTTACCTTGATAGTGCGCAATTAGGCTTATAAACGATCCTAAGTCTTTCTACTAATTCATTAACTACAAAAAAAAATTTACGGTTTTTCTCCATCCCTCTCATACAGTAATAAAAAATAAATTACAGCAACTTAATGATGAATACTTATCCGGCCCAGACCGCCTTCCATCCATATTTCTTAAAAAATGTTTTTCAACACTTTCAAATATTTTCCGGTTATAGCTCTCTCAAGGTGAATTTCCACAGATATGGATGTCTTCTTTCATCACACCGATACACAAAAAAAGATTAAGGAGCATAATCACTAATTACCGCCTCATAGCCAAACTTTCACATATACCCAAACTCCTCAAAAGCATTTTGTACGAAGCCTTAAAATTCTAGTGCAAATCTCTTATTTCCCCTAGTCAACACGGCTTTCTGAAAGGTACAAGTAGATCGACTACCACTAACCTCGTCGAATTAGGGTCCTCTGTTCTCTCAGCCTTATAAAGTGGTAAAGAAGTTGACGTTATAACAACTGATTTCAGTAAAGCTTCTGACAAGATATCTCATAAGCTAATCCTGTTCGAATTGTCCGTCCTGGGCTTTGAACCCATTTTGCTATAATGGATATCTTCTTACTTGGATAATCGTTTTTGTAGTGTTTCTTTCAGGTCTGTCTATCGGCCCCTTTCTTGGCCACTTCAGGTGTTCCTCAAGGTAGTCACCTAGGTCCACTTCTCTTCATCCTAACCACTAATGATCTTGACAAGGTCATTCACCACTCAGTACTGTCTCTCTATGCTGACGATACCAAATTTTGTAAACCAATTTCCTCACAACATAACTCCAGCCGCCTTCAAATAGATCTAAATAGTTTTTCCATCTGGTTAGAACTCAATGTCACCAAATGTTAATCGATTACCTTCTCACATAAGTGCAGCAAGTCTGCTCCCCGAATTTACCTTCTCTACAGTCAACCAATATCTCTTGTTCAGTCTATTTGCAACATTGGCATACTATGCGACAGCAAGCTTCATTTCCGCTCGCGTATTAATGAGATAATTACTTGACTTCGTAAAAAGATGCTCCAAAGAATTCTGCAACCCGTACGTGACCAGATCACTATAGATCACTTACTTTCGCCCCTTGTCGAGTACGCTAGCCAATCGTGTTGTCCCTTTCAACGAGTTCGTGTATCCCGAATTGAGAGCATCCAGAGTCGTTGTTTCGATTTACTCTTCGAGGTCTACCTTGGAACAATCCTCTATTCTTACCTCTCTATTGAGACCGTCTCAAACTCATTAACCTGAATACTCTTGCGGAACAAAGGGACGAAAAATACTTTTTTTTCATCCAAAGACTCCTCTCAAGTTCCATTGATTTCTCATCTCTTTACAACTGCATTTTCTTGGACACCAACCCTGGAAATCTACTTTGCTACCTTTCCCTTTTCGATTTTAATCGTAGCACTCATTCCCTCAATTTCGATCTCGTTCACCATCCCTAGCTCTAAAGCCTTAATTATTATTAGTTCTTGGTTTTATCAAACCTTGGTTTTATCAAACGATGGTCTAAAGAATTTTGAAACCCTTATGTGACAATGTCACTTTACATTACCGTCGTTCAGCCCCTTCTCGAATATCCCAGCCATGTGTGGTCCCCATTCAGCGAGTTCATATATCCGGAATCGAGAACATTCAACCTCGTTTTCTTCGATTTGATTTTCGTGGACTACCCTGGAGTGACCCATTTATCTTACCTCCCTATCGCGACCGCCTCAAACTTCTTAACCTAAATACCCTCGAAAAACACATAGAGGTAGCTGACATTCTCTTCATTCATCGACTGCTCTCCGGTTCTGTGGACTGCGCTTCCCTTTACAATTCTATTTCCTTCAACACTAACCCTCGTAATTTACGCTGTTCTCGTCTCTTCTATATCCCAACTCACCGCACCTCTTATCGCTCTAACGAACCAATCTCCCACGTGCTCCATAAGGTCAACTCATACATCCTCCTTTCCGATTTTAACCCGAACACTTCTCGTCTTAAACTTGATCTCCTCCACCATGCCCGTACTTCCTAACCCTTAATTGTTGTTAGTTTTTAAGTCTTAATTTTTAAGTTAGTTAAAATGAAATGAATGAAGCGTCAGCCTCCACCAAATTGAAAAATTCTCAACGCTCTGAGAAATGCCATCTCATCGTGATAATCACATTGACTTCATTGCTCAATTCTCAGTTGATATAGTCCATGTTCGCTGTGAAAGTAACACGGTAGCAGACACACATCATCGGAAAAGTTTGCAAAAGAACTAGACCACAGCGAGAAGTATACCTTTCTAGAATCTAGACAACATCATAAAGTGGGAGAAATTCCTAGCAAGCAATGATAAACATATCTACACCGATACCATCAGTCCTTCGCTGAGTTTTCTACACTATACGAGTACATCACTCGTCACATCCAAGTGGTTGCGCTACACCCAAACAAATCACTGAGAAATGTATTTGCCCTAGCATGTAGAACGACGTTCATCAGTGTAAACAATCCATCGGATTACATCGTAAAGAGTAGATCCCAGTTCCTGACAACCGGTACAAGCAAGTGCACCTAGAACTAGTTTACACGCTGTCAAATTCATTAGGATTCAGGTATTGTTTAATTATAACAGACAATTTTTCCAGATGTCTGAAAGCTGTCCTGTAATGGATCGTCCCTTATGGTGTTCCAAAAAGCATAACAACTGATTAGGCCAGTAATTATGGCGCAGTGTCACAGCGAGCGATGACATCGCACGCTTAAATCGTCAATAATGTATCATAACAATGACAGATTGGGTGAGCGTACTACCAACGGTAATGCAATGACTACGAACATGCTTTAAATACAATCTTTTTGCATCGTGATCAGAGGTGGTTTATAGAACCACTCTTAATATACCAGACTGACGACACAGCAATATTTATAAATCACTTACGATGAAATTTGCGTGAATTAAGACTTGAACATACCGATCACCATTGCAGGACACACAGCTTTGTAGACAAAGAACGGTAACACTAACCCAATTTAAAAAAAAATGCAGTTCGTGTCATACCAAGTATGAAACTTATGACTAATGTCATAATGTGAATGTGCCATAATTTCTGCAAATGGCGTCAAGTGTCATTGTGCTTTGTCACTTACGTTGTAGACAAATAGGGAATTAGTTGACGGTAAGCAGTGGAGCGATACGCACTTGAAGAACGCGGAATTATTGTTACTTCTTATTTGACCATTTTGTCAAATTTTCGTCGCGTTATCCTGGCCACCCTTCACCATGTGCGCGAACAATTAAAAATTTAGCTGAGCATCTCGTGCAAACTTGGTTCACTAGACACGTCGCAAGAAGTGGCCGGCCCCGTATTGCTCGTTCGACCGAAAACATCACTTCTGTAGACGAGGACGTCCGAGATGATCAGCAGACGTCCATTGTGTAGAATTGTGGTTAGAGATCTGAAGATTTTTGAGTGTTAGGTTCTTTAAAAAGAAAAAAGAAAAGCAAAATATCATCGATGCTCATCTGGAAGCCCCATTTAATTGGCGACCTCTATGCGGACTAAAGATGGAAATACATTAATAAATGGAAATCCGAGGTAGAGCCGAAAGTCAGCAAAAGGTCATCAACCGCAACTGTTGAAAACATGGAGTGCAGAAAAACACACACACCAACATTTTCGGGTTAGCAACCATATGTTCATACTCATCATACTCAAGGCTGTTGAAAATTCAGAAGTTACATTATTTGAAACGCAAAGTTCGTTTTAATGCCGAAAGATGACTGCAACATTTGAGCATTGACAAAGGCAATTGCAATTGTGGCTGATAATTATTTTTTTGTCAAGTTATCTTCAACAATGACTCAGCAACTCAATTAACATACAAAGCATTGTATACAACTTGCACAGAACCATACATTCGTTGCACTACCAGTGGCACATTTTTGTTATCCTGCAAAAATAAACAAACACAACCCAACAATTATGTGTAGGAAACTTGGGTGTGAGCAAAGAATGACCTAAAGAAAAATAGTTTTTAGAGATTTAGAACGCGGTTGGCAGCTGTTGAGCGCCTATCTGCCAAAGATACACCCAATTCCAGAAAATCACTCAAACCACATTTCAAGTTACAGATCAGCCAACCCAAAAATCTGTTCACACAATTTCAATTAATTCTAACAGCAAGCTCAAAATAATTGGTATACGGTTCTAAGCAATTACTATCTTACGTTACGTCGATAGCTCAACGAGAAGTGACAAACTTTCTATTAACTTCCTTTAAGTAACATCGGTTTTATGATTCGATTGTAAGCAACAGTTCTCTTTGCGAACTTAAAAATACGGAACATTTTAATATATTGGCGCAAAATTTATATTTTTATTAAACAATGTTGCCAATGCGATGGTTAATGTTACATAACAAATATATATACGTATAAAGTACTTATAGGAATTCAGTTTTCTAATTCATTTATTTACAATGTTAAATTTTCTTTAATTTGGCTATTTTGTGCCCCGACAGATGTTTCATCTATACGGAAATAGTTATCGGCAAAGTCGTAAGAAGAAGTATTTACATGTCCAGATCCATCATTTTAAGAATCAAATAAAATGTTTACCCGATGGCCGTTCAAATGTAGAAAACATCCTAGTATAGGCCCAACTCGCCAAGATGGTTCAGGCGTCTTTTGCAATTGGAGAGACGACTGTAAACCATCACAAAAAAAAAGCTGACAAATGCATGGCTAAATACCTCGAACTCAGAGACATGACTCCATTTGAGTATTCCAAACAGGTGCTTAAACCATTTCCCACTATGCGGTCATTAAGGAATCATGTACTAGTTATGTTTGTATGTCATGTTTGCCGCAAAATTTTAAATTCTTTGACTGTTCTAACAAGTTTATGGTTAGACCTATGATACAAACTAATGTTATCGACATAGTCCTAAGAAGAAGAAAATATACCTTTACTGGTGGTGTAAATAAATGAAATCACGACCGCAGTCGAATCGGTTTGAACTCCAACTCTCTTTATTATTCTAAATTTAACCTTATAAATGTTTATTTATTTTACGACCTTATCTCTTATCTCGTAAATATATATAAATCTTGAATATGTACATTTGTGCCTTAGGTAAGGCAGCATTTAGGATGTTTATCGCAAAGTCTTGTTATTATTTTAAAATAGTTAATAATAGTTAATAATAATTAATAGTTAAACTATTGTATATATAATTATTTTGTTTTTTTGAATTTTAGCCTACACAAGTAGGGCAGATGTTAGGTAGGTAAGTGCGGCTGTTGGAAACACTAACCCACTTAAGCCTATTGGCCCATTGTGATGCCACTTGGATCTATGGTCCTCTTACTAATGGAACCAGTTTGATCTTATAATAAATCTGCTCGCAGTTTTTGGTATACCTATGCTACCCTCTTCCAGTAGTGTGGTTCCAATTTTGGCGAGCTGATCGGTCCTACAGTTCCCTGGAATGTCTCTGTGGCCCGGCACCCGGCAAAGGTGAAGGTAGAACTGCTCTGCCATCTTTGTAAGAGATGATCGGCATTCAAGGGCCGTTTTAGAATTCAATAAGAATGAGTCCAAGGACTTGATAGCGGCCTGACTATCCGAAAATATGCGGATATCTTTTGCAGATATCACTTTTTGCTTCAGCCAGAATAGAGCTTCTTTAGTCGCCAAAATTTCCACCTGGAACACGCTACAGTGATTTGGAAGACGGTAAGAGGGGCTTAGATTTAGCTTATCTGAGAAAACTCCGCCACCAACCCCGCTATCGGTTTTAGATTGATCTGCATAGAAATGTATTGACTTATCCTCCATGAAAGTATCTTCTCCCAGAAGTATCTAGAGGGGAAGCTTGCATGGTAGTCTTTGTCAAGCCGAAGTTCAGGTATGGTGCAATCGATGATCTCTGTGAGGATTCTTAATGTATTAAGAATGTTAGCGTGGCCAAATTAATGATTTGTCCACTATTTAGTCGCTTTAAGGCGAATAGCTACAGTCGCATCGTGGCCAAGGAATGCAGATGCCAACCAGTAGGAACCTTTGGTCCTAGTCAGTAGTCAGCAATTCGTTTGAGCAGGTTGGGGGTCACAGTCAGCTGCTGTATATACCAGCGTTATTCCCATCATTTCGCTGCTTGGTTCAATTCCTGCTAATGATTTGGTGGGCATGATTATCAATATCATTATCAGAAACAATTTGAATATATTTGTTTTGTTTGGCTCTTTTACAGCAGTCAGGTGAGTTCTCTTTATTTTAATTTACTTATCGTTATTATCATTTGCCTTTACATAGCTTGTGGATTAGCCATTTTAGAACGCTGATTTGAAGTTTTACGGACACTACTCGTACTCTTCCGTCTTTGCCCGGATGTGTCTCGACTACTCTTGCCATTACCCATTTTGCTGGCTAAGTATTTTCGTCTTTTATAATAACGATATCATTTTCTTTTAAATTTTCTGCTGGATAATTCCATTTGTTCCTTTGTTGCAGTATCTTCCATTTTTTCAGTGTTGATATTGCAATATCCTCTTCGGAAGATGACTGCCATCTGCGATTGTACTGGTTTTCCAAACAAGAAATACCCTGGTGTCAAGGTATCCCGCTTTCATCGTTTATTGCTTAAATTGGTCGAGAGTTTAGGGCCGCCTCTAATTGGGCCAAAACTATTGCCATTTCTTCATAAGTGAGTTGGACATCACCTGGAGCTTTTTTGAGATGATTCTTCATAGTTTTCACGCCGCTTTCCCAGACTTCACCAAAGTGTGGACCTACCGGGGAGAAAAATGTCAACTTATCTGCATTAGTTATCTGAAATAGTCGATACTATTTCGTTGTTTTTTTTCAATCGCCCTTTTAAATTCTTTGTCCAACTATTTGCTCGCGCTTACAAAGTTTAACCCGTTGTCTGAATAAATATGCAAATACTTTCCACGCCTACCTATAAATATTTTTAGAGCAGCAAAGAACGCATCGGTAGTTAGATCGCTTACAGCTTCCAAATGAATTGCTTTTGTAGCCAAACAGATAAACACCGCTATGTAACCTTTAAATGATTTTTGCCCTTCTTCCTATTGAGAAACGCATGTGAAAGGGTCTGGCGTAGTCGATTGCGGACCAAATGTCGACATTTGTTCTTATGGTAAATCACCCATTATCTGTGTAGCAGACATTTTGCAATATCTTATGCATTTCGTAAAAGTACGAGTGTAGCTCTTTATAGATTTTTTGATTCCAAGGATCAATATAGGATGTTATTGTGTCTTATTAGTAAACGGTTTTTTCCATGAATAGTGCTGTGGTGAGCCTCTTGTATAATTAATGTTGTCAACTTTTATCTGGCTAAGATGATGGGGTGCTTCATTTTGTACGGATGGTTTGCGTTTAATAAATTGCCACCTACTCGTAAAATTCATTTTTTGTCCAGTTTTTAGTTTAGTTTTAACTGCATTTTATTTTCTTAATCACTAACTCTTACATACTAACAAAAAATGCTTAAATGCTAGCTTAAAATTACTTAACAATCTTATACTAACTTACTGGCCCCACGCAGGCACTCTAAGCTACTCTAAATTCTTATAACTATGTCTTTCGACTTTATTTACATTTTCTCTACTAATATTTATTTACTATACTTAAAGCTAAGAAAAAAAATTGCTAACAAAAACTTAGCTGTCCATATGTCCATATGTCCTTTATTTTTTATAAAAACTTAATATCTAACCTAAAATAAACCTTAGCCTACCTAACCTAAATGTACAATACACACATAAACACACATAGACATTATACACAATTATATACATATATCAGTATACATCTTTGTATACACTGATATATGTATATGTTTCTTAAATGCTAACCTAAACCTATGCAAGCTGGCCACGGCTATTCACAGAGCAAATAAATTGGTCAGCTCTGCCTCATTAGTGAGGCTGGTCCGTAATTGACGGAAACGACGACAAAACCTGCGAAGGGTTACGTATACTTACTTTTTTTGTCCAGAAATGGATACAAGTTCACAATTTTCCTGCTGCAATTTACCACAGCTTTGTTCTCTAGCCCTTGTACTTTTTTTTCAAGTTCTTTTTGTTGTAGCAATTTTGTTATTAGTTCTCTTGCCATATTTATTTCTTCGAGCGTATTCCATTGTGCGGAGCATTTTGAGTTTAAAAAATCGCAGGACGTAGGCAAAAATTCTTTTTGGTTTAAGTTTAAGTGCCGATTTACAAGGTTATTAATAAATCCATTGCTGCCTTTAGACGTTGATTATATCTATTTAATTTGTTCTGGAATTGCTACGTATATTGGCCATTGGTCACTTGGATTCGAAAGGCAGCTTGGACCCTTCTGCCACAATTTAAAGCCATGGGGTTATTCCTCTTGAAGTTGCATCCGCTGGATTATCTTGGTTTTGTACATGCTGTCATGTTTCTTGCGGTACATATTTTCTTAATTCGTCTACACGGTGCCTTATACATTTATCTTTGTTTTTGTTATTTGAGATCCATCCCACCGTGATTGTTAAATTACCCCAAGCATAAACTTTATTTGGCCTATTTATACTAGTCACCACTTTTTGAATTAATTTTACCAGCAAGTGAGTAGCACACAATTCTAATTTTGGTAATGTTTTACGGTTTTTTAATGGATTCTCTTCTTTTTTGCTGTCAGTATCGTTATTGTGTTGTTTTCTTTTGTGTAAGTGAATCATAGGCCTTTTCTGTTGTGTCGCTCAAGCTTTGAATCGCTACTTGAGTGTCTTCTAATGTATGTAACCATCAAGGAATCCGCACTTGTCAAGTGCTTTAATGTTTATTAAAAATTGATTCCATTCGTTGATAAAATCTTCCGGTAACTCCTCGTCACCTGTTGTGTTTTGTATCCATAGTTTTTTTCATATAGGACAACTGTTACTGATGATAACCACCCTAATGGATAAAATATCTGCGCTCCGTTCATTTTAATCTGAACTACTTCCGTATCAAATATGGCTATTATTTTTTAGTAGCTTTGCAGATGAAATCCGAAACACTGAATTGTTTACTAATTGATTTTTCTTTTATTTGGCATTCGTGAGTTGAATCTGCGCCTGCCATGAGGTCATCCATATAAAAGTTCGGACTGCATGCTTTTTGGAATTCTCAAGTTCAATCTCTTTTTTAAATGGAATCTACAATGAATCGTCCATCGATATCTTGTTTAACAGTTTCAGCATATTTTTTTGCAGACATTTTTCATTTTTCTTCGCCGTGTATGATTTGCTTATTTTCAAGCACTTCTTCTAATTCACAAAATCGTTCTAGATTTGTGACTGCCGCTGTATGGTTTGGTTTGTCATTGTTGTCATTGTCATTGTTTGATGATGTCGGAAAGAATCCATCCCACCTTAGCGGCTTGACCAACAATACCGTCTTGTTTGTAGACGCCATTCTCCAATATTCTTACAAACATATCTCGTCCAATTACCGTGCCAATTCTATCAGATTTACTGATAGTTAATTTAGTTAATGAAGGCAAAATCAAAATCAATTGCCTCTTCCCGTCAATTGCTCAGGAATCGAGGTCTTATTTTCACCGACCATATACCAGCTTCTACCACTTTCCCAATACCATAGATTTTTGTTTAGGCTTTAATGAGTGGAATCCTAAGCAGCTGAGCTGCTTCGGAAGATATCGCAGTTATTTGTAAGCCCATGACGACTCTGAGTAATAGATAAACAACACTGGCAGCTTTTACTTTAATATGTGCAGTTGCTAGAATTGTAGACGCTGTCGACCATTCGACACGCCGTAAAACTTTAGAATTTTTAATTTTTCCAATTCTAAATTTTCCCGGACTTTACAAGATGATTTTATATTTAATAGCTTTTTAGATTTTTATACATTTTTAGCTCTCTCATACGAAGCAGTTCTAGTTCTTCAAATTTTTCATCAGCTTTTTCATTATAGAATACTGATAATTTTTCATTGTATTCTACTTTTAATTCTTCGAACATGCCTAAAAAGCCGTTACTGTCTTCCTCTTTGATTTGTTCGAGCACTTTCAAATAGTTAGATAGGTTTTTTCACCTTTCTCAGAAATCTTTCTATATTCCGAGTTTATGTAGAATCAACTAAATTTTTTTCTTGATGTTTTGATTCATCCAAATCGACTCTTTCTTCAGCCATTTGCTAAATTGAATCAATTGGCCTAAACAATACGAAGTCTTATGCTATGACTTTACCCAAAGTAGTAGTAGTATTCATTTCATTGCAGTTTTCTTGGGCATTTTCATAAACCGTATTTTTAAAATAATTTTCATTGCCAATGCCACCTGCTAGTAATTTCGCGTGATTGGTATTTATTTCTTTCCGATACTTGTGGTCCGGATATTGCGCTCGACGAGGTGGCTTCATCACTAGAGTATTATAGACCTGCTGAATCTTTTTTGCTAGCTCTTTCTGTGCATCAATTACTTTGTAACGATTGATCTTAATTTTTTTTTACAATATCACAATCGCAAGCTAGCCGTTGGAGCTGTTTTTTCATGTCTCCTGGTTGACTCAGTTGTGCCTATACTCACAACTGCACGAGTTTTTGCTTGCGCGATGATGGTTTTTAATTAAAAACAAAGAATGTTCTCTTTTGTTATAATCGTATCAACAATTACCTGAATTGGAGTTCGTTTTATTTTTTTTTTACACCACTTAAATAAACTTTTCACTGCAATTTTTATCGCAATCGATTCGGTTTGAACTCCACCTCTCTTTATTATTTTAAATTTAACCTATTTACACATTTTAATTTCTTATACGACCTTATCGCTTACAAAGAATTTGAGATAAGGCCACATGCAGTTTCGATTACTCGCCTGCAGCGAACAGCGCGCTGATAACGGCATCCATCTTCAATATGTACATTTGTGCCTTAGATAAGGAAGCATCTAGTTTGTTTATAGTGAAGTCATAAACAAGTCTTTGCGATAATTATTCTAAAATACTGTGGACTGTATATATTGTATAATTATTTTTATGTGCAGTTTTGAACAGGTGGTGTTAAATAAAAGAAATTAATCGTCAAATCCGAGTCAACACGGCAGATACCAATTACCAACTGATTGTATGAAGAGAAAATCCTTAGATTTACCGACTGAACACTGCAGATTTTAGTAACTTTCAGTCAAGTTTTCTTGTGACTGTCGTGTGGTGCACATCTCATTTAAAAGCTTCTTTATGCTTTCAAGTCAAACGTCAATTGTATGGTTTGTTCCCAGAAATTAGAAAGAAACTGTCTTTTAAAAGTGTATTGTGATGAATGCAAAGGGTTATTTCACAGAGCGTGCGTGGATATCTTCGAACAGGACATCGAATACATGAAGATTAGTGAAAAACCTTTTCGTTGTGATAGATGGGCTGTACTCAGACGAAGATCTTTGAACTTACCCTCTTCTTCTCCGGTTTAAAAACAACCCGAACCGAATAAAATTGCAATCACGGCAAGTAAGACCAAGAAAAAGATCAACGAAGAACCAAACTTAATTGGACCAACTGATGATTTTACACTTCAAACGGTATATATTGTAAAACGTTTGTGTGGGTACAAATGATAGAACTTATTCTTTTCAATACAAATCGCTTTATTCAATACAGTTACAATTCACTATTTAATTGCTTCCCTCAATACAATCCAATTTCTCAACCGCTTATACTTTTCTTATCTTTTACTTAAACCACTTAATCACTTCTTCTAATTAACACTTCAAATTCAACTGATGAACTCCTTTGCACATCTTGGAGATGCTGGTATTAATACTCGAATGGTATATTTCGAGAACAATCTTCGCCATCCAGCGTCCCATACGATTTGGCTAGAAAATCCGATTCCATTCTCCATTCACCAATGTTTGAGTCTTTGTCATTCAAGTATCGAAATCTTCTGCGAAGTCTTCTGCTATGTAAATCTAACTGACGCTGCTCACATTTAAATGGTTAGCACACTACTCCCTCCCTCGATCCCCACGCTGGATTCGGTAGACAAGGAGGAATCTGGAGCTCATCCGCACCGGCAAGCTCCATCTAAGGCGCTCTACCTAAAACACCGAAATGCTTCACGCATTATCAAAACTTTCGGATCCGTTCCGGAGATTGAGAGAAGTGCGGATATAAAGAGCAAGATTGAGTGGGCTAAAAAGATCCTAAAAGATTACCCACAGCTTCCACTGATCGTGATCAATAAGAAATCCCTTAACCCCTTGGCGCAGACGAAAGGTATGATTCGGTTCGGATTCGAGTTCATACACCTAAGGGTCTACAAAACGGATGAGCTGGATGATGATAAGCAACTTCCTACTCCTTTAACACAAGATAACACAACCTTGGATCTCGGAGCGTCGATATCCTTTCCAGAAATGGATAACGACGACTCCAATCTATCCGAGGTGACAATTAAGCCGTCGGTCTTCTCTTCTGACACCCTGTCGGAAATGGAAACCGATGACGAAGCAAAGAGAGGTCCTATATGATCAGAGGTAGAACATGATCTTTTGGGCACATCTTCAGAATCGGAGGACATCAACAACACCGTGCTGGAGTCTACTCTGGAAAACTGTAGCAATGATACGGTTTCTCCAAATTAATCTTCACCACTTAAAAAAGGCTTCAGCCGCACTCATTCTGAGTCTTTCAAAAAACGCAGTATCTTCTGCATTCTGCATTCTGCATCTAATCTAAGAACCATGGATTGTAGAAGGCGTGGTTCGTGGACTTAGGACACCCGCATACGCTCCGCTCTATACAAGAGACAAAGGTATGATCAGAACTTGTATATTGGTGAAACGTAGCCTTGATGTATTTCTACTTCCTAACCTCAGCGACCCGGACTTAACCGTTGCCTGACTAGAGACTACCAAAGTCTCCTAATGGCTGGCATTCGCTTACCTTGGCCACGATCATGTGGACCCTCTCCCTGTTGATAACCTAGAAAGAGTGGTACTGGAAGCTGGAAGGCAAAAAACTGGCCTCATCATCGGATGCGATGCTAACGCACATCACACGGTATGGGGCAGTACCGGCTTCAATGATAGAGGTGAGACACTTTTTGACTACATTTTAAGTACTACCCTCTTTATTTGCAACATTGACAATGAGCCCACTTTTATAACTAGAAACCGACAGGAAGTGCTAGTTATCACTCTTGCCCTGGTATCGTCTGAACACTCCTTTTCAGGCCACAGATACATCCAATTCAACCTTAGTGATGCTCCCCCCAGCCAACTATATTTCCGAAATTACCGGAAAACTGATTGGCCAAATTACAGAGGAATACTGTCAGAAACGCTATCCTCTAAACTATCAAGTCCCCTGCGTGACACCAATGAGCTGGACATGAAAGTCAAGTAATTTACTTTGGCTCTCAATCAGGCTATGGCCGCTTCCTGCCCTCTTATTCAACCAAGAGGCAAGAAAAAGCCACATTGGTGGACATCGGTACTGGGACTGCTCAGGAACGCCTTTAGAAGGGTTTTCAACAGCAAAAAGCACAAGAAAAGTGACTGACTGGGACTCATACAAATAATCCCTAGAATTATACAAAAAAGAACTGAGGAAGGCAAAGCCACAATACTTTAGGTCATTCTGTGACAAAATCACAGAAACCTCTGAGGCATCGCGGCTAAGAAAAATCATATCTACAAATCCTATGATGCCTAGTTGTTTGAGAAAAACCGACGGCTCCTGGACACCCACTTTCCAGGTGGCTCCCAACTCGCGGCCAGTAGCAGCCCAAACAGGCCTACTGCAACCGGGGTCAAAATTCATGGTTTGATTACGAGAGACAAACTGCTCTGGGCGCTGCATAACTTCAAACCATACAAGTCTGCTGGTCCGGACGGTATAATACCTGCCGAGCAACAGAGGTCCTCAGATATTATTCTGTCTGTGTTAGAAAATATTATGAGGAGCTGTGTAGAACGTATCCACATTCCACTGTTATGGAGAGAAGTCAAAGTAGCATTCATTCCTAAAGCCGGGAAATGTTCTCATGTTGTCCCAAAGGACCTCAGACCCATAAGTCTATCATCTTTCCTTCTGAAAACTCTAGAACGACTGATTTATATCCATATTCGAGCTAAAGTTGATCCAAGACTTATGTCAATGGCTCAACATGCCTTCTATAAAGGAAAGTCGGTGAAAACGGCTTTACACTCTCTGTCTAGCCACATCGAACGATCCCTACAATATAAACAGTATACAATGGTTGCTTTCCTTGACATAGGGGGCGCCTTTAATAACGTCAACACATCCGCAATCACGACTGCGCTGTTAACTCTGCAGGTAGACGACTCACTTGGGGTGTCATGCTAAAAAGCAGGATAATCAACTCCAAACTGTATGAGACTTCTGCTAAAAAATATGTCAGCAGAGGTACGCCGCAAGGCGCTGTCCTCTCCCCCCTTCTCTGGAACTTAGTAGTTCACGAACTACTGATATACCTGGAATCGGGTGGTAGCAGGGTGATTACCAATGCGGATGACATTACCATAGCCGTCTCAGGAACAGTAACATTAAAGAACTCCTTGAAGTAAATCTCAATAGATTAACCCGCTGGGAAGATCACTGTGAATTGGGAATAAACCCACATAAAACTTATCTCTTCTTTTCTCTTTTTCAAGAAATACAAAATTCCAATTATGGACCCTCCTTCAATAAACTGTACCTGCTTAGTTTTTTCCGATACAGCAAAATATCTGGGTCTCATTTTTGACAGGAAACTAAACTGGAGACCAACATTCAAGAAAGAGTCAATAAAGCTACAATAGCTTTATTCTCTTGCAAAAAAGCCATTGGGAATAAATGGGGCCTTCAACCTCGCATAACCCACTGGCGTACATCTCGATCATGAGACCGATACTTACTAAGGTAAGTGATTGTCTGGTTGACGGCCTTGGAAAATGCAGTCAACTGCATTAAACTAAGCAGAGCGCAAAGAACAGCATGTTTATGCACAAGCGGAACCTTGCGGTCTACCCCTCTACCCTCTGCGGCATTAGATATTGACACCCCTCGACATTTTTAGCAGGCAAGTAGGTGTGACTGCACCTATTCGCTTCAAAGCAACTAAACAAAGGACAAATAATTCATTTGGCCACGCCAGCATTCTTAATACATTAGGAATCCTCACAGAGAACATCGATTGCGCCATACCTGAACTTTTGTTTGACAAAAATTTCCATGTAAGCTTCCCCTCTAGATCATCCTGGGAGGAAGATGCTTTCATGGAGGACAAGTTAATCCATCTCTACACAGATGGATCTAAAACCGATAGTAGAGTTGATGGCGGTGTTTTCTCAGATAAACTAAATCTGAGCCTCTCTTTCCGTCTTCCCAATCACTGTATCATGTTCCAGGCGGAAATTTCGGCGATTAAAGAAGCTCTGTCCTGGCTGAAGAAAAACGTGGTATCTGCAAAGGATATCCGCATATTTTCGGATAGTCAGGCCGCCATCAAGTCCCTGGACTCGGTCTCATTATATTCTAAATCCGCGATTGAATGCCGATCATCTCTCATGGAGATAGCAGAGTAGTTCAACATTCACCTTTATTGGGTGCCGGGCTATAGACACATTCCAGGGAACTGCAAAGCCGATGAACTCGCCTAAATTAGAACCAATCTACCTATTCTACCGGGAAAAGGTAGTATAGGTATACCAATCGCTACGTGCAAACTAACATTAAAGCTGGATGCCAATAAAAGAACACACCTTAGGTGGACTGTTGGGCAAACATGTCTAGCGACCAAACAGATCTGGCTAAAGCTGGATCTGAATCGCTCTAAGTGTCTGATCCTTTTAAATAAGAAACATCTCAGCGCCATAATAGGTGTCATCACCGGACACTGCCTGCAAGAAGGCTTGGCGCTTTTACAAATGATTTCTATAGCAGCTGCATGAACGAGGAAGAGAAGGAGACAATTCTCCATCTACTCTGTAGTACAGAGTCTGTACTGTACATATCCAGCTCTCTCCCAGAGAAAGAAAGCTTCATCTAGGAGTTTTATTTTACAACGACGTAAACAACCTAGAAAACATAGACGTCAACAGGCTCCTACGCTTTATTATAAGATCAAACTGGTTCCAGTAGTAAGAGGACCATAGATCCACGTGGCATCACAATGGGCCAATAGGCCTAAATGGGTTGGTATTTCCAACAGCCACTCTTACCTAACCTGACCTGATCTAAGGCTGGGATAATTGCCCTGGAGTCGCCGACTCTTGCTACAGACTTCTACCACGCGAAGTAAGCATTTCCCAACTGATGGCTTCGGGAAGTTTTACCGGCTTCTTGGTAGTCGTTCCTGCCGGTTTCTTCCTCTATTTGCTTGTCACCACGGTGAGGGCAGCCTTTTCGTCGCACCGGTTCTCACTGCCTTTGAAGGTGTCCTATTGTATTGCAATTCCAGCAGCGCATTATTCGTCTATCCCGTCGAGTATCTCGTTCCTCGACAATAATTCTTGTGCAGGAGCATTCGATAGATGCTACTTCCATGACGAAATGTGCTCCCCTGGAAGCCTGATTGGCTACTTCCATCACCAGAGCGTAGGCAAGTGCTTCAGCAAGGGTTCTTTTCCCGGCCAACCTTACTGCTGACTGTAGCTCTGAATCTGCAATTCCCCAGATGAATGCGTCCTTTGCCATTTCGATAATTTCTACTCACGTCTGCTTAGAGGTACTGCAGTGCTACTGCACTATCCCGCATTCGGCTTTGCAATTGGACCTTGAAAACCTCCCGCATGTGGGTATCCCTAAACTGTTTCTCGATAGCATGTACTAAAGTCACATAATCTTTATGCATTTCGATGTCTATTCTTTGCAACAATTCTGCTGCAGGACCGTGCAAGGCCATTGTTAGGGCAAAGCATTTTTCCTCATTGACCCAGTCGTTTGCACAGGCAGCCATTTCAAACTGCTTCTTATAAGTAGACTATAAGGTCTGGACATCGAATGAGCGAGGCTTCAACTCTCTTCTCCTTCACGCGCTTAAAGAACATTCTCGGAGTTTCTGTTTTCGCATTGTGTCGAGCCTTTTGCCAGTTGCTCAACTTTGCTGTCCATTTGTTCGAATTTTTCATCAACATTCCTCTCTATTCTTACAAGTTTATCATCGATGTCTTCGAACTTTTGCTGGAGAATGTTCTTTTGTTTTTCGATTAACAGCTCTTTTCCAATGATTCCAATGCTCGAACGTCGTCGTGATTTACAGAAAGTGAACGCAATATCTTTAATTAAGACATGCTTTTATTTGGGTAACCAATGTATCTAGTTCTTCGTATGTAACTGCTCCGTTTCCGACAACTTTTTCCAAGTGAAGTTTCATGCTTTTAACCCATGCCTCCCATAATCCCCCAAAGGGATTGCCATTTTCTAAAGAATCGCAGGTATTTGGATGGGTGTTTCCTTATCAATTGTGCCAACCCAACGTGGAAGCTGTACCCTGTTGTTAACCTGTAGATTGTTATGAAAAATTTTCCACTCTTGTAAGAACGTTCCAAGACTGTTTGCGGATCCAAAGTGGCTACATGATGAGTATGCCGTTATATGGCGTGATCCACCGCAGAAGATCCAGCAAATGCGCAACTGTCGACAAAATAGATCCCTTTGTTGGTAGCTGGTTTTCCATATGCGTGTATTGATAAGCGAATTTATCTGTCAAAGGTGGCCACTGAATTCCCAAAGTCTCCAGCTAACCTTCGTAGTCCGTGGGTATCCCAAACGAAAATTCACGTTTATGTGCTGAAAGGTCTTCAATAAGTTATTCGAGGTTGGAGGCCCATTTACGAAAATTAAAGCACTCTGCTGCAACGGTTGCCTGAATATCTCTTATTTTGGGTTTTGCTTCTTTCACTGTCTACATACAATTCTCCATTAATCATTTCTTCTACTTGTGGGTGCTCATGACCGAACTCGTGTGATAAATGTTTAAGAGTTTGTATGGCTAAATACGGAGCTGAAGCCGTTCAAAAAGTCTTGAGGCGATAAACCTTGAGTGAATCTATTGGATCCTCGCGCTAAATATGCAGCTGTTAAGCCAAGCTGATCACTAAAGTTCTCGCTCGAGTGTGAGTGCGCATCTCATTGAAAACGGCTTGAATTAATATTTTCCAAAATGAAGTGCTCTCTTTGTCCTGAGAAAATTTGAAGAAATTGTACTTAGGTTTTTTCATATTTCTTGTGTAAATATCACCAAACAAGATTCCGAATTTTTTTGATCAACTGGAAAACCGTTTCGTTGCGACAAATGTGGAGTGTTTAGGTACAGTTCTATGCGTATGCCTCGACCAGCGATTGACGAAAACAACCAGCAGTATGAAGCAAAAAACAGAAGTGCACCGTCTTCTACTAAAGCTAACCGTGCTCAGAAAGCTAGCAGTAATGGTTAATCAACAGCATCGGAATCGGGTACACAAAAAGATGATAACGGAACCGAATTCACTCTTCAAATGATATACTTGAAGCTTTCAGAGTTGGAGGAAACTAACAATCGTTTCTTAATAACACTCAACGAGCTACGGACAGAAAATGCGAAGATAGATTCACAGGAGAACAGACCTAATTGGCAACAACAACACCTTCTTAGCAATTCTATTGAAATTTTTGGAGTGCCAAACGTCAGCGGCGAAAATGCGGTCGATAAAGCCAAACAAATTTTCCAAAATGCTTTGTCAATTGATGTTCCAAATTGAGAGATGCTATGTGAAGAAAGTGTGAAGCAAACAAGGAAAAAATAGCTCTTCAAACAAATCGATCTTCTGTGTCAAATCTTTGACCTCTCTACCAAACAGCGAGTATTGAGCGAGAAGGCGAAGAAGAAAAAACCTCAACCGTAACGTGACTGGTATCTGCGAGAGCGGCCACAACAGCAGCAGCAAGGGACCCGGCATTTACATCAATGATGCACTTACTAAGTACACTCAAGCTCTCTTTCTGCAGACAAAAGATGTAAAAAAGCGTAGAAATTATAAATTTGTATGGTTCAAGGACAATCAAATACTTTGGGGAGGGTGGAGGGTGGAAAAGTCATCTCTATCAGATCGCATAATGATCTTGCAGTTATTTAGTGCCTTATAATTCTTATTTATCTTTTTTGTACATGAATTTTGATTATGATGTAAGCGATGGCTTTTCTATTCTCGATCTCAGTAGCTCATACTGCAATAACAAACTCTTAGTCCACCAGAATGTCAGAAGTTTCAGAGAAAATTTTCCATCTCTTGCGAGCCACCTTAATTCCTTTTTAAGCATTCCAGATATTATTTTTGTGCCTGAAATCTGGATTTACGGAGGTGAGAAAAACGAATCTACCAGGTTTTAATTTCTTTGTGAACCCTAATGAAAGTTACGTGCAGGTGGTGTCGGGTGCTTTGTTAAAGAGGAGTATGTAGCTGTGAAGCGCAGAGTGTCGATTTCACTAGTGCTGACATTCTATTGCTATTCAAATAAATTATATACTCGTAGGATATGTATTTTTGTGTCTCTATAGACTTCATATGTTTAATGTTGTGGCGTACATTGAAGAATTTTCTTATCTATTAGAAAACCTAAAATCAAAAAATTTAATTATTCTGGGATATTTTAACCTCAACTTACTAGATAGCAATGATACTGTTTCCAACTACTTAGCTGCTTCACCATGCTGCTTCATAAATGAACCTACTAGAATAGTATTGGAAAGGTGTTTGGATCACATTTATGGACGAGTTATCAATTTCTCAGTTCCTGCGAGAAGTGCATTTTTGACTTAAAAATTACCAATCACTCAATGACAGGGCTGTTGGTAAACACAATTGTTAACAAAAAAGAGAGTCATGGTGAAAATTCCCCAAAAAAGGTGACAAAAATTAATTTCATCAAGCTTAAAAACAATCCCCTTTATGTTCTGGTTTATTTGAAAGTAATGCTTCTCCATCTTATGCACTGTTTAATGATTCCCCCACTAGACATATTTCAGACGGTGCCTACACAATGCCCCTTAAAAAGTCTACTAAAAGACTTAACCCTTGGATTACTAGACAACTTATTAATAAAATATAGTGTGAAAATAAGCTTAGAATCAAGAGTTCTAACCATCCTATCAACCTCAGGTTGGGAAATAAGTATAAAAAATTGTGCTGTGAATTAAAAAAAGAAATTCCCATTTGCTGAGATAATTTTTATTGGAATCAATTTATTTTTGCTAACGGACATATAAAAAGAGAATGACAGGTAGTCAACAATATTTTAAACCAGTTTTTCTTTACTAAAATACCTAATGCTATTCGTGTTTATGGCTCTGAAGTTTCTGATAAACTTGGCATTGTTAATAGTTACCTCAATAGCTAGCAGTTGGTCATCACAAACAGCCAGTTACACTTTGTTTTGGGGTTTTGATAACTGTGGAGATCCGTTACAAATCCGTTTTGCCTTCGAGCCCATTACTGCTTTTGAAGTCTTAAAGGCTATTGGTACTCTGAAATATTCAATTGCTTATGGATATTTTTTAAATAAATCTAAATTTTTCAGTCCGATTCAAATTGGTTTTCAGAAGGGAAAATCAACTGAATATGCCCTGCTGCTTTTTCGCTCCCGGATTTCCTCTAATCTTGACGGCAAAAAATTCACTGCAGGCTTATTTGTAGATATCACAAAAGCTTTTAATACAATAACCTATTGCGAAAACTTGAAAAATCTGGATGCTCGATTGGTTTAGGTCTTACATTTCAAATAGATCTCAAAGAGTAAAGATTGGTGAAATGAGGAGCCAAGTCCAGCTTTCCAATTTGGGAGTACCTCAAGGGTCAGTATTATGATCCATTCTATTTCCCATGTATATCAATGTTTGGTGCTTTGAATTTTGTATCTGATATCAACTGGGATCTTAATTTACTAAGGATCTGGATTGCTGCACATAGTTTGAGTATTAGCTCTAAAACTAAAATTATGTTTTTTAATCTATCCACCCTAGTAGGTACCAATGCAGAAGTTTACTTTCATGAACCGGAGTGTTAAAGATACAAACTGACAGGTTGCACATGTATTTCAGCTTCATCCTCCCCAACTTTTATTAGCACCCTTAGTTGCAGTGATAAGTGTTTTTTAATCGAGAAAGTGGGTGAGTTTAAGTACTTGGGGCTCACTTTTGATTCAAGAATGAGCTTTGAAAACCATACGTAGTCTTTAAGGAAATACGAGTATTAATATTAAGGAAAAATCAGATAGTTTTTTACCTGAAAAATGTTTGTTCGAAAAAATTGCTAAGAATTATTTATTATGTAACATATGTTATTTTTCATCCGAAGCTTCAATATGGTATTGCGAGCAGGGGAGGTGCATATTTGAATAACATACAGCCTCCCTTAATTCTGCAGAAAAATGTATTGAGAAAAATATGCCGAAAACACCGTCGTCACCCCAGTTATCCATAGTTCTGTGATATGAAAATCCTTCCAATCCGTCATTTGTATTGCTTTAAAGTGCTAAAGACGTTCTTTATGAGATCAGGAAACCTTAATTGCAGATTAATCTCTGATTATTACGTAGCAATTTTTCGAATGTTGTACCTGTAGCCTTTTCTCATACTATTGCTTTTCATAACTTTTATTTGGTTTCATCCTTCCGCCTATTTAATAAGCTCCCACAATCAATTAGACCACTAACATATTCTGGAAGGTTTGAAAAAACTGTAAGGCATTGGCTTTTAGATCTTAATTATGCGGGTTTAGAATCATTCTATTCCGATTTTCCTTTTTGACCTTTATTTTCTTTCCAATTCTTTACAACCTGTTTGTTTACTTGTTTTTTCAAAAGCTTTTGACTGTGTCAATCATGAAATTTTATGCACTAAATTAAGATTTTACTTTGGATTTCATGAGCGTTCAGTTCAATTAGTAAGGGACTATCTTATTAACCGTTCACAAAATGTAGTAGCCAATGGAAAATATTCAACGCCAATAAATAGAACCGCTGGTGTATCTCAGGACCCGATCCTCAGCCCTATTTTATTTTGTAGTGATAACAGCACTTAGAGCTAGGACACTTACTATTAGAATGGCTATAGGCTAAGCAGGCTAAGCACAATTCTTGATGATGTAAACTTTTTTTTTGTTGGCCTATATCCATTTTTAAAAAGGGTATATGTAATAATTTTGCAAGTCTCATCAATTGGTGGTTGAAAATCAACTGTTCTTTATATCAGTATGAAGTTTCTCTTCTTGTACATCTTCTTTCTCTGTTTTGTTCTCTCTTCTTTACAATACAGTTTCTTAATTTCTACCTTAATACTAGAGGTATACTGCGCATTTCATATTACACACATACGTATTACACGCTTCTATTTTTTATTTTTATTTTGTTAGATTCCTAATCATTTATTCCATATCTCTGAGGTGGTCTTACAATACGACCACTTCTTGTTTGAACTAAGGGTGGTGATGGACTTAAACTGCTATGAGATGTCTCTTGCTCAGATTCACTTAAATCATTTACACTTGGTTGCTCCATATCGCTATCAGAAAATATACTATGAAAACTATTAAAAGAATTAAATAATTCATTCGTGTTAGCATCATCATTATCATTTAGACTTAAATCTACAGGTGGAACAATCATGGCTTGTTTTGGCATCTTTTCAGTTGTTAACGTTTCATCTTCAAGTAAAAGTTCACTTGGGTCGAAGTCTTGATTGCGAGTCTTCGCCAAATGGCGACTATTTCGTAGCTGCTTCTTAGCCAACCGATTAAAATAATAAGCTTGTGTTTTCTTCTTATTATTGTCACATCTGATAATAGTCGGAAAACCGATTTTGAAGAAAACATCATTGAGAGACTCAATAATATGAGCTGCGGTCCTATTTTTAAGTTCAATTGCAACCAAATAATTTGAATATGAGTCATAAACAGAAACAAATGGACGACCAGTATAATCAAATATATCAATACCAACAATATGATACGGATACTTGGCTCTTTCTTGAGTTAACGGCTCTTTTTGTACATTTCGGGTGAACTTTTCACAAACAGTGCATGATTGCACCTTCTCCCTGATCAGTCCATTCATACCAGGCCAATAAAACAGTTGTCTGGCTTTAGCAAGTGTCTTTTCAATTCCCAAATGTGCTTCATGTAGCCAATTTGCAATCTGCCTTTGCATTTCTGTGGGTATAACTAATCGAAAATCTAGCAACAACATGATTTCCTCAACATGAAGTTGATCCTTCAGCTTATAGAAGTGCTGGCTCACATCATCCAGTTGATGATAACTAGGCCAACCATGATCAACGTATTTCTTAATACGTGAATATTTCTCATCTTCGTCAAGAACCTTGAGATACATTTGCTTATTTTCATCATTAATGCAAATGTTGTTAATCACCATGTAAACAACTCCAGACCGACCCTGAAATTCATCTATTTCAGCCAGTTGTGCCCGTGAAAGGCAGTCTGCAATAAGCATTTCTTTGCCAGGTGTATACTTAACAGTCATTTACGGATATTTAAGTAAAAACATTAGCATTCGCATGGTAACGTCATCGATATCCCGCTTAACAAGTGTCTCTAATGGCTCGTGGTCACTTTGCACTGTAAATTCACGTCCGTAAAGGAAGTAATAAAACCGTTGGCAGGCAAAGACAATGGCCATCAACTCTTTCTCGATTTGGACCCACTTTTGTTCACTCTTTGTCAGGGTACGTGATGCAAAAGATACTGGTTTTCCATCTTGGATAATCGCACAACCAAGTCCATCTTTGGATGCATCGGTTTGAACAGTAACGTTTTTCTAGGGATCATACGTAGCCAAAACCAGCTCAGAAGAAACTAGACCAGTTAAATTGTTGAATTCTTTTTCATGTTGCGCAGGCCATACGAAATCAACATCTTTTCGCGTTAAATTGCGAAGTTGGGCGGTCTTCACCGAAAGATTCGGAACAAATTTACCAATGTATTTTAGCAAACCAAGGAAACGAAACACGTCAGCCCTGTCTTTTGGCTGCGGCATTTGTAAAATTGCTTCAGAATATTTACGACTGGCTTTAATAGCGTTATGTGAAATAACGTGTCCCATAAACTTAACTGAAGATTGTCTGTCTTGAATCTTTTCTGGGTTAAATCTGACATTATATTCACGTGCACGTTGCATTACTTTCTCCATTATTTCGTCATGTATCTCGAACGATGGAGTCACAATCAAGATATCATCGAAATAGATGTGAACTACAGGAATGTTTCCAAATAACTGAACCATTTTATGCTGAAACATCTCAGGCGCAGAATTTAGGCCAAAAGGAAGTCGATTGAACTTGTAACGACCAAATGGAGTCATGAATGTCGTAAGGTCTGACGATTCTTTATCCAAAGACATGTGCCAGAATCCACTGGTGAGATCAATTACAGTAAACACCTTTGCATTAGTCAAGTTTGACGTTAGGTCATCAATGGTTGGAATGAGAAAGTGTTCACGTTTGATACATTCATTGAGTGGTTTCGGATGTAAGCAAAGACGAAGCTCACCATTTGATTTTTCTACTATTTGTAAATTATTGATCCAGTCTGTCGGATAATCAACAGGGGAAATAATTTTCTCCCTTGCCATTCTTTTAAGTTCATACTTAAGTTTGTCCATCAAGGCATAAGGAAAACGTTTACGATAATGTAGTTTTGGTTGTGAGCCCGGTTTAAAAAATATTTTCGATTCGCCAGGAAAATTTCCGAGACCACTAAAAACATTAGTATGACGTTCGATGAATTGTGACGTCGCATTATCCGAAACAGGTAGAGATAGCTCATTTATATCAGACCGCTTAATAAGACCAACATCAACGCAAGACTTTAACAACAGTATGGGAGAGCACTTATTTTCAACAACAACAAATGAAATTTCATGTTCAGTTTTCGTTTCAAGATCAAAACACTTGATTGAAACTAAACCAAAAGTTCGAATTTTATTTTTATTGTAATCATTCAACACAAGATCTTCTAATTTATTTTTTGGTGGAATCATTTTCAAGCTCTCTACAATAGCAATTGGAATACAGCTAACACCGGCACCCGTATCCATTAAAAATTCTGCAATTTTTGACCCTACTTTATACTTTTTGATCCAACGTTCATCACAATTCATAGTTGACTTTATGCTAGAAAATAATTCCCTAATTAGCGTGTATTCAATTTTTTTTATTTTGCGCAACGTACCTTTTTGTGAATTGCTCCAATTCACACAAATATTGGCAGCATCCGTTTGTGTACTTCTTCTGATGTCGACGAAACACATTTATGCTGACGAGACCATACATTGGCACCACATTTGAAACATTGACCTTTGGCAAAACGATTTTTCCTTTGGTTAATTTGTTTAGTATTATGATAACCACTTAAATGTGAGCAGCGACATCTAGATTCACAGAGCAGAAAATGTCGATACTCCAAAACCAGAAGATTTCGATACTTGAATAACAAAGTCTCGACCACTGACGACTGGAGAGTGGAATCGAATTTTCCAGCAAATTGGAAATTGTAAGGGACGCTGAATGGCGAGGATTGTTCTCGAAGTATACAAATCGAGTATAAATACCAGCATCCCAAAGGTATGCAAGTTAGTTCATCAGTTGAATTTGAGGTGTTAATTAGGAGAAGTGATTAAGTGGTTTAAGCAAAAGATAAGAAAAGTATAAGTGGTTGAGAAATTGGATTGTATTGAGAGAAACAATTAAATAGTGAATTGTAACTGTACTGAATAAAGCGGTTTCTATTGAAAAGAATAAGTTCTATCATTTGTACTCACACAAACATTTTACATTGGTGTCAGAAGTGTGATAGGACTTATTGTGTGTAAAAAAAGAAAAGAAAAGAAAAAGTGTTTTTTTTGACTATTTGAAAAAGCTAGAATGGGCCGAAAACTATCGCAGTTGACCCTCGTCCAACTCAAATCCGAGTTGACCAAGAGAAGCCTCAGCGCCAGTGGAGGAAAAAGTGACCTGGTGCTCCGACTTCAGGATGCTTTGAACTACGAGGGACATGATCCTGATGCATACTCGTTTGATGTTGACGAGGATGAACAGACAAGTACCGGCAGTGACATGGCTGCGATGATGCAACTCCTCTTATTAAAAATGGACGAACAAAAGAAAAATCTGGAAGAACAAAAGAATAGCCTCGAACAAAAGCTGGATGAACAAAAGAAAAATCTAGACGAGCAGAAGAGCAGCATTGAACAAAAATTCAACGAACAAACCAACAATCTGCACAGTCTTCAACAGAAAATGGATGAACAAAAGAATAATCTGGAAGAACAATAAAACATTCTCCAGCAAAAGTTCGAAGAAATCGATGAAAAATTTGAAAGAATAGAGAAGAAGGTTGATGACAAATTTGAAAGAATAGAGAAGAATGTTGGCGAAAAATTCGAAGAAATGGACAGCAAAGTTCAGCAACTGGCAAAAAAGCGCGACACAGTGCGAAAACAGAAACTACGAGAATGTTCTTTAAGCGGTCCAAGGAGAAAAGAGTTTAAGCCCCCCTCATTCGACAGCCAGACCTCATGGTCTACTTATAAGAAGCAGCTTGAAATGGCTGCCTGTGCAAACGACTGGGACAATGAGGAAAAGTGCTTTGCCCTAACAATGGCCTTACGCGGTTCTGCGCAGAATTGTTACAAGCAATCGATATCGAAAAGAATAGGGACTATATGGCTTTAGTGCAGGCTATCGAGAAACGGTTTGGGGATAGCCACATGCGGGAAGTTTACAAGGTTCAATTGCAAGGCCGTATGCAGCAACGAGGAGAAACACTGCAACAGCTCCAATCAGATGTGAGTAGACTGGCACATTTGTCATATCCCACCGCAGGCCAAGAAATAATCGACGAAATGGTAAAGGACGCATTCATCAGGGTAATTGCAGATTTGAAGCTACAATCAGCAGTAAGGATGGCCGGGAAAAGAACCCTTGCCGAAGCACTTGCCTTCGCTCTGGCGATGGAAGCATCCAATCAGGCTTCCACAGGAATGCATTTCGTCAGGTAAATAGTATCTGGTGAATGCTGCTGCTCAAGACCAACTACCGTGCAACAAAATATCCCGCGGGAGAGACGAAGGATGCGCTGCTGGAACTGCGATAAAGTAGGACATTTGCAAGGGCATTGTAAAGAACCGGTACGACGAGAAGGCTGCTTGCACTGGGATTACAGGCAATTAGAAAGAAAAACCGGCAGAAACGGTTACCAAGA
This sequence comes from Volucella bombylans, assembly GCA_949129095.1. Taxonomy (NCBI): domain Eukaryota; kingdom Metazoa; phylum Arthropoda; class Insecta; order Diptera; family Syrphidae; genus Volucella; species Volucella bombylans. The sequence goes on along the minus strand of OX422140.1, from coordinate 263,676,880 downwards.
AACCGGTTAAATTTCCAGAAGCCATCAGTTAGGAAATGCTTACTTCGCGGGGCAGAAGTCTGTAGCAGGAGTCGACTCCAGGGAAATTATCCCAGTCTCACAGGTAAAACAATGTAATGAAAGCCTCCCAGCAAAAGTAGTCAGTGGTAAAGAAGCGAAAGAAGAGGCAACTATCCAAACAATCAGGACTGAGCCAATAGAGGGTTGGAATATAGACGAAATCCGTTCCTCCCAACAGGCAGACAATGACATTGAACCAATATTGGCCTGGAAGGAACACGAGGAAAGACCAACCTGGCAGCAGATATCAGATCGGGGCCAAACGCTGAAGGCATACTGGGCACAGTGGGACTCGCTTTTTGTGCAAGATGGATTGCTAAAGAGAAAATGGGAAAGTGCAGATGGGACAACATCTCCTATGCAGCTAATAGTGCCACTGTCCAGAGTCAGCCAAGTAATCCATGAAATACATGACGGGATCTCAGGAGGCCATTTGGGAATAAACAAGACATTGGAAAAGGTAAGGTAACGTTTCTATTGGTTAAGCGCTAAACAAGATGTCGAGAATTGCTGCAAAAAGTGCATAAGGTGTGCGGCTTCCAAGGGTCCAAAAGTAAAGCCAATGGACAAATGCAACAATACAATGTCGGAGCACCTTTCGAATGCATAGCCATCGACATCGCTGGGGTGTTTCCCGAAACCTTTAATGGTAACCAATGTACCCTCGTGCTCATGGATTACTTCAGTAAGTGGCCGGAAGTGTTTGCAATCCCAAATCAACAGGCTATGGCCGTAGCCGAACAGATAGTCAACAACTGGGTGAGCAGATTTGGGGGGCCAGTGGAGCTCTGATCAAATGCGAATCTTTGAATCAAAAGTCTTCCAGGAAATATGCCAATATTTGGGAATAAGAAAGACAAGGACAAGGCCACTACACTCTCAATCTGATGAGCAATTCAATCGGACCTTGAATGAGCATCTACCTAAGTTTGTCAGAAACTGCCAGCGAGATTGGGATCGACACATACCCCTCGTCTTAATGGCCTACCGAAACGCGGTCCATAGCTCAACAGGGCACACACCATCCGAGATCTTATTTGGTCAAACAATTCGGTTGCCAAATGAAGCAAAATTCGGATCCCCACCGACGGAGCCCAAAGAGGTGAACGACTACGTGAATGACTTGCGCAGCAGGATTCGTAAATTGCATGAAGACACCAGAGAAAAGATGAAGCCAGCAAGCAGCCGCATGGTACGATATCAAGGCGAAATCTTCCGGTTTCAACGAAGGAGATCTGGTCTGGCTGTATAATCCTCAGCGTAAGAAAGGCAAGTCACCAAAATTGCAACAGGACTGGGAAGGTCCATACAAGGTGATAACCCGCATAAATGACGTTGTCTACCGGATCTAGCGTTGGGATCGAGGAAAATTGAAAGTAGTCCATTTGGATAGAATGTGTCATTTCAACGGGATGCTGAATGACGAAGTTGTTCGGGACGAACAACTGTAGGGATGGAGCTATGTGATAACCACTTAAATGGAAGCAGCGACATCTAGATTCACAGAGAAGAAAATGTCGATACTCGAAAACCAGAAGATTTCGATACTTGAATAACACAATCTCGACCACTGATGACTGGAGAGTGGAATCGAATTTTCTAGCAAATTGGAAATTGTAAGGGACTCTGAATGGCGAGGATTGTTCTCGAAGTATATAAATCGAGTATAAATACCAGCATCCTCAAGGTATGCAAGTTAGTTCAGCAGTTGAATTTGAAGTGTTAATTAGGAGAAGTGATTAAGTGGTTTAAGTAAAAGATAAGAAAAGTGTAAGCGGTTGAGAAATTGGATTGTATTGAGAGAAACAATTAAATAGTGAATTGTAACTGTACTGAATAAAGCGATTTCTATTGAAAAGAATAAGTTCTATCATTTGTACCCCCACAAACATTTTACAGTATCAATTCCACCGCTGATTTTGTCGACAGCACCCGTTTTGGTATTTTCAATTTGATTAACCATTTTTATCAGTACTTCCAGAAGTTTCTTATAAATTCCCGTTGCTTTAAATGATTTGCATGTGTCAATAACTTTTGTTAAAGTGTCATGTGTACCATCCAATAATTTAGTTTGCAGCTTACGATCAGCTACACCGGTTGTAATCATGCATCGCAACATTTTCTACTCGTATGAAACACCACATGTACACTTAAACACTTAAACACTGTAATTGAGTTTCGAATTCGGCAAAACTTTGTTTTTCACTTTGCTTAATAGCCATAAATTTGAAGAGCTCCATCGATTCATTTCGTTTTGGTGTGGCATAATTATCAAATGCTTTTATTACCACTGACAAATTACGCCGTATATTACAAATTATAGTATATTTCGTTTGGTGTACCATCATTTGGAAACTTTGTATTATAAATGTTGAGTCCTTCATCTCCAATTAATGACAAGAATGCAGCAACATGATCTTCTTGTTGATCGACATCCCGTTTTGTGGCCTTGAGCCAAACATAAAATTTTTGTTTCCAAATTGGCCATGAAATACCAATATTTGTAACGTCTAGCGGTTCTGGTGTACGCATTTCATGTGACATGATAACGACTTTTCACTTTTAAAATCTTAGAATTTCACTATTTTTTTTTTTGCAAGTCTCGATCAATTGGTGGTTGAAGATCAACTGTTCTTTATTTCATTATGAAGTTTCTCTTCTCTTGTACATCTTCTTTCTCTCTTTTGTTCTCTCTTCTTTGCAATACAGTTTCTTAATTTCTAGCTTAATACTAGAGGTACGCTGCGCATTTCATATTACACACATACTTACGTATTACAGTCTACATCACCTCAATGCGTGTTGTCCTTTTTAGCACATTTTGCAGTTTAGTTGACGTTGCGTTTGGCGGGTGTGGAATTCTTAAGTTGATCTTGTGATCGCCTGTTGCGGCAATTGTTATCCGACTGCTTTCAATGTTCTTATTTCTGGACTGTGAAAATTTGGAAAATTCATTAATTTTGGGTAAATCTTACTGGCTAATCTTTTTTCCCATAGATATTGTTGTGTTAAGTGTCTTGTAATTTATTATTTAAATGTGTCATACAGTAACAATTGTTTTGTAAAAATTTACTGTGTTACGAAATGAAGAACTGTGTTGTATTTAAAGCACTTTAAGAAACTGTACAGCAAAAACCTTTAAATAAAACAAACTGTTCGCAAAAACGTCATAAAGAATGATGATTTTAGTATTTGGAAATTTCTTCCTTTTATGTTGATTTTTGACATATATATATAATATACATCTATTTGTCTCATGAAAATTTATAATATTAAGTGTGTTTATTTACATATTTAAGTGTACAATTTTTCTATGTTTCTATTTATTTTATATTTGAAATATTTCACTCTAATTCAAAATCTTTATCAGCAGCATTCTCCTCGCCGCCTTGAACAAAGTTCGCAATTATCTTCCGCTTTGTACGGAAACACCCTTTGGCTAATACAACTTCCGCGAATGTTCATATGAAAATAAATTCTAATTATTAAATTTTGCAACACTATGGAAAGAGCACCCCTATACTTAAATGGCTGAATGCGTAGGCTGAAATTTTGTTGCTAATTTTGCTTGAATAGTATTACCCTTTTCACACTACTTCCTAATATTGCGTAGTCGAAGAAGACTGCTTGGATTGTGCGAATATAGACAATGACAGTCGTTCTGGGGGAAAATTATTTTATAAATTCAGTGTTTAGTGCGGGAATTTTTACAGTGTTGTTTTCGATGTTTTGTATAATGAAATCATGTGAGTTTATTAATTGATATTATGTAATATATTATTATATTTTATTTTGTGTTACATATTGTGCATTTTACGCATTTTACCAGTGAATTGTTGGGCTTGTGTGTTGGTAAAAGTTTTTTTTTTTTAATTTGGTTTTTTTTTTTTTTTTTTTTTTATAATTTACGCGTGCCTAAGGGGTTAGATACCCTTTTACTGTGGGCGGAAAGATAGAAGGAGGAGAAAGGAAAATTGTTTTTGTAGTGGTTTGAAACTCAGGTGTGTTTGGTTTCTATATTTGCCCTCCAGGGGTTGGAGTCCGAATAGGACGGAGAGTTTTTCTTCACTCAGAGTGATTCGAGATATAATTCCCAGTATTTTTTTTCATTGCTGAAACTCTTATAACAGCCAAATCTACGTGTCAGTGTTATGCCTTCACACGCAGAATTTTTTTGTCTGAGTTCCAATTACACAATGAAAAACTGATTTGCCATGGGCAGGATTCGAACCTGGACCCTCCGAGTGAGAAGCGTTTGCTACTACCACTACACCACGGTCACCCCTATAATTATTATGTTGAAAATGAAATATGTACACATTTTTCAGGTGATGTGAGTGATGCTCGTAGTTAAATATATTTCTCCTAGTTATTATATTTTATGTAATATATGAACCTTTCTTTTATGAGTGAATTGTGCATGTGTGTGTAGTGCAGAATAATTATGGCGAATGATATTGTTTATATGAGAATATGTGTTGATGAGAGAGAAATTATGATATATTTTGATTATTATTTTAAATTTTAAATTGACTGATTGACAGCAGATTGACTCGCCCGAGCATCCACTGTGTCGCTTGCAACCATTCGTCTTTAAGGAGAACTGGATCACCTACCTTGGATTCTTCTTCCAATCTCGTCCATTTCAGGCGATGTTGTAGACGCGCTAAATATTCAATGCTCCATTCGTGCCAGGAGCTTTCTGTTAGATTTTTAACCCTTTGTTGTGTTGATATTTTTTGTCGATGTGTCCTCACTAGGTACTGCGTTTAGTATTTCGCCGATTATAAAGTGCGCCGGAGTGATCACCTCTAAGTCTTCTGCGTTATCGGAATTCTGATATCGTAGGAAATGTGGTGAACTTTTCAAATGTTAACTTCCGGTCTCCTGCAACTCTTCTTGAGTGGTGTTTAACAGATTTCACCCCCTTTCCATAGTCCATCAAAGTGTGTGAAAGTTGGAGGAATGAAGTTCCACTTCATACCTTGGTTGCTTAGGATGTCTGCGATTTCTTTCCATTCGTTTTTTACGTGTTTCATCCACTTTTTCAGGTCCGTATTAGCCCCCACGAAATTTGTGGCGCATTCACTAAATATTTTGACTACAAATGCCCTTTCGTGCCATGAAACGTCTAAAGGCTGCTAGAAAGGCTTGTGTGGTGAAATCCCTCACCGCCTCAAAACGAATTGCCTTTGTTGTGAGGCATATAAAAAATGCAATGTAGCCTTTTAATGCTTTCGTACTCTTTCCCTTCCATGTTTTTATATCGATTGGTCCGGCATAGTCGATCCCTGTGTTGCTAAATGGTCTTGCTATCCGATGCTGGTATCCCGTGCTGCTGGTATACTTGCCATAAGCTGTATCATTGTTTCTGCCTTACGTTTGAAGCACTTAATGCATTGGTGAATAGTGTGCTTTACACATTGTTTTATTTTAATTATCCGATACCTTTTCCGGATATAAGCTACCATTTGCTGTATACCACCGAGTTGCGTTTCTTCGTGCGCGAAAATAACGCAAATTAAAGGAAAAAATTAATGACCTTAACCGTAAAGAGCGTCTCTAAGATGTCATTGTTCGTGGCATTCCGCTAAAACCAAACAAAAACTCAACTGAGCTGGCTAAGCATATTGCTGCTAAACTCACAACTTTAACATCTCTCCAAATTTTGATGCGTTTCAATTGAGAAATAAAACAAATGATGGAAGCTATCCGTTGCTGATTAGACTCTCTTCGCCGGCTGAGAAAAGTGCATTACTGTGGCTTTCCGTGGGAATAATGGCCTTACACTCTCTCAGCTGGAAAATGATACATTCTCTTTTGTCAGCAGAACACCTACACATACTGACCGCACGTCAATGAGAGTCTAAAAAAAGAAAACAGCTTTCTACTGTGCCACGCAATACAGCTACGACGTGAGGGTCTATTGTTCTCAGTCAAAACTCGCAATGGCTTCGTATTTGTGAAAAAAAGTAAAACTGACTTAAAGAGATCTGAAGAGATCTTCAAATATGAAACTCTCTTAACTTGATTTTCACATAAATTGTTTCCTTTGTCACCATTGGAGCATCGTAAAAATGTAATTTGTCGTATACATGCATACTTATCATTGTTGCTAACAATATTAGAATTATTAGTTATTTTATTTATTTTGTATTCCTCTCAATCTATGATGCATTTAATAATGATTATATACTGTCTTATAATATATTTTAATTATCCACTCGCCCCTTCTTATCTTTTCATTCTCCTTGCCCTCCATCTATCTCTTCTTCGATTCCTTTTCTGCATAGATTACCTATTAACAAGAAATCATTTAGGCATGCTTCTATTATTTGTTCTGCATTGCTAGTAGTAGTAGGTGATGTTTCTACACCTGGTGTAAAGAATGAGACTCATGTTAGGATATTAGTTAAGATTCTATCTAATGCACGGAAGGGTTTAAAAATTGTTCACTTCAATGCTCGTAGTCTTAGTACATCTAAACTAGATTATGCTAGACATACTTTTGTAGATTCTGGAGTTGATGTTGTGTGAGCGAAACTTAGTTTAAGACATTAGAGAATGATAATGATTATGAGAGGTTATATGGTATTCCTGGTTAGAACTTAGTCCCGCACAATAGAATCACTGCAACTACTGGTATTGGAATCGCAATATATCACAAGCTTTATGTGAGTTGTAATATCTTGGGAAAGTCAGTGGGAAACGATACTGAATTTGTTTTAACCGAATTCTCAAAAAATAATGCTAAATATTTGATGAGTGTAGTTTATAGTAGAAATCCTAATTGTGGTGACTTTAACGCTGACTTGCTTAAAAATGATAGCAGATCTCGTGGGCTGATTCTCCACAGAGTCTTCTTGATTTGTCTGTTGTATCCGATCGCTCTAATGTTTTGCTGCAAGACCAATTGTCTTTTGAGGGAATGTCAGATCATGATATGCTCTTTTGTACATATGATATCGATTTTTCTTGCGACGTCCTGCGAGATTTTTTTGAATTTCGAGACTTCTGCATTAACCTGATTAACCTCAACAGCCTCCACTACCATGCTGCCATACTGCCTTGGAGTACTTGTTATCTCTGGCGGACATAAATGAGAAAGTTTACTTTGTCCAAGCATTGATAAATGAGCTCTTTAATACGTTTTTTCCTCTCAGAAAAGTAACCATACGCGACAAAAAATGCCCTTGGTTTACAAGTGAGGTACTTGACGCAATACGGAATAGAAGAAAGGTTTATGCAAAAGAAAATTTAACCTACAAGACATAACAGAGAGGTTTTCTGCAGAGCCAGGAATTTCGCTTCCATCATGACAAAAAGAGCAAAAAAACGATATTTCTTCTCCAAAATTAGTGCCGACCAACCACCAAAAAAACTTTGGAGAAATTTGCGCTTAATTGTCATAACAAAATTTCAACGAACACTCCAAACATCAATGACTTGAATAAAGCATTCCTATCTCGCCTCTTCAATAATACATCTTTTTACCCGGACAACAACCTTATGTTTAGATTCCTGCATAACTATAAGTTTAAAGTGGTCACCGAAAACGAGGTGATTCTTATATTTCAAATCATTAAATCCAATGCAGTTGGTGAGGATGGAGTACACTTGCGGTTTGTGAAAATGTTACTGCCCTACATAATTAATTGCCTCACCTATATTCTCAATTTATGTATAGCTTCTTCAACTTTCCCTAACTTGTGGAAAAAAGCCAAGGTTGTTCCTGTTCTTAAAAAAGGAAACCACAAATTGCCGTCAGATTTCCGTCCTTATATTACCTTGTTTGTCTAAGATTCTCAAAAAAATCCTTGCAAAACAAATAACATGTCATCTAAGTGGTTTAAATTTTCTGACGTCAGTCCAATCAGGCTTTCGCGCTAACCACAGCTGTTCAACAGCTATGACTAAAGTACTTGATGACATCAGATTAAACTTTTATAAAGACTATCTAACGCTGCTTTGCTTACTTGATTTTTCAAAACCTTTTGATTGTGTCAGTCATGACATTTTGTGCACTAAATTAAGATTTTACTTTGGATTTCATGAACGTTCAGATAATTAGTAAGGTACTATCTTATTAACCGTTCACAAAGTGTAGTAGCCAATGGAAAATATTCAACGCTGATCAATATAACCGCTGGTGTACCTCAGGCCCTATTTTATTTTGCATATCTATAAATGACCTACCACAAGTCTGCCAAAATGCTACGGTCCATCTTTATGCTGATGACGCACAAATTTATTTATCCCGCCCCATTGAGCTTGTGGCTAGATTTAATTTAGATCTAGCCTCAATTGTTACTTGAACCCAGAATAATGGTTTATCATTAAATCCTGGCAAAAGTCAACTGGTACTTATACTCGTATCAAAAAACATTTTTGTACTGAATGGCTTGAACCTATTTATCTCCATTCAACAAGACTTACTTTCTCCATTAATGTGACTAATCTTGGTTACAAAATAATTAGTACACTTTCTGCTTCAGACCACGTTAACTTCATTGTCTCCCGCATTTACTCTGGATTACGAAAACTCTGGATTTTTTCTTGCTTTACACCAAGAAGCACCACGTTAAGATTGATCAAGACTCTATTTATTCCGATTTTTAACTACGCCATTCCTATCTTTAGTAAGCTTGATTCTATCTCTCAGCACAAACTACTTGTTGCTTTCAACGATATGGTAATGTATATATATGGAATAAGAAGATACGAACACATATCCCACCTTCATAAGTTTGTGCTGGGTTGCACATTTCAAATTCCGGTGCTGTATCTTCTTGTACAAAACAATCCGAACCAAATCACCAGTGTACTTATATCAAAAACTCCAGTTTGCTTAGTCACAGAGAACTTTAAACTTGGCAACACCAACATCTAACTACCTTAATACATCGCGTCTCTTTCTAGTTTACACCACCAGACTCTGGAACACTCTTCCTGCCACTATTAAGCAAATAATAGATGCAAAGCAATTTAAAAGTGCACTACTTGCAAACTTTCGGTAATCAATGCATTTTTCTCTCTATTTTCATTATACCTTCATTCTTCATTTTCCTCATTTCTTTTTTCCCTTCTCTTTTCCTACTACTTCCCCTCAGCTTTCCGCTCCCTTTTCGATTCCATATAAATACATTTTCTTTCAAATACTTTTTACTTAATTAAATGCTAAATATTATTTAATCATTACTTAATCATTACTTTATATAATCGTATATATATGTTTTTTTTTTATTAGCGCTTTATTATTGTTTTATTAATATTATTATAGCTAAATTAATTTCACCTTATTGTGCTAATAATGCGATGTTAACAACGTTAACTAATAATTTCTTAATTGAGCTACATATATATATAATAAATATGTACTAAAAAAGACTCAGTTATTACTTGTACTCCTGAATAAATTGAAATAAGTTAAAATTAAATATCAATTTTATAATTTATTTTTTATTATCTTTCATTCATTCGATAGTGTAAATTGCATTTTAAGGGTCATGTAAATTGCATAGTATAGTTCAATGAAGTGGCATTTGACACTATTTTAATACTTGAAGTATACAAAATAAAAACTACTACTTATATTATTACTCGAATTCTGCATATAAAAACGAATGTAAAATAATTAAGTATTAAAGTACATACATATTTGAATTCAAACGAAATAAAATTATAATAAAAAAACGAATAAAAATAATATGAATAGCGATCTTTTAGCCAAATATTCCTGTAAATTTTTTTGATGTAAAAGTGAAACGGTAGAGTCTCCAGTGAAGGATAATATCGATCATGTTTTGCTGTAAGGATGCTGCAGTAATCAACTGGTTGTTTAGTGACGCAAAGATGGATGTTTCAAATGACGCGTCGAATTCTACCCTCAATTTCGAGGTTAAACAAGTCTCTTTGAAAACATCGTGATGAGGAAGGTAGAAGTGTTTAGAAACGGGAATGGAACTTCCTTCTATTTGGCTCATGTGACCCAAAGTTTCGTACTCTTCAATACATTTTATATATTAACTGCGCAATTGTTCGTTCGCCAGCAGGCGTTTTTTCAAGCTTCTGAAGCGTCGCAAAGCTCTTTCACATGACTTTCCTAAGACTGGAAGAGTAAATCCTTTAAAGAAGAGCTACTTCGTAACGTCCACCATCACTATTGGTTAGGGGGTTTGCAGGTGTTATAGTTTTCGACAAAATTAAATACAACGCACAAATCTTTGAATACTTAACTTTTATTTTATTTGCGACTGTCCCACATGGTGGTTGGCTTCGAAAAGAAAGTGCCAGAAAACTCTTACTCTACAAGTGATTAACAATGTGATGTGTGACAATTGTCAAACATCGATAACATTATTTATATATCGATAACAATATACGAGTATACTAGTGTTGTCAATGTAGAATAATACAGATTATTATTTTAAGTATTTAACATTTTCACCCCCTCAAGAAAATACAATATACAAAAATAAAATAAAATAAAACTTCAGTAATAATTAATTCATTCCAATTCAAAATCAATCTAACATAATATCATTCGGTATACCCATACCTAATTGAAAATACTTTTCTTTTATGTGTATGTCAACCTGTCCACAGGTTTTCTGCTTCTATTACTTTTACGAATAATATTTTCTTTATTTTCAAAAATAGTTCTATCTGTTTTTTCTTCTTTTGCTAAAACATAATCTGTACTAATATCTGATGTGTTTGACGGTTCAGGAAGGTGTTGTTGCTCCTCTGGAACTTCACTCGGAGATCTACAGTCGGACATTTGCTTACCTGCATGCAACATTTGATCGACATGTCGATGGGCCGTCATCCCATTATCAAGCTTAATGTTATAGTGCAACAATCCGGGTTTTTCACAAACTTCTCCAAAGTTCCATTTGTCTTTGCCAATATAGTTTCTAACCGCAACTCTTTCCCCCTTCGAAAATTCCCTAGCTTTACTGTTATTGTTAAAAGTTTTGTCTTCTGTCTCCCTGTCTGGTAACAACATTGAAAATTTCGTGCGAATAGAGTATTTAAACAAGATTTCAGATGGTGACTTTTTTGTAACAGGATGAGGTGTTATTCGATATTGCACAAGGATATTATTTAATTTTATTTCTAAGTCTTCGTTTTTATTATTTAAACATCGTAATTTATTTTTCAGCGTTTGAACATAGCGCTCTGCTTGGCCATTCGTAGCAGGATGGTAAGGTGCAGTACGTTTATGCACAATATTATTCGAATTACAAAATTGTTTAAATTTTATATTGGTAAATTGGGTACCATTATCAGAACAAATGACCTTTGGCACCCCAAAGGTAGCAAATATTTTTCGTAGTATCGGGAGGGTTGTGTCCGTAGTTATGCTTTTTAATATGTGTATTTCCGGACCTGCAAAATCCAAATGGACTCGTTCCCAGGGGTTTGATGGATAGCACCAATGATGGGCCTCGACTTTTTGAGGATTATTCCGAAACCTAAAACAATTTGTACAATTACGAACATATTCTTCAATCTGCTGATCCATTTTAGGCCACCAGCAAAAACTACGAGCTAACTCCTTCATTCTGGTTACACCAAAATGAGATGCGTGCAGATCTTCAAGAACCATTTTTTGAAATTTTGTAGGGATAACCACACGTAAACCCCTCATTATACAACCCCTCTGAATGGAAAATTCGTCTTGGTTTACACCAAATCGAAAGCTAGCCTGTAATTTTGTACCTTCCTGAATACCTTTTAGCAACTTTCTAAAAACCGGGTCCTTGGACGTTTCCTCCGCAATGTGTTTTGCAGTGATCGGCATTGTTTCTATTTGGTTTAATTCAAACAAATCTGATTCCTCAAACTTCACAATATTTGTTGTCGGGATAGGTAGTCTAGACTTTGCGTCTGCATTTCCATTTTGCTTGGAACGTTTGTACTTTATTTTATAATTAAAACCTTGTAGATAAATTGCATAATGTTGCATACGCGTGGCAGACATATGCGGCAAACTTTTATCAGGAGAAAATATTTGGACCAGTGGTTTATGGTCCGTATAAAGAATGAAATGGCGTCCAAACAAAAATTGGTAGAATTTCTTAACACCGTAAATGATTGCGTAAGCCTCCTTGTCTATTTGCGACCTCTTACGTTGTGATTCTGTAAGTGTCTGTGAAGCAAATTGGATTGGTCTCTCACAGATATCTGGGTAAACATGGGACAAGACTGCTCCAACCCCTACTGGAGAGGCATCTGTTGATAAGCACAAGGGCTTATCCCTTTCACAATGAACTAGAAACCTATCTGAAACTATTTCTTTCTTAATAGCGCAAAATGCATTCTCGCATTCCTGAGTCCAATTGAAATGATTATTTTTCCTCAGAAGTAAATGTAATGGCTCTAGTACATCAGAAAGATTTTGGAAAAATCTACTATAATAATTTACTAACCCCAGCAAGGACCGGACCTCAGAAACATTTGTAGGGCGTGGAGCTTTTAGAATTGCATCTGTCTTACCTGCTGTTTTATGGATCCCGTACCTATCGATCCTAAACCCACAGTATTCGATCGACTCCTTAAAATATTCTGACTTTTCGGAATTAATTCGCAACCCAAATGAGCTTAACCTAGCAAATACTGCTTCCAATCTAGATAGATGTATTTTGTAATCTGGGCCTGTGACACATATGCCATCAATAAAAACTCCTACACCTTCGATGCCAGCTAAAATTTCTTCAATTTTTTTCTGCCATTTTGCAGGCGCACAGCTGACACCATAACAAAGCCGAGTACATTTAAAAAGACCTAAAAATGTTGATAAAGTCAATTTCTCTTGATCCTCATCTTTTACTTTCCATTGCAAGTAAGCACGACGAAGGTCCACCTTCGAAAAATATTTTCCACCATTCATCGAGTGAAAAAGTTCATCTATTGTGGGAAGCGGATGCTCGATTGCAACCATGAATTTATTTAAAGTTATTCTAAAATCTCCACCAAGGCGTATTCTGCCGTTTGCTTTTACGATTGGGACGATTGGGGTTGCCCAATCGCTGTGCTCTACTTTTTTAAGAATACCCTGCGCTACTAAACATTCAATTTCTTTTTTAATAGGGTCCCGAAGCGCGAATGGTACCGGTCGATGCTTAATAAAAATTGGTTTTGCGTTATGCATTAACTCGATCGAAACAGGTTCCCCTTTTATCTCCCCTACATCATTACCAAACAATATACTATATTTCCTTAAAAGTACTGGCAATTCAGGTGGAACATTTGAGACATTTGAAAAAGTTTGCAATTTAGAATTTGAAATAACATTTACCTGGTTACAATTTTCACTTATATCGCCTTTCCTTTTGAAGATCTCAGTAATCGGCAAACCATCAAATGCAAATAACCATTCCCTTCCAAATAGTGCATGCTTATCTGAATCCACGATGTACAACTGTAATCTCCTTTTTTTCGCATTTATGTTCTGAGGAGCAACAACAACCTCCGCAACACCTAAAACACTTAAAAACGACACCATACGGTGTCGAAGGCATTCTCCAAGTCAACAAGGCAGGCACCAGTACATTGGTTTTTGCCTTTATTCCATTGGATATCGGACACCAGTTTAGACGCGGCATGTCAGATATCATGTCCCGCTTTAAAACCGAATTGATTATCCGGAACTATGTGTTTGTCCTCAACCCACCTAGACAGAACTCGGCAGGAGAATTATCGATCGGAGATTCGCCGGATTGGATATATCTTTTCCCTTTTTGGGGATAGGTTGAATCACCGCCGTTTTCCAATGCGCTGGATAATGTGCATTATTCATTGCATTATTAAACAGGGTGGTGTAAATGTCCCCCGCTTCTAGAGGAAGATGTCGAAGCACGATGTTCGGAATACCATCGGTCCCCACTGATTTCTTAACTCTGATTGTGTCGAAGATCTCATGGAGTCCTTCCTTCGAAATGAACGGGGGTCACCCTCTCTGGCAATGACATTATTTGCCATATTTTCGTCGCTAAACCAGGTGAAACCAGAGTCTTCGGATCGCCAATTCTCTATTTCATTTCGAATGTAGCAGTTGTGCACCAAGACTCGATTGTCCAGGTCATAATTAGGGCCAATGATATCAATGGCCTTGTATACTTCTTGGAAAGTCGCCCCTATGGCCTCGACCTTCTCCTGTGCATCCTCGATCACAAAAAAGTCGTCATCATAAGCGGCCTCATTTGGATCGATACCTGCTATAGTCAGTAACAGTTCGTTGTCTGTTGTCCCGGCTATTTTACGACAATGAAGGTCGTTTTGATTTCTTCTCCGAAATAGTTTATTTATTTGCGGAAACATATTCGGGTTGCTGGTGTTTACAGCCCGAACCTTGTTGTTCCAATACAAACTTACAGAAATTGTGTAATTCTCTTTTATTAGCATTTGAATATTTTTAATCGACGACTTCAGTGTCCTAATCTCCGGGTTTTGTCTGTCAGTTAACTGTCTATACAAGTTTTTAAGTCTGTCATTGCAGCGCGTCAATAGTAGTATTGCGGAACAGGTCTTCGGTAGTCGTACGTCGATACCGCGGTATTGTAGTGTCCATAGTTTGTTTAGTTGTCTCATCCATTTGTTTTAAGTAATTGTCGATCTCCTCGTTTGACAAATTCCTATTGGACGGTGGGTGGAGCGTGTTCGAGGAGTGTGCTCTTGTCAAGGTTACGGAGAAGCGTGTCCATCGAGTCTTACTGTAGTTGTAAGAATATCTCTGGACAAACTCCTCCAATTCCGCAATTTCGTTGGGAACTGTAATTTCGGTGCTAAAACTGCAATGGTCGCTGTCATACACGAATGTGCGCAGACAGTTTAGTGTTTGTAAGTTCGTACATGTCAGTCGTATACGTTCGTCGTGCAGCAGTAGATTCAAATAAGACCCGCCTCTGGGAAACGACGGGTTATCCGTCGCTTTAAGACCGAGTCTGTACATGACATCGTGCTGACCCCACCAATCGAGTAGTAGGTTCCCTCTAGTATTTGTCAAATTATATCCCCAATCTCTGTGTCTAGCGTTGAAATCCCCGCCGATTATAAAATAATTCTCCCCCGATTCCAGCCTCAGAAGGGAGAAGCGTGTGGAGCTCCGTAATGAATAAAGTGGATTCTGAAGCCTCATGTGCATGAACAGAGGCCAAGTACAGCCGCTTTCCACTGCGGAGCGGTATGTAAATGACGACTGCCTCCAACACCCGAAACCTGTGCAACACTCCCTTGTACACTCTGTGAAATTTTATACCTTCTTTAATGAAGATCGGGACACCGCCTCCACGTATGGATCTGGGCCGGTTTCTTCTTCTGACGATATAATTATTGTACTCCAGTTTGTGCTTATCGATTAGCTTAGTTTCGCTAGCGAAAAGCACATCCGGAGTTTGGTCTTGTAGCAATTTAAACATCGCGCCACTTCGTTCGATCCTAATCGGTGAATTAACATTCACCGCAAGAACCTTCAAAGTTTGCTCCACCATGTGCGTACCCATTACGACATGTGTTGCGTTAGGCCCGGCAGCAGCGCGTAGATCTGGTCCACCCGCTTGGCCTGTTCTTGCACCTGCTTTTGCAGCTGAGCCATTCGCCTTGGATTGCGAGCAAGATGGCTAGCATGTTAGGTGCAGCTTCCGTTGTTCTCGGCATTGGCGCCTGAGAAGCAACAGTCGCTTGCTGCACCGTAGCCCCCCTACCAGACGCCATATGGGCGTAGGAAATTTGGAACATGACGGCTGGTGTTTGGAATCTAACAGGTGAACGTTTGACCTCCACCTTCTGCTGCTGAGCCAGTTTTGCTGTTTTTATGTCGGCGAACTTAGGACATCCCCGATAGTTTGCGGTGTTTCCCACGTTCCCAGATAACACGCACGAGAGCTGCGTCCTATCGGATGCTCCGTCCCTACCTAGAGCACACTCCTCGGAACTGTGGTTCTTTGCGCACTTCACGCATCGAGGCTGCATTTGGCAGTTCGACGCGGCGTGCCCGAACCTCTAGCAGCGAACGCATTGTATAACGCCTTCGCTCCTTTTTAGTTTTTCCCAGTGAATCACCTGGTAGTCTAGGACATTGATACTCCTTAGACTTTCGGGACTGAGCTGCACCAGGAAGAACGGCAGACTCCGTTTCTCCCGCCTGGCTCTAGCTGTGGTAAATGGCTTTACTCCCAGAAACTTGAGTCCTTCGCACTCCTTTTCTTTGAGCAGTGCCAAGATCTCCTCAGGATCAGAAGACGGTTCCAACCCCTTCAGCAGCATCGATTGCCGCTTTTCACACTTCGGTGTGAATGAATAGTGGTCCGTCGTCGTTTCCTTTAGGAGCTCTTTTACTTTCGCGTAGCCCTCCACTGTATTACAGTGGATGGCATGGCGATCGTTCCCCAATCTCATAATTTTAAAATTATTACCAATGACCAACTTACACAGGGCCTTGGTTGCATTTACCTCTAATTTGTAGGTGTTGATATGAGGCACCTTCTCCTTCTTCTTCTTCTGCTGCTGTTGTTGTTGTTGTTGTTGCTGCTGCTGCTGTTATTTCTGCGGCTGCTGTTTTTGTTGTTTCTGCTGCTGCAGTTTTGTCTGCTGTAGTGGTTGTTTCTGCTGCTGCTGTTTTTGTTGTTGATGCAGTTGTTGTTGCTGCTTTTGTTGCGTTTTTTGTTGGGCGCTTTCTACCTCTGCTTGCTTCCTTTGCCTGCGTGCAGTTTGCTTTAGCTTAGCAGCCAGAATTTTTTCTTGCAGCTTTTCTATGCTGCTGCTAATGTCTTTGATCATTTCATCCTCATCTTCCGATTCTGATGACGCTAGGGAAGCAAATTTATTGTTGCCCCCTTCATAATGATCATCATCATCTAGCACATTCATATTCGCTCTTTTTTTTGTTAGAAAACCCCTTCAGACTCCTCCTCCTTTTAATTGCTTTCGCAACGTCACCGGCAGCACCATTGTTGCCTTTTCCAACTCCCGTTATGGGAAGAGCGGAGCGCTCTCCACCATCCATCACGTGACTTTATTAATTTAATTTATTATTTTTGTTTTGTTTTGATTACAAAAAAACAGAAAAACAAAAGTTCCGAGTTTAACTTGGGATCGAACCCGTATCCCACGCTTCGATGACCGACGCCGCTAGCCGCTGGGCTACTGAGTGGATTGATTATATTGTGACTAATTGGCTTTAAATGGCACTGGATCACTATTTATTTATTTACTTATGTAAAAGCCGAACACGTCAACACGTCTATCCACTGTCGAGGTCTATGAACGACTGAACTCTATGAGTGGCAATGAAATTGAATGGACGGGAGCAACTTTACTTTTTGCCCATAGCAAATGACAAGAAAAGAAAGATGTGCTAACATAGCTCTTATATATAACTCTTATATATAAAGTAGAAGAATATGCCTTTTCCGAGGAGTCGCAAAGCCATGTATTTGGGTTGGAGCCCAGGGGGCATACTCAATCCACCTACGGATTTCAGATTGTTAAGTTAGTAATAAATGATTGCCACATTTGTAGTGTCAAGGGTTTGAGATTTTGATCCCATTCTGTCCGATCTTTCCAAATCTATTGCATGATTATTTTTGCAGAAATCACGATCGGAGCAAGCCATCCTGCGGGATCATATAATTTAACAATGACCGAGAGGACCGATCGTTTGGCTGTAGAGCCCAGCAAAGTATCTGAAGGGACTGAGAAAGAAACAGTGTCTGAAATGCCCTTCCAACAGATGCCTAAAGTTTTTGCTGAACTTTTTTGATCGATTAGCAAAAAGTTTTCATTAAAAAGATGCCTTTTTTGGATGTGGCTAAGCAACTCAGGTGAATTAGAGGTCCACTTTCGGAGACTGAACCCAGCTGAGCAAAGAGCAGATACTAGTTGATGCTGAGCAGATTGTGCTGTTTGAATATCATGAGCACCTGACAGTACGTCATCTACATAAAAATCTCGCCGCAGAATGGTAGAAGCGAGAGGGTGCGAATTCTGAACATCGTCCGCCAGTTGGCGTAGGGTTCGAATAGCTAAGTGCGGAGCGTAATTCACTCCAAATGTAACAGTTTTGAGTTGAAAATCGCCTATGGTATCTTGTGGCGTTTCACGGAACAAAATTCTCTGAAAAGATGTATGTTTAGGGTTGACAAGAATTTGTCTATACATCTTTTCGATGTCGTTATTAAAAACATATTTTAAGCATCGCCAATTTAAGAGTAGTAGGGTTATGTCGGACTGTAATACAGGACCAAAGTAAAGAATGTCATTAAGGCTTCGTCCATTGGAAGAGGGATTTGAAGCATTGTAGACAGCTCTTACTTTTGTTGTGGTACTTTGAGGCTTGATAACCGTATGATGGGGTAAGTAATAGGAATGAATTTTATTCGATTTTGATACCTGAGATGAACTTATAGGTTCCATATGATCAAGGGTGAGATATTCTATGATCACTGAATAGTATTGATCTTCGAATTGAGATTTGGATAATAAGCGCCTTTCAGTACTAAGGAATTGCTTTAATGCGATGTCTCTTGAGGTTCCTATTTCGATCTCATTGGGCTAGAATGAGATCGAATGGCAGGGACACAGCATAACGACCAGTAGAGTCCCGCCGAGTGGTTTTTGCGTACAAACTCTCAGAGAATTGATCCGCCAGTGAAAGCGAGCGATTCCGTGGCAACTCCTCTAGTTTCCAAAATTTTTCAATTTACTTATCGAGAGAAATCTCATTGAAATAAGATACAAACGTAGAGTAAGAAGAGTTATGCGCTGTTGAACAGTCAACGAGACCTAACAAAACCCAGCCGAAAACTGTATTCTGCGCCATAAGAGTGTTAAATATTTTATTTTTCATACCATCTGCTATTATGGATGGATACAAGTCAGCTCCGATGAGCATATTTATTTTGGACCTTTGATCAAAAACGGGTCAGCTAATGGAAAGTCAATTACAATTTCGAGATCATCAATGCTTAGCGATTGTGAAGGGCGATGACCTGTTAATCGTTCAAGAACCAACGCTCGGGCATTGAGAGTGAAATCATTCCTACGACTTGAACAAAGAGTAAACGTGCATAGTTTTGATGATGCGGCGGTGATAGTTGTAATCATACCCGAAATTTGTGCGTGGGTGGGCTGGGTGGCTAGATTCAAGATGTTCTGTATCAATTAGAGCCCGCGCATTGAACTGGGTCCCGTGATGGGATATTTTCACCATTGCGGTAGCTAAAATAACTTGCCGATGGTTAGATGAAAAATGGGATTGGTGTTTCGTATTTGGAATGGACTGTATACCTGGAGGTGAGACAGCATGAGAAGCTGGCGTAGGCCTTGAAGTTGAGGGTTCACTGAAGGAAGTAGAAGGATTGGTGTCTAGATGTTACAATGTGTGATGTCGTTTCTTACATCGGAAACATGTATTGCTATTTTTACAAGCCGCGTATGTGTGGGTAGTTGCCAGGCAATAATTATGATTTCGAACGGACGAAATTCTACAGTCAATACTCATATTCAAAAACTCGGGGCAAAGACGGAGAGGACCTCTACAAAGCTTGCAGTTGCTTATATTGGATCTGCCGTGATATGTTTTAATGTTCTTCGAACGGGGATTATTTTGGGGTTGCTGCATTTTGGCAACTACTTCTTTACATTTATTGCAAATAGCCATATCAGAAACAGTCTCGAGAACGCGATAGCGATTGGAAAGGAAAATGCTCGTGTCTTTCCATGAGTGGATTTCCGTGAGACGAGTCAGTGACTGTTCCCAAAGGGATAACGTCGCTTCTGGAAGACGACTTGAGCAAAGAAAAGCAACGATAGAGTCCCAAGAATCAGTGTCTATACCATGAGCTTTAGGAGCAACTAAACAATCACTAATATCAGTTTGCAGCTTTTTTATTAATTTACCAGATTCAATTTAAATATGGGGTAAATTGAGAAGAACTTTTATTTGATTATTTACTAGAACCCTTTCATTTTCATACTAATCCTTTAATGCTTGCCAAGCCACATCAAAGTTTTCGTCGACGAGGGAAAATTTGCTAACAATATGGAACGCGTCACCTTTTGTTTTGATCGAAGGTGGAAAACTTTTTGGACCGGACTTAATTTGACATGCTTAATGTACACGGCAATAAACATGTCCCTAAAGGAGGGCCATTCGAGATAACTGCCAAAAAATACTTCGGTATCACACCGGGGTAACTTTATGGAATGCGAGGAACAATTATCGATTAGAGATGGCAAAATTGGGCTTGCGGGACTTTCTTTTTTTGCTTCTAATCTTTCAATTGAATTGAGTATTTCACCGAGACACGATACATAAGTATGCGAAGACGAACGATATTTCGCCTAACGATGTCAAGGAAATGTTCCTTACTTTCATTAGCAGCCTCAGCAGACCGCACACACAGTTCACAATGCTTTTTCACCTCAAGCCACAGATCTCTAAGTTCGATCTTATATGCTTGCAAAGACGAAACAGTATGATCAACTATAGATTTTTCTTTAAAGGAGGCGCGAAACTCAACTAGTTGATCTGCGGAGAAGATGAATGCAGCTAAAATGCTCATATTGAAAATTGTTGGATCGGTAGATACCTGTCAATATGAAATAAATTCGAAATATGTAATGGATAATTGGGAAATCACTCAGTTTTAAGTAGTTTTGGGAGAAAATTACTTACACGAATAGATAAATTTATATATACGAGTATATATTTTTTTCCACATATGGGTAATACGCACATGATATTTTATGTAAAATTATCTCTGATTTACTCGTATTACATTGAAAATTGAATACGAGAAAGAAAAAAAAAACTAATTTACGCAAAACAAATACTCGGTAATACTCGCAACTCCAATTCCGATTTACGAGTAATATCGTGTTCTCTGGATGTAGTAGCGATGCAGCAATGAGTCGAAGTGTGAAGCTTGGGAAGCGTGGAGATCGGTGCCCACAATGATCGTGTAGAAAAAAATGCTTTGATCTTCTTTCTCTTCGATGATTTTTTTTTTTGAAAATCCGGCTTAATGTGAGCAAATTGATAGGGGGGTTGCAGGGTAGCTTCATAGTTGTTGATTCGCTGGTTTCTTCGTTGTAATTCGGGTGATGCCAATTGCCGGGCGCAATTGGAGAATTAAGTGTATGGGAGGAAAGTCAAAGAAAGAAAGAAGTAGGAGTAAAAGAAGCGGTGAACAATATTTTTTATTAGAGAGCATGTCTTACCTCTATGCGAGTCAGGAACAGAAAAAGACCGAGTGCTTAGTTAAGCCACTGAGCTTAAGTTAAAAACCGGAAATAGGGAAGGTTTTGGGGATATTTTGGGGAGTTTACATGAGACGTTAGCAGAGCGCCATCTATTATTCCATGTTAATATTAAAGTAGGATTTCAGCATACGTTTTGGTATTTCACCTGAACAACTATATTTTGGATGAAATGTCTGTAGCAATCTGAGTTTTTGGACTATTTCCGTTCTTTAAATGACGCTTCTTCCGGTGTCTATATTTGTTGTTTGCACTGTCTGCACTGGTTGTGTTTGAGCTCTCCCCAATAAAATGCAACCTAATCTGATTCTTTGAAGGGCTGGCATGTTCCCCTATTTTGACTTCACCAATTTTGGTGAAGTGAGATAGTTTTCTCACAAAGACATCTGCTCCTATCTTAGCTAGCTTCTAGGAGTCGTTCATTGACCTCAGCGGAGATCAGACGCATTTCGTGTTCGGCTTTAAAAGTGTGGAAAAAAATAAATATAGTGTTAAGCAACAAATTTTCAAGTGTTCGGTAGCCGAAGTGGTAGAGACCTGGACAATAAATCTCGGGGTTATGGATTCGCTACCCAACCCCTGCGAAAGTTTTTTTTTTCTTTAGTTCATTTAAAAAGACAATTTTTGATAAAAAAGTGTTTGCTTAATACAAATCCACGTGATGGATTGTGGAGAGCGGTGCGCTAAGCCAATAGCGGGATCTGCTGAGATATCCGGTGAGGCTTCGAGTGGTTCGAGCCAAACTCCAAAGCCAAAGAGAAAGAGAAAGCTAAAGCCAACCTCTAACTTCGCACAACGTCCCACCCTAGCAACGTCCACTGTAAAGGTTGGCATCTAGCAAATCGGACGATGAAGAGGAGGAAATCGAGTCCCTAAGTAGTAGCATCAAAATGCTACAGCAAAGGGTATAGGCCATAACAGAACAGCAGATGGTCAGAAGGAAGAGGGAAGAGGGAAGAGCATGAGCAATCCCAATAACAACAGCAGTCGCAGCTTGCTCAAAAGCAGTCCCAACAAAAAGAGCAGAGAAATACAATAGCACAAGTGCTACAACAACACCAACAAAAGAAAACGAAACACCAGCAACAAGAACAAGAGCAGCCACAAAAACGGCAACAGCTAAAACAGCAGCAACAACAACAACAACAACAGAAGCAGCAGCAACAGACGAAGAAAAAGGAGAAGGTGCCTCCTATCAACACCTAAAATTTGGAGGTGAATGCAACCAATGACCTGTGTAAGTTGGTCATTGGTAATAATTTTAATATTAAGCGATTGGGGAACGATCGCCATGTCATCCACTGTAATATAGTGGAGGGCTACGCGAAAGTGAAAGAGCTCCTAAAGGAAACGACGACCTAGCAATACTCATTCACACCAAAGTGTGTAAAGCGGCAACCGATGCTGCTGAAGGGGTTGGAACCGTCTTCTGATCCTGAGGAGATCTTGGCACTGCTCAAAGAAAAGGAGTGCGAATGACTCAAGTTTGTAGGGGTAAAGCCATTTACCACAGCTAGAGCCAGGCGGGAGAAACAGAGTCTGCCGTTCTTCCTAAATAATCCGGACAACAGACAACGAACGGTTACTGAAAATAGCAGGTATCGATCCAAATGAGGCCGCTTATGATGGCGCTATCTTTGTGATCGAGGATCCACAGGAGAAAGTTGAGGCCATAGGGGCAATTTCCCAGGAAGTATACAAGGCCACTGACACCGTTGGCCCTAATTATGACCTGGACAATCGCGTCTTGATGCACGACTTCTACATTTGAAATGAAGTAGAAAATTGGCGATCCAACGGCTCTGGTTTCACCCGGTTTAGCTACGAAAATATTGCAAATAATGTCATTGCCAGAGAAGGTGACCTACCCACGTTCATTTCGAAGGAAGAACTCCGTGAGATCTTCGACATAATCAGGGTTAAGAAATCAGTGGGGACCGATGGTATTCCGAAAATCGTGCTTTGATATCTTCCCCTAGAAACGGTTGATATTTACACCTCCCTGTTTAATAACGCAATGAATAATGCACATTATCCAGCGCATTGGAAAACGGTGGTGATTCAACCTATCCCCAAAAAGGGAAAAGATATATCCAATCCGGGGAATCTCCGGTCGATAATTCTCCTGCCGAGTTCTGTCTAGGTGGGTTGAGGACAAACACATAGTTCCGGATAATCAATTCGGTTTTAAAGCGGGACATGATATCTGACATGCCGCGTCTAAACTGGTGTCCGATATCCAATGGAATAAAGGCAAAAACCAATGTACTGGTGCCTGCCTTGTTGACTTGGAGAATGCCTTCGACACCGTATGGTTAGAGGGTCTCTTCTATAAGCTGACTAGGCTAGGTATCAGTAAACCACTCTTGTACATTCTTTATAATATGCTAACTAACAGACAGTTTATCGTGAAAATGGTGATGTGACTTCTGTTGGAATATTTCAAATTAAAAATTGTTTTCAGCAAGGCGCGGTCAATTCGCCGATCTAATTTAACGTTTATACAAACGACTTGATAGGTTCACTTCTCCATACTATTGCGTACGCAAACAATTTGATGGCGTACAGAACAGGTCCAAAAATCGAGGTCAGTAATACTCTCTGGCAACGTGACTTCGATAAGATAAGACGATTTTGCGATGATTCGAAGTTGAAAATCAACTGTAAGAAGTCGGAAACCATTCTCTTTAGGACGCCGTTGTCTGGAGCCTCTATTGATACCAGAAAAAATTGGCGTAAGTTCTCGATCATTGAACAATACGGGCAGCCTCTTGCCTGTCGAAATGTAGTCAGATACTGGCTAGATTAGTTTCTGTATTTTGGCAGAAATGCAGATGCTGCTCTGGCCAGAGCTAAAGGCGCTTTTGCCCTTACAAATAGACTGTTTTATAGCAGCCAACTCGATTCGAGGGTAAAGTTAATCCGCTGCATGGTCCTTATCAGGTCCATGCTGGTATTTGGTTGTCCCGTGTGGTTCAATGTACGAGCAAGCTTAATGGGACAGATTCGGGTGTTTGAGAGGGCTAGCCATCGCTTGTACAGAACACCAAAAAATTGTATCCTAATGAGGTCCTTTACAATAGGGCGAACCTAATACGAGTGGGCAACTTCGTAATTAAGCTGACTCGAAGGCACATTGCAAGAGCAATGGCCTCGACGAATAACCTGATATCTGGGGCTTACTACCCCAATTACCCAATTACCCAATTACCACGAGAATATGCGCTCTGACGGCTTCGTTCCACCGGAAGCATTCCTCTACCTAGATCAGAAAGGGTTGATCCACGATATATCAGCGGTCCCGTTAATCTTCCATCTCGCTCGGAGAGCTGGGAACAGGCGACTCAACTACGACAGAGACGTCGCACATGTCAGTGTGGATCGTCTCAGGTTCAGTAGGGCGGTGGGGAATCGCGATAAGAGGGATGTCGTTCGGCAGCACCAGCTTTGTGGTGGTTGAATGATGAAGAATATGTTTCATCGTCGTTTCCGTCAATTACGGACCAGTCTCTCTGATGAGGCAGAGCTGACCAATCTTGTTTCTCTGTAAATAGCGATTTCCAACTTACATAGGTTTAGGTTAGCATTTAAGAAATATATACATATATTGTTATATATATACAAAGTTATATACTAATATATGTATATAATTGTGTATAATCTCTATGTGTGTGTATGTGTGTACTGCGTATGGAGGTTAGGTAGACTAAGGTTTATTTTAAGCTAGATATTAAATTTTTATAAAAAATAAAAAATTATGTCCATATGCTAAGTTTTTGTTAACAATTTTTTTTCTTAGTTTTAAGTATAGTAAATAAATATCCGTATAGAAAATGTAAATAAAGTCGAAAGACAAAGTTATAAGAATTTAGAGTAGCTGTGTGCCTGTGTAGGGCCAGTAAGTTAGTATAAGATTGTTAAGTGATTTTAAGCTACTCGTAGCATTTAAGCATTTTTTGTTAGTACTCGTATGTAAGAGTTAGTAATTAAGAAAATAAAATGCATTTAAAACTAAACTAAACTAACTTGCTGGCTTCTAGAAAAATGTAGGCATGAGTCGAGTCTCAAAAGTGGTGTGATGTGAGGCAAGAGCGACATCGACGACCTTCTGTCATGTGCCATTGTTGACCAAACCTAGCCCACATTGCTCGAGGTAGATGTATTTTATTTGCCAGCCTAATTACACAACTGACTCTGCAATAAATGAAACTTGAGATGTAGAATCGAGTAAGGCTCTGAAAGAAAACATTTCCCATGACAAAGACCTTATCTTTACAAAGGTGGTTGCTAGCAACACTTACGCCTTAGTTTTTGACCTGGTATAGAAGTTTTTGATGGCGGAACTGGTGGAAGATTGCACTTCACTGTGTGAATAAATACTGTGGGCCTTACTAACAACCAAATTAAGTATAATCTCCACATTTTCCAAAAAGTTTGTACCAATAACGAATTTAATAGTCGGCTTTAGTGTTAGTATGGAGTTAAATTTTAATGTAGAGGAAGTCATGTCTAAGTTTTTAAATATGGCATTAAAGAACAGAGTGATGCCAATGTACTAATTTAATACTAAGAAAAATACTGAAACGGGTTTGATTTGTTATCTAAAATACTACTTGAAATTGTATAAATGTTATTTAACTTTCATGGATTTGAAATTCCTTTATGTTCATTATAATTTATTGAAATATATTGCAGTAAAAACTGGTTAAAATGTGTTTTTCGTAAATGTTTTATTGAAGAAATAAACTAAAATGAAAAAAATAAAGCGTCTAATTTGCGTTCACTCTACGTCATTATTTTTGAATACAGGACAATGCAAAAAAATGTCAATAACAACTATAGTTCGTATCTAAACCTCAAAAATGTGCAAAAAATTTAAGCGAATAGTCAGTGGAAAGTTTAAAAACGAAAGTACGATTGTTTCGTATTTATATACAGTCGTTTTCGAATTATCGTGTTCTCAAATTCAAAAACCGTTGTTTCGGGAGAAACACATTTAAAATGTCTATGTATATGAGTATATATAGTATAGTATAACTTAATAAAACGATATGAATATTGTGGGTTACATATCACTACATATCATGACTATCAGCGGTAAACAGTTTTTTTTCAAAATCGCATCAGTATACGCATCTGTTTCTATATTTTCTTAGATCTGTTGGATGCCATAAAAACATTTCTTTTATGGTCTACCTGGACGTTGCTACCTTTCTGTATCATCTCTTGATGCTATAACCCCGAATATATTTTAAATACGTATTAATTCTACATAACCTTTAGTACATTTTAAAGCAATAAAAAAATTATTCAAAATTGCAGGATTTACACAGCAATGTCTTCTTAATTACGAGTACTACATATTTCGTTATACAAAGTTATTGATTGATGAAAATAATATTGAATTAGAGTTTTAAAAAGAACACTTATGGAATCCAACTTTCATTTAGGAAGGAAAAACGGAGCCAACAAAGAGTATTAACTTCAGTATATTGGCATCACATTTTTATATGCACAAAAGAAGAAAACAATCTCAGCTGATTTTGTTGATTTCGACTTTCGAGTGCCAGGAGTATTGGCGTTTGCTGATGTACCTATCTATGATATATGTATGTAAAATAACGTCCGTGCTGCTTCAATTAGACAAAAGAGATGTAAAATTGTCTAGTTAATTTTATGTTTCGCGAAAGAACTGATTCCGCAATTAATTGGTTATCGGAAATCCAAATCATTTTAAATTAATGCAAACGTCAAACCAATAATATGTAGTAGACGCAAGCAAAATGTAGTAGTTTCTTTGAAAGAGTGGGGTTTAAGTAAAAGCTGACTATTAAATAATTATTGGAACACTTTAGACTTAATTATATATTAATACTCGTATTTACGAGTAAGTCGACACTTTTTTTAAATCCCAACTAAAGATTCGTTGCTTGTAAGGCTCTGTATGTATTTTCATTCATTGC
Source organism: Volucella bombylans (assembly GCA_949129095.1). Classification (NCBI taxonomy): domain Eukaryota; kingdom Metazoa; phylum Arthropoda; class Insecta; order Diptera; family Syrphidae; genus Volucella; species Volucella bombylans. Next base: position 263,649,593 of record OX422140.1, on the reverse strand, counting down.
CGAATAGAAACTGTTTTCTGGATGCTGCATTGATAGGCATGAGACAGCGTTGGTAGCAATCTGAAGAGATATGGTTGTAGGTGGTGCCTTGCAGAAACACAGATGTGGCTGTTGGCAGTTTTAACATCTTCGAGTGCTTGGGCACTGCTCCGATGCATGTCTGTATGCAAGTCAGTTGCCACAGATGCGTAACTTGTCTACACTCTGTCGCCGCTCAGATGTACTCATCTTAAGAAAGTGACCACATTTTCGTAATAGATGTTGACCTCTATGCACAGCTTACGGGAAAATTTCGCAGTTGTTATTGATGTATGAAAACTATTTCTTGAAGATGTCTGCCGATATGTCTCATATGAACGACGCACCAGTTGGTTTACTGCTTCCAACGTATGAAATCTAATCTCTAAAAATTGAGTCGAGTCTGCAAACGTGGGAACATTTTTTGGCGCCTTCATGCCTCCCAGTTGTTCCTCCAATAATTGCTGTGTTTTAGCATGAGGTTTTTTAAGGCAATAACAAGACCATAAGAACATACCAATGCTCCACTGGCACTTTGAGATTTCGAAGGCTACGCATAGCCCCTGTGGAAGTGTTGAGCAGCTGCCTTTCAGCCCGACTTCTTCGTGCGACATCGATGGTTCATTAAACAGAATCTTCAACTGGGTTTTCACTAAGAAACGAATATGATCGTAGTGATTCTTTAATATAGACCACGCCTTTCATAGTTGACCTTATCAATACTTAGGTGTACTAATAATTTTGCAGTTACTCTTGATCCACTCAACCGTTGTGGTCGATCAGGGAAACAAAAAGGTCGTGAAATGGGCGCTAAGTATCATAGCTACGTTCAAAAACTGGTAAATTAATTTTAGGCAATCTTATAGCAGTTTATATCAAAATTTTCACTTTTCCCCACCCGCGTTCAATAAAATTTTTTCATAAGCACTTTATACCGACGACTGTTCGCCGTTTTAAGCCAATCTTTTGACAATTTGAGTAGTCTTTCCTCAGTTGGTTTAAAATTATTTCTATTTAATTTACAATACAATATACACAATTAACAGAACTTATAGAGCTACTTTTTGATTGCTGAGTTAGATGGCTTCAGTACTGGTTGCCTTAATTATGGGCATTAAATTAATTAAATTGTCGGCATCGGGCAGCACGAAGTACGGTAGATGGTAAATCAAAAATAAAAATTAAAAATTGTCCACGGTTAGTACGGTAGGCAAATCAAAAGAATTTTTCCACGTACAGTACAGAAGCAAATCGAAAAACAAATTGTTCACTTAAAATAAAAACTCAACTTAATTCTCGAGGGCCAATGTTTGCTGATAACTTATCGCGAAACAGGAGAAAAACAACTTTGCATTCCAGAAAATTAAGAATCAAAATGTTGATGACAATATTGATAATCTTATCGATTCGCCAACACGACAGCGGAGCTCGTTTTGATCGTCATGAGAATCAATAAAAGTAATACACTTCAAAATGCATTGCGAGTAATTGTCCAATATTTACGTTTTTGGTACACCCTGAACAGTATTCAAGTATTTTAACCCCGTAAGAGATGGAAGAAGCGCTAACGGAAGTTGTTCGTTCGTCACAAAAAAATTTTTGCCTAAGCAGAGAAAAAAGGCCACTATACACATAAATCCATCCATTTTGAGACCAGTAAAGGATCCTTTACGTTGGTTGGAGATTATCTAATCCTAAAGGCGTAGAACGAGCAACATAAGATTTTACTCAAAAACCGTTCATGAGATATTTAGATACATTATCTGATCATGAAAAAATTATTCACGGCGGTAATTAAAAAATGATTGCCTATATACACCAGCGACTTTTAATCTGAAAAATGCTGTTAAAAGGTAAATTCATGATCGCAATACTTTTTTTAAATTTGGAGCCAAGTTTGTGGAATTAATGCGCAATCGTTAAAAAGATGTAACAGTGATTTCGGAACCCTTCACCTTTTCAGGAGAAAACTATGCGGGACATACCGTGAATGTCAAACCTGTCGGCGATATGAAAACTCAAGTGTTTCTAGCAGTGTTCGGTGAAAGTGGGAGAAACTTAGTAATAAAAAACAGCGACAACTAAAAGAACCGAAGTTGGATTGAGGAAGTCGCAGGAGTTGGTCAACGAAGGGAATGTTATTCCCTCGGCTTCTCCGCGTTTTGGAGATCTATAAGTGGAGAAATCTGTGAAATTTCAAGTTTGGATCCCAAACCAGGTTGTGACCTTCGAAGAGCTCCCTATGAGCGGTGAAAATGAGTACAGAACCTGGTCCACTCATTCTGAAACCAATGGAGTTTCGGCTTCAACAACGTTTAAAATGGGACAGGGCAACTAATACAAAAATAAACGAAATAGGCCTAGTACTGTTGAAATGCGAACAACTGCAGGCATTAAAATTTAGTGTAAGCCGTATACTAAATTTACACCTGGGACTCGATAACTGAATGAG